>CM024712.1:872642-978027 GCA_014182895.1 Angophora floribunda
CACTACGCCAAGTAGCTTCTAAAGTGAGAGATCTATTTGGCGACACGAAAACGATGGATTAAATTCGGACATATCTTCTCATGGTTTTGGTACCAATCGGGAATAGAAGACTTTGGGATCAAGATGATAAAATTTGTGTCGTGACAGGGTTTTGACTTTGTCTTGATGGGTAAGCCTTGTTTAACATTTTATTCTTAAGTCGAATGCATTATTTTTATTGTTTGATCGTTTGTCTTTCGCAACGAAAATTTCCGAGCTCATCAGCAGTTCGGTCATGCAATTCGAAAAGAATGAGTCAAGAACGTGAGTATGTATATATAGAATGAGCATTAATATGGGAATACCAACCTAGCTACGTAAATACATCATATAGGGAGTATCACTATGTGAATACAACCTGCAGATCGATTCAAATTTTGTGGAACCACAACATTGGATTCAACGGCCTAGACTCCCCCGAAAGGGTTGCGAAACGAGTAATTGTTTTCATGCAATAGGAACAACATGGTGAACTTAATGAAGTTATTGAGGTTGGTCTATGATAAAGACTTAACCTTTAAATGTCATAAAAAAAAAAACTACAAGTGTTATCCGCTGGTCATACATATGTGTTTTAATAAAAAAATTTCTTCCCATTTTTAGTTCTCTTAGACTGCCTTCTGCTTAAACAACAAATTTCCTAATAAACCTAACTAGAAAATTGGCGGTTGCATGACGATGCAAAACAAATGGCAGATCCTGTTTTATAAGCTTATCCCTAGGGCCCTCAAATGGGTAGGTCGGCTCATGTTTGAATCGATCCATTAATATGCATTGCAAATTCAGTAACTCATAGCTAACCCGACTCGCATTACTAAAACATATAGATATTTATAAGCAATAACCTTTATGCTATGTGTGTAGTGTGTAGAAGATAAAAATTTTAGTAGTTCTATAAGGCTCCGAGAAATATTGGTTTGCGAAGTTTCTGTTATAAATTTTTTTTGAGTTTGACAATAAAGTATTTAGAATCTCTTAAAATGAATAAGTCAGTAAATATTGACACATAAAGTCACATAACAATTTTCACAATTTTTTAAAGCTTGAAAGGTCATAATTTTTTTTACTATCTTGGGTAAAAGCCACAAAAAACCCCAAACTTTACCCAAGACACCAAAAATCTCAGACTTGTATTTGGGTGATACATTTACTCTAAATTTTTTTCTATAGTACCAAAAATCCCAAACTTTTACATGTGACACATATTTACCCCAAACTTTTTTCTATGGTACGAAAAACTCTAAAAAAAAAAATTTGTGATATCAAATTGTTGGGGTAAATATATCATGCTTTGTACAAATTTAGAGCTTTTGTTGTCAAAGAAGAAGTTCAAAATAAATGTGTCATACTGTACAAGTTTAGATTAAATGTGTCACATAAGTAAAAATTTGGAATTTTTTATGTTACAAAAAATAGTTTGAGTAAATGTATAACAATGAGCAAAATTTGTGATTTTTGGTAGTTTTTTCCTACTATCTTTCAGTTTCGAAAGAAAAAAAATCATAAGTAGAAGATAAACCTAAAAAATAAGCTGCTCCATTCGAAAACCCTGAACCTGAAGACAAGAGAAGAATGAAGCAACCCCCTTCTATGTCTCTCTCACCCAAAAGCACAAATTTTTACATGTTTGGACCATCTTCCAATCTTTCCTTTTAACAGGAGAGGTGATAAACCCCCAAATCCCATTTCTTGTCTCAAAGAAGAGAAGTGGCCCCATCCTCCGAGCGGAGGAGGATTGACGATTGGATATCCACCGACAATCACGCACAATGCGATTCCGATCACGATTACGTCGTGGGTCGTGCCCCTCCTTCACACTCTATTCGAGAAATTCAGGGCTTCTTTGGGCTTCCATTCCGGATTTTTCACTTGGTATCGTCGGAGAAATTTAATTGTTGATGGAGAGAGATCAATAGTTATAAATCTTTGGGACACGATGACAATCACTATTTTTAAGATATTATTTACCCTTATTATCGTTACTATTGAGTTTAGAATAAATATACCTTAAGAATATACACTATAGCAGTAGAAAAACAAGTTAAGCTATTACTCAATTTCCTTATTGGAATTTCACTTTAAATATATTATCAAAATTGTGTGTATGAAAAGAGAAGAAGGGAGAGTTACGAAGAAAAAGTTATTGTTTTGAACAGTTGTATAGAACAATGTATAATTTAGTGCTATTTATAGACAATTACTCAATACATCACTTGTTTTGACCCAAAAAAAGAAAAGATCAATTACATTTTTGAAAATAGGTACCTTATCTCCACTTTCACCACTTTTCATATCGACAATCACTTATTTTCATAATAAAAAAATCTATCATTTTTATTACTAAGAGTCATCTCTTTTCATGACTAAAAATTACTTTTTTTTTCATGATAACAAACCATTTCAACAGATAACTCACAATCATAACCACTCAGCCACCTTGCACCGCTAGATTAGTGAACAGCACAGAGGCTCCATTTAAATAATAAGTCGATAAAGGTTGTATTTACGCATTGACACTAACCTAGCTAAGTACTCTCCCAGTTCATCTTAAAGAAAGTGACCTATCGATGAACGCGAAAGGACTCCATATAAAGAATAAGTCAAAAGTTGAGCTCATTACTTAACACACAAGTTGACGAGTGAATCAGAAGAAGAAATGTTATGTTCTTCCACTCTCTATAAATAAGAAGTGGAGCCAAATACCATTCCC
The DNA here is from genome assembly GCA_014182895.1 of Angophora floribunda. Taxonomy (NCBI): domain Eukaryota; kingdom Viridiplantae; phylum Streptophyta; class Magnoliopsida; order Myrtales; family Myrtaceae; genus Angophora; species Angophora floribunda. The sequence goes on from CM024712.1 coordinate 875,392, forward strand.
ACATCCCACATTTCATCTCTTCACTCTTTACCCATTAATCACGCACAATTCGTCGGTTTTAATCTTGTCACAAAATGCTTGCTATTATCCTTACCATTGCCGTTTTGGTCGCCGGGCCACCAAACGTTATGGCACAAAGCGGCACATCCACATCGCTGAGTGATATCGTCACGGACAGCTTCTTTAACGGAATAATCGGTCAAGCATCCTCGGATTGTGCTGGGGTGAACTTTTACACGAGGCAAGGTTTTCTTGACGCTTCTGGAAACTATCCTGATTTCGCTACCGCTGGTACCGACGACGACAATAAGCGAGAGATTGCTGCTTTCTTTGCTCATGTCACTCACGAGACAGGACGTAAGCGTTCTTGTTGCGTGTTTTTCTTAAATTGATGTACTTGATTATTTGATAGAATTTAAAGATAATTATGTTAGACATTATCGATCACACTTTGAAGAGAATAAATGTTTCATGGTGAACAGACTTTTGCTACATTGAAGAAATAGATGGGGCATCCAAGAACTATTGCGACCCGTCGTACACACAATATCCGTGCAACCCAAACGTAGGATATTACGGGCGCGGGCCGATTCAGATCACTTGGAACTACAACTACGGGCCTGCGGGCGACAGCATCGGATTCGATGGCCTAAACTCCCCCGATACGGTTGCCAACGATGTCGTCGTGTCCTTTGAGACCGCTTTCTGGTTCTGGATGAACAACGTTCACTCGATCATGACTTCTGGTCAAGGATTCGGGGCCACAATCCAGGCCATCAATAGTGGAGAGTGCAACGGTGGAAACAGCGCGGCCGTTCAAGCTCGGGTTCAGTATTACACCGATTATTGTTCTCAGTTCGGTGTATCTCCTGGTGATAATCTTACGTGTTAGACACCTTCACTTGAATTCCATACGGTCTTGCTCCTGCTGTACGTGAGACATATATAAGTATGTTAACGTGTTAAAAAGAGATCTTAATCTCAAGTACTAATTGCTGTCTCTATGAATAAGAGGATGTTGTTTCCCAGCGTACTGTCAACGCGAGGATTACATCTAAATAAAAATCAACATCTTTCTATGTTGTTACATTTATAATTGTACTTGTGAAGTATGAAAAATTACTTTCAATTACTCTATAATTATCAAAATATAGCAATATAACCAAAAGCGGAAAAATAGACATAGTGGGAAGCACAACCCTAGCCTTGCTCTTATGTTCGAGCATAAGCTTCCGTGAGTGCTAAGTACTTTGATTGATAGTTCGTTGGACTGCAAAACCAGCAATAATTTTTTTCGATAATGTATGACTCTTTGCTTGCTTCTTTCGGTCAGCTGATGATCCTAATTTACATAAAAATCTTTCGTAAAAGCCCATTGATTCGCGGAGTACAGGTGATCTCCAGCTCTGTGATTTTTGAACTGGTCTCTATTTCTTGTAATATAAGATCTTCAATAGCCCCGGGAGGGATTCTGCTTTGCTCCTCCTCGCAAGTTCAAGTCATGCTATACCCAAACCTGCCATAGTTTAGTAGGTGATGCGTAGCGCTCAAAAATCACTCTTTGGCCTTTCCACTGGCTACGATACCCAATTCATCATTTTGTTTTTGCTTTGCCATTCGAATGAAGACTTCTCTTTTCATCTGGCATGCTGCTCCATCATCTCGTCGTTCAAAACTGCAGTTCTCTTCAGATTGACAAAGCTCCGCCATAAGGCGATTCTTCACATTTTTTTCAGGAAGCAAGAAGCTCAAAATGCTTTCAATTGGAATTATGTCGCTAAGAGTTATTCTAAATGTTAATAACCTACGCAAACAATATTCGGTAAGTTAGTACGGAAATTGGTAATTTGCAGATTATCTAAACATTGGTAATTTCCTCAAAGTGTTGGTGATTAACCAATAAATTATAAAATAAAATAAAAAGCCAAAATTTAGAGACATCGGAAAAGAATTCTTTTTTTTTTAGCATGAAACAACAGAATTCCGCCTCCCTTGATCCAATGCAAGGATGAGGAAAATCATAACCCGGAAAGAGAGGATTAGGGGAATATTGAACTGACTGATAACAAATGTAAACGATATATGCAGAGATCAGGTGCATGTCAGGAGTAGCGAGTAAAAAGCCAACGTCTACCAAAATATGTCGATGAATCTTTCATCTCAATCGTTCTCCTATTGGAAAAGCTCTCGACATCCTTGTCCAGGGAATGGAATTATCTGTTTGTTCTTGGTTTACTTTGGCTATGGATTTCGCTTGTCCACTTCCAATTTCGACTTGATTCCTTACGTTATCTTTGTGGCATGGCGTTGCGAAGAAATCTCAATCTTCAAGCATTATGGGATATTTAATTGATTAGCGCACTAATTATGCTACATGCTTTATTATAGCGGTCAAACGCTTCTCCAGTTAGTCGACAAAATCAAGCCAACATTTTTTAAAATCAAAACGGTCTGAAATCTGTCAACAAAACGGAAGTATGGCTCCGATTGTTTTGTGGAAAAATAATAATTTGAAAAATATTTTTTTAACTTTATTGTTGTTATTACTTAAGAAAATTAATCAATGAAAAATATTTCTTTTATTAAAATAATTTATGCCTAAACATTTTTGTTGATTGAGTACAAAAATTTTGTTGCCTCTTTTCATAAAAAATAGGTAAAATTCCAAATAAGGGTTGAAGTGCCCTCATTTTCTATAAGCCTAAAGTAAATATTGTTTTAAATAAGGGCCTCAAGTGCGGTTATTTTCTCAAATAAGGGCCTAAAGTTGATCTTATTTCAAATAAAAACTTGAAGTGCCATGTTAGTCTCAAAAAAGGGTCTAAACTCACTAACAAATTAAGGGCATTTCTGTCATTTGCTTTTTAAAAATTTTCTTTCTTTTTTCCTTTTTCTATTTTTTCTTTCCATAAAAAATCTCAAAAAAAAATTAAAACCTCAAAAAATGAAAACACAAATAATAACAACAACAAGTGTGAGCCTCCCCCTTGTGGCCACTGCCCCATTGCCAATGGGGCAGAAGCCATGGCCAGCAAGGTCATCGACGACCCTTGCTAGAACCAAGAGAGGGCTACAACCCTCTATCACATCAAGACAAGTGTTATCAGCCCTCGCTAGGATTTGGTGAAGGCCAAAGAGTCTCAGCCAAACCTAGACAAAGGCCGACAACCCTCGACCAAACTTGGGTGAGGCTAGCAACCTTCACCAGATTTGGGAGAGGATTATAGCCCTTTCCTAATTCTAGCGAGGGCCACGGCCCTCGCTGAGGCATTGGCAACCCTACCAACCATGGTGGGCACCCCACTAACGATGAGGTGGTGGCCATAGGCGAGGAAGGGCTACTAAGCCTCTATTTGTATTTTTTTAAAATTTAGCTTTTTTTCCTTTTTCTATTTGTCTTTTTTTTTGTTGGAAAAACATAAAAAGAAAAAAGAAAGAAAATTGTAAAAAGTAAATAACTAAAATGCCCTCAATCATCTAGTGATATTAGATCCTTCTTTGAGATTAATATGACACTTCATATCATTATTTAAGAAAAAGATAGCATTTCATATATTTATTTGAAATTTTCCTTAAAACATATTAATTATCAAAATTAAAATTAAATCTTCCAAATCATTTTTTTTTGTGTGAAATAAATAGACTCTTCAGCTACCGTTCCATGTCTTTCCGTGGGTGATATCCACCTGTTCACTTTCACTTTCACTTTCAAGTGATTCTTTTCAATTGTGGGGCAATTACGTTGAAAAGTGGACTTCCTTCCAATGTTTGTATCGTCTGAATTCGATTGATTTGATTCGAATATGTGATCGATCTATCAATATCAATGGATATGGATTAAATGTCAGGTTCCATGTACTAGATAGCAAAAGGTGACGCCCGAAGGATCTGCAATGGTATATTATCTTGGGAAATTGAAGGATCAATAGGAAAATTTTAAAATTTTAGATTACTTAGGAAGCCCCATCAATTTGGATTTTTTTGTGTGTGGTGTGTATTTAGCCTATCTATAGCTTGTCACAATGCTTTTAAAATTGTTAACGTGCCTTTCAAGATGAACGGGAAAAACAGGAAACATTTGATGAAATGGCACGTTGTTCTCAGACAACACAGGATCGATCCGGGCATCATTCGTCTTTTAAAATAATATGGTTGAAGAGCCCTTCACGGAAGAACTGGAGGTAGATTGATGAGAGCATGATCCATGCATGTCCTTGAGGTCAATCTTTCCTAGCTTAGAAAGTTCAATTTCAACATCATGACTATTGCAACGCAATCTCCAATGTTTTGAAAATTTTCGATGGACAAATCAATCCCGTCTCGGCGCACTCGTCAATATTTAGACTCGAGTCTTATCTAGTTGATGAGATCAGGATAGGCCCTAAACGGGAAGAGTCCATGTGAACTCTGGTTTCACGGGCTAATAATGTCGCCTAAGCCTTCTGGAGTTCACATGGAGGCTTGGAGCTTATATGTGTTATCCACTGTTAACAAAAAGAAAGGACTTATTTGAGGCACATCGCTAATGTCAAAATACTTTTTATATAAATAGTCGTGAAATGAAAACTCTCTCGCCTATTAATGAAATGAATAGAGATGCCAAAATTAAAAATTTTAGGGCCTAAGTCTCGCTTGTCTAATGATATTTTTTACATTGTCAGTATACCATACAAAATTCCAGAGAAGAATGTTAGTGGTTTTTTATGGCCAAGTGAATAGTACTTGATTGATGCGCTTGAAAATGAAAATTGTTTTGTGTGTACCCATGGGTTATGTTAGTTTATGTGATTTATAGGTAATTATTACCTTTCGTCAATATCGGTTCAACTAACGTTAGCTCGGACGATGATGATTTCATGATATTTGACTGCCAGCTTTGTTTCGTAGACCTTGAGCCTATTCGAACCTAGAAAGTTAGAACACGGGTTTCTGTATTTTCAATCTTGGGGATCAATGTGAATAAAGTTCAAAACTTTAGGGGCCACCCCGTGGAATATTAAAGCATAAGGGCGCGACCAGCTCGAACTGAAGTGGAATCTTAAACAAGCCAATTTTAATTAAGTATCGTAATGTGAAATCTGTACAAATATATGCTCGCCCTTTTTAGTATTACTATAGTGAAATGAAAGTAAGCTGCATATATTTCTTTTTGTGAAAGGTTCGTGCCATGAAAATTGTCAAATTAATACTAATGTGACAAATTTATCCCCAAATTTTTTTTTTTGGATTATCAAAAACCCAATAATGATACACTCGTGATATATTTATCATTTGCTAACCTCCATCAAATTTTACTGGAAAATTGTTGAACTGGATAATATATGAAAATAATTCAATTGACCTGGCAAGTTCGCATGCAAATTTATATGAATTTAGAGCAAAATTTGTCACGAGTGTATGTATTAATTTGAGATTTTTTGTGATATTAGTTCTTTTGGGAAATAAGAAAGCCCTTTTTTTCTAATTAATTGCAGTTTCATGAAGTGCTTTATAGATCTCATGTGTGACTCAGAGAATATGAAATACCCGCATAAAGCTCCTTTAAGTCATTGCATCACCATCGACCATGGTAATCAAACGGATCGACATCGAAACTTTGGGCAACTTCAAAGAAAGAAAGAAAGAAAGAAAGAAAGAATTCAGTCTTCTTTTCTCAGCATTTGTCTCTTTACGCAACTTTTTACACAGGAAACTAGACATCCGGCTGTCTCCTCTACTGTTCCATGAAACTTTTCAACAAACAAAACAAAGAAAAAATGGAGAAGCCTAGAAAAGAAACCCCAATATGATTGCCATTGCCATTCACTTTCCCTAGTGACCGGGGCCTTGGGGACTAGGCCCTGAATCCAAGCGTTGGAGCCACCGTGCCATGCTCTGCCTTGCTTGCCTGGACAGTGCCGACGACGAATAAGACGCTAAGTTGTTCGCTCTCGCAAAATCCTCAGGCAAGACCCGTGTCGCCTCAGTGCACCGGAGGCTGAGCAACACCATAAAGATGATCAGCACGAGCACGATGGGGCCGATCACGGACCTCCTGGCCACCATTATCTCCAAACTAACGTGTTTTGAGAGAGAGAGAGAGAGAGAGTTTAGGGTTACAATGCGTTGGGGCTGTGGTTGTTGGGAAGAGATGAGGGTGTATTTATATATACATATAGGAGGGATGCAGATGTAGGGCCAACGCGAAATTGCAGGTGCAGGGCCAACGCGAAATTGCCGAGAGTGGGGGAAGCTCAAGCTCATTGACTTTGGAGGGATTACGTATTGACCAAGGATCTTCCTGTATGCAATTTCCGGGAGTCTATGCATGTGCTCCCTAGGTTTGAATATGTCGAACAACACTCGTGCAATTTCGATTCAAGGATACCTACCGTGATATCTGCAAATCTAAAGCACACATTACTCACCTTACAATGCATGTGTAAGAGTATTTTTACATTTTCGGCCGACCTGATATTAATCCTTTGTTTGATAAATACCTCCATAAAACGTTTTTCAAATTATCTTAGTCAATTTATGCTGCTGGTAGCACCACGACTTACTCGATTTGGCGACTTTCTTGGGGCTCCAGTCCAGCTTGCCGTGTTCCATGCGATCAACAGTGTAGAATCGAAACACGCCACTCATGTCTAAGTCTTTCTTGCTTTTAAATGATTCCAATAGAAGAGAGAAAAAAGAAAACGTTGAAGTTATGGTCAAGCAAGGAAAGTCACGGCTAATGTCATGTGGAGGAATTTCCTGTGTTCTTCCAGTAAATGGGGAACTAATTCTACAACATTGAAATTTATTTTGTACACCAAGGCATTATGACCATAATGTACACATTTCGAAGAATGTACAATACAGCTATCGATGAGGGATGAAGTGCGGCTGATCAAGGAAAACTCGTTGATGAGAGTGCTTCATGACATGAGTATCGGCACAAATCGATGAGTAGCAAAGGCGTGTTCCATGAAGTTCATCAACAGAACAAGCAAAGACTTGGCCATTCTAAATTTGGCTCAGTGTTGGAAGCAATGAGAGAACACGAGGACAAGAATATCGATTGAAAGTAGGGACAACAGGCGATGATCGAGTAACTCAATGGGCTTGGAAGCTGCAACCATTTATGGATGAGATCGGCATGCTAAAAACGGAGCTAGAATTTCAAGAACACAATTATGAACCGTACTCAGAAGAATAACTACTAGTGAGCTGCTATAACTAAGGGATTAATATATATAGCGGGTGTGACTATTTAAGGTATCCATCATTTTTTTGGGTCAAAAAGGTATCCATCATTTGAAACGCACATTCCGACGTACTTTAATCAATTTATTAATATTATTGTCTTTTCAGGTTCCATCATTTACAATCTTTTACCTATAAATCATTTTGCTCGTTTTTGTTGCAACACCGGTCAAACTTCAATCTGAAATCACTGTTGAACCCATCTCACAAAAAATTAAAGATCGACTTTTTAGTGAAAGGTTTTTCACTACTTAGAAATCGCCCATGTTTGGCGAAAGAATATGTGTGTAGGCACAATGCCAAAACGTAAAATGACTGAACTGTAAAGGGGAATGGGCAGTGTTGAACCCATCTCGCTCGGTGACCTCACCCATTTCCAATTTAACATAAATGCCTTGAGTAACACATACTATGATCGATGTTAAGTAACACCCACCGTCTCTAATTGTGCCATACTTCTCGGACTCGATTAACCAAGTCATGATCAAATTCAGTGTAGACTACCTTCTCCATCGAAGCATTAATAACGAACCTAATTCCTCACAAAATATTTAGGGGACGATGCCCCGAAAATACATAACAATATGTCATTACTTTTTGGAGAAACATGATTCCCATTCGATCAACTTAATTTTCTTTTCGCATGCAACACAAGCTTGACATTTGAGGGTTAATTTGGATGATCACTAATCACGCGCTCCGTCTTCTGCATTTGTTTTTCTTTTTTTCTTTTCTTTTCTCATTTTAGGCTTAAAATGCACGACTTTCTATTCCTAAAATCTTTATTTTCCTAATTTTTGAGAAAACATTTTCCTTATTTTCTAACATTTGGATTGCTTAGGGAAATAAGTTAATAGAACATGTTTTCTTTGTTAACGGAAAATCTATACTTAAATTTAGGAAAATGATTTCCTCTTCAAATAATTGAAAATTATTTTTCAAAATATAACTAAATATTGATAATTAGATAAGAAATTCTACGTTTGGGTACGAGAGCCTAATTTTATTTTCACATGCAACACGGGCATTTGTTATTGTGCCCTTGCAGCGGCCTTTGGCTGGGTCCGAGTTCACTAGGCTCCATCAAGACCGAGCCTCCGTCAAGCGAGGCCGAACCTTGGTGTTGGCACCTAGGTTTATAAAGGTTAGGCTCAAGACACCAGCACTCATGGCAAGGCCTAGGACTCTAGTATGTTTGCCCAAGTCCCCAGCACCCCAACCTGGGTCCGGAAAGGCTAGACTCTAGGCTTGTGCCTAGATCTCTACCACCCATGCCTGGGACCATTGAGGCGAGGCTCAAGTTTGCTACACCTAGGTCCATCAAAGCTAGAATTGTAACCTCTGTGCCAATGCCCAATTTCCCGGCCCATTGTGACTCCCCAGAATGTCATGTGGGACATGAGTCTTTTCCATTTTATAATTTACATTTATTACTAGTATGCAAAAGCATAATAATTTTTTGCACAATATTCCTTACAAGAAATCACACGAGTCTAATTAAGAATACGTATGCTTATTATTTATAAAAACGTCAGTAGATACAGTCTTTATACGACAATCTCTCAAGACACTAAATAAATAAGCTCTAGGAAAGGTAAGGTTCGCCTATCACCAACAACACTACTACGCCTAAAAACTTGAATGTACAAAGGTCAAATTATTCACTGTGGATCAACAACCACGCCCATCAACAAGTAGACCTGTTAAACGGGTGGGTTGGGTCGGGTTTGGGTCGGGTCATAAATGGTCCGACCCAAATTGACCAATTAACCCGTTTATGACCAATTTAAGCATAGTATACAATTTTTGATCCATACCCAACCCAATCCATACCCGACCCATACCCGACCCGACCCATATTGTTAAAACATTTCTCTACCTAACTAAACTTAGGAAAACTTATTCTTATAATCTTTTTTAAAGATTTTAAACTTATTCAAGTTCATTAACAACCTATGTATTTTAGTCTTTTTAATTTTTAAACAAATTATAGATACACCTGTCAAAATGGGTTAAGCTTTCTTTAAATGGTCATAAATGGGTTATACTAAAAGAAAGTTTGACCCATTTAATATTTAAATGAGTTATAAATGGGTTATACACCCATTTTGACAGGTGTATCAACAAGCCATCGCCATCCAAATCTGGGGAACCATCGAAATGCCTAAGTGATGCAACAAACTTCCTGTTGACCCATATGGCGGAGCCACACTTAGTATATACTACTGCCGTTTCAAGTACAAACACATTGATGAGAACTCCAAACCATAGCGGGGGAGGGTGATCTATCCTACAAATATGAAAAATAGGAGGTGAGCCAAAGCCTAGTAAATTAAATTTCTAAGCTTAAAGTAGGAGATCACATTACCATTCAACTTGGTGCCAACAAACCATGTGAGTTCAAGGGTAAGTACAAAAAAAACTATAAAAGGCAATTGAATGAATAAATGCATTATTTTTTCCTATAATATGTCAATGGAAACCATTAAGAACATTGCATAAGATTATTCATTCAAATGCAAGTAGATGACATGGTATATTATGAATACCACCAATTGGTTCTTTAATAGACATGCACCATGTTCGTTATTAACATATCACTTCATCCTGACTCCTACGGTATTCCAACTCCAGGACATCCCAACACATGAAATATCTCGCCCTCGGAGGCACCTCGAATACTCCCCGGGCATCCCTACACATGGGGTATTTCAACTTCAAGGCATCTCAAACACTCTCAAGGTATCTCAACTCATGAGGCATCGTATCCACTAATATGTAGGCAACAGAATCATAGCATAATAATTTCCATAAATAATCACATAATAATAGTACACATGACAACACTCAAATCTCGTGAGCTTCTTTACATCAATAATGAATTAACACATTTGTTATTTCATGCATAGCCATTCTCACAATCAACATTCATGTAAACAACATTGTCTTAGGCAAATATTGAAATATAATCATCGTGTCTTTTTCATGCATCACTTACATAAGTAATAATACCACATTTACCTCTTTTCATTTTTCATGCAAGTAATGATAATATTCTTAGAGAATCAGTAATGTGAATATCAACCCCTAAAATAATCAACGTGAACATCAACAATAAAAACAATCGACAATGTAAACATTGACAATCAAAATAATCGACAATGTGATTAATCGGCAACACTTAACTTATAAATCGATAACTTAGTCGAATTACAAAAATATCACTTTCTAATTTAATTTCTTCATTTCCACTTTTTATACTATCAAATTTCATAGAACTTGATTAATCACAACCTCGGCATGTAGAAACTCATTGAATTAAGTCAAACAAACACAATAATTCAACTCGCAATCATTATAACCTTCTCAAACTTAACGTCAAAGCTCAAATTAAAATTAGCAACCATCAAACAAACAAGTCAACAATATTAAGTAGATTATTCTAGCTTAATCCCTAGAGTTTTCACTTATCTTGAAATATGACTAGAGCAAATCAAAGGTTTAGATACCTTAAAAGCAAAATAATCAAGAATACCAATTAATAGTCCTTAATCCTTGTAAGCAACAAAACTAGTTTGATAAGATTAAGATAAAATATAATAATCTGCCTTGTGATCACTTCAAAAGATGAAATTAGAAGCTTCAACAACGCATAAGCAGAATGCTTTGCTTTAACTCGGAAAAATTGGAAAGTAAGGATCGAGACAAAGAGAAATTGAGGAATTTTAGCATTTAGGAATGAAAATACACGACCAAGGGAAATGTATTTAGAAGCTTTCATGAAAGACAAATGGATCAGAATAATTAACCATTTGTTAAATGCAATGATAACATGTGGTGAAAAATAAATATGGTATGGTCAAATTAAAATGTCACGGATGGCTAAACTTTATGGTTCCAAAATAAATATTTTGATAAATGGCCAAGATATCTAGTAAATCAGTGCGTAAACTAGTAAATCATCACATAAACAAGGAAAAGTCAGGAAAATATTTTGAACCCACTAAAACATTCAGCAAGAATTACAAGAGGAAAATATTTTGAACCCACTAAAACATTCAGCAAGAATTACAAGATGCTAAGAAGGACTTAATAGTATTTCAAGATACATAATCTCAGAGCATACCAATCTCCATTAACAACCAACATGACAATACACGCTTTATCACCATTCTAAATAATTGACACAAGAGCAAATATTCAGTAATTCAATCCTAACGGAATCACTCATGGAAAACTATGGTGCAAAATAACAATTTCGACATTCTACTATTGTCATGTTAAAATTAGACTAGAATTTTCACCTATGACATTTATTGTATACATTTCGTGCATATATTAATGTAAGAATTTATAGATGCCACATCTATTTCCATTGAGACCACACTATGCCTATTCAAATCCTTCCTAGGGCTTTGGTGCTGGTCCCAAAGCCTGTGCTTGTGCCCATCGAGGTTGGATTTGGGTCTTTGGTGCTCATACCCAATTTTGGTTGCTAATGCACAAATCATTAGTGTTCGAATAATATATAACTACTTAAGAAAATCAAATCAAATTTTCCTCCTCAAACAATGAAAAATATTTTCTAATTCATTTTGAAATTTCAATTAAATATCAAAAAATATTGTCACTTTGTTGTAAAAATAACATTTTAGAAAAATATATTATAAAAATGTCACATTTTTCGAGAATAAAGAAGCCTAAGAAAATAAGAAATTTTGGGAAAACATAGGGGAGCTTTTTTAGCGGGGAAAATGCAGAGAATTGAGGGGGGTTGTTCGGCATCGGTGGGGCATAACGAATTCAGTGCCAGTGATCGCGTGGTGGAGTTGTTGACCGGTTGCGCCTTGAATTTTACACCCACCGCTCATCGTGTCGTGGGATTTGTCTTTTCCCCGCACCAAAAGAATCCAATGGCTTGCGCCCTTCGTGCCTGCTTAGAATTTAAGAGTTTTCCAATAGAAAAATTATCGTAATATTCAAAAAATATTTAGAAAAGTTTCACATGACTTTTATTGGTACCGAAATAAGAAGCCAAAATCTAAAATTCATTAAATCAGAAGTTACAGAATATATTATTATATATTTATAAATATTTTTATATATATTTATCGGGCTTCTCTTACTCTAACTTATTTAGCAAAATAAATATAGCAAATTTATAGGCCCTTTCACAAAAAATAAAATATGAATGTTCTGTATTAATTGTAAAAGTATTATCACATCAAGTCGACATTGAAAAGACATGTTTGCCATTGAAAGGTTGATACAAAAGAAGGAAACAAAAGATGGGTACCCTAGTTAAATTATTTGGTTGCATAGCAACTTCTGTGGTACCAACTGGAAAATTAAAGTAGTCACACGATCTCAGGGAGATTGGTAATGGCCTTGATCAATGCCGGTATTGGACAATGCCAATGCGTTTGATTTAAGCTTGTGTTGTTGGATTAAGTCATCTTTTAAATCCATTCATATTCTTTTTTGGATTGTAATCGCCATATCGATGATATGAGAACTGAATATCTTTTACATTTCCCAATTTCGAGCTTGGTTGTCAATTTATGAGTCTTTTTTTTAGAGGGTTGGCATTCATTTTGGTGAAATTTGGGGAAATACATCAAATATTATGCATCGTTAAGCATTGACAAATGAATATGACAAAAGTGTATCTTAACTTTAAATGTACGAGATTGGAGACATGCAAAACTTATCTTTTTTACACTATTTAAGAACATAATTTGGCTGTACTCTCATTCTCTTGAAGATATAAACACATCATATCCGTGAGACACATGTCATACTCATAGACATTGCAATTATTATGAAGTGAACTTATGATTGAATTGACTAATGGTAACAAAAAAAAGTATTATTTTTGGCATGTGATGTACATAAAATTTATGGTTAATATCATAAAAACCCTAAACGGGTACATTTATAAAAAAAACTTACCATAAATTAATTTTTAGTAATCAAAAACTTCAAATCGATTCACATATGACAATTTTTTCCCTAAGCTAATATGGATTTCCATATGAACTTGCGGTGAATCGAGTTATTGCAATGTGTTATTCAAAGGGTAAATATGTCACAAGTATATCAATTAAGATTTTGGTTACCCAAATATTAGTTTGGGGTGAATTTGTTATAAGTGCACCGGCTTAAGGTTTTTCATAATATTAACCCTAAAATTTATCCTTCAATCAAAGTGTCCAAATCGTGAAAATCTCCATCTTCCCACATCACGACTATCATTGAAGGTTTAATGAATACTGCATATCAACTTTGGGAAGCTCCTCAAGAAGATCACTTCAAAGTATTGGCGTTGTAATTAAGTGTTTTGCAAGACGATACTCTCAAGGATCAACTCTTCACATATAATGATGCACATTAGAGGAAGAAAAGAAACGACAGAATTGAATAAAGAGAAGAATGTTACTATTGCTCGTGTTTACATCGTTGCACTGTATCTTGATTCACATGAATATGAAAAAGTAATCAATAAATGGAATAAAAGAAACGAGAAAAACATGTGTACTCTAAGTTTTGTGGCGTAACTATGAAGCTAGTGACCGGGGCCTTTCGAGCAAGCAAGACATGGTGTATGTCGCCCTCTCGTAAGCCGCCAACGAGTTGAGCATTGCGTGTTGACTCGTGATGGTGGACTTTCCTAGTGACCAGGGCCTTGAGGACTAGGCCCTGAGTCCAAGCGCTGGAGCCACCACGACATGCTTTGCCTCGCTCGCTCGGACAGCAGCGACGATGAATACGATGCCAAGTTGTTTGCTCTCGCAAAATCCTCCGGCAGCACCCTCGTTGCCTCCGCGCACCGGAAGCCAAGCAACGCCACGAGGACAACCAACACGAGCACGACGGGGCCGATCGTGGACCTCCTGGTCGCCATTATCTCCGAAATAATGAAAGTTGAGAGAGAGAGAGAGAGAGAGAGAGAGAGAGTAGTTGAGGGTTGTGATGTGTTGGGGTGAGGTTGTTGGAAAGAGGAGAGGGTGGCATTTATATATAGAGGAGGGAAGCCGGCGAAGGGTCAAAGCCAAGATGCTGGACCGGGGAAGCTCGAAGTCTTTGACTTTGGGGGATTACGTGTTGACCCATGGGTCTTCTTGTAATGTAAATTCTTGGAGTCTTATACACGTGCTTCCCAGGTTTGAATGTATCAAAAATTACTTTAATTCACGAAAATGGATCGAGATATTTACGAATAGCAGTCACTTTGTTCAAATACCGGATGAAAGTCATTGCAAATTATGCAGTCAAATTCATGTTTTTAGCAGCACCCCTTTTCCACTCGATTTTGCGATTTTCTTGTGCTCAAAGTCCAGCTTGGCGTGTCATCCCACGGAATCAAATTTTTAGAATCGAAACACGCCACTTATGTCATATGGGGGAAATTTTTGCTCTTAAAGTATTCCAGTAAAAGAGAGGAAAAAAGAAAACTTTGAAACAACGGTCAAGCAAGGATGATCTCACGGCTCATGTCATCTGGGGAAATTTCCTGTCTCCTTCCCGTAAGAAGGGAACTCATGCGCAGCCTTTGAAAACTAGCATGAATAGTCAAAGTGAATTTATCTTGTACACCAAGGCATTACATCATACATATATACATATACACATGTATAATGATGCACAATAATATATATATAAATCACATAACTATGTTAAATTGACAAATTTTAGTTGGTTTAGTGAGTTTGGTTGATTTATGATCGGTGTGGTTATTGATAACTGCGTGATATAGTTATTGATCAATCTATCAATGACCATAATGTATAGCTTTGGATGACTGTACAAGATAATTATCGTTGAGCGATGAAGTGTAGTTGATTATGGAAGATTGGTCGATGAGACCACTTCATGGCATGAGTATCAACATCCATGAAGAAGAATCGATGATTATGTGGAATCATCATCGACGAGTAACAAAGCAGTGTTCAATGAAGTTCATTGATAGAACAAGTAAAGACTTGGCCATTTTAAATTTGGCTAAATGTCGATAGCAAGGAGAGAACATGAGGACAAGGACGTCGATTGAGGGCAGGGATACTAAGTAACGGTTAAGCAACCCAATGGCCTTAGAAGTTACGACTGTTTATGGATGAGATAGACTGTGAATAAAGGGACTAGAATCTCGGAAGTGCAGTTATAGCCGTACTTAGAATAATAACTGCTAGTAAGCGATTATAATAAAGGGATTATACACACACACATATACATATATATGGTGGCATGTAATCATAAGGAGATCCATCAACTGAAGCACATATTCCCGATATACTTTTATCTAGTTTACTAATGTTATCGCATTTTCAATCTCCATTATTTACAATCTTTTACCTTGTTGGTCTTTATTGCAATGCCAATTGAGCTCTTATCTGAAGTCACCATTAAACCCATCACACAAAAAATCGGTGATTATATATATGCAATATACCAAAATGTAGAATCATCGAATGGTAAAGAAGGATAGGCATTTTATGGTGCAAACCTGTCGATGGTACATCTAGAAAGAATATATAACCCAATATGAAAAATTGGCAGAAAAAAAAAAAAGAAAAGAGAGAGAAATTTTAGGCTTCATTTGTTTCATAGAAAATGTGATAATTTTAAAAAATATTTATTAATAAATCTTTTTAAAGAAAATGATAATATTTTCCGACATTCGGCCAAAAATAACCTAATAAATATTTTCCATGGTTCGATTTAGAAAATCTCATTTGATTTTCCTTTGTGTATTCCATTTAATAATATTTATTTTTAAATTTTCTTTTCTTTTTTAAATGTAATTTTCAATTATTTTTTATTTTAAATAATTCAAAATTTTAATTTTTTTCTTTTCTTTCTTTTTCTTTTTTATTCTTCTTCTTCAACTAATCACTGGCCACAATGACGGTTGGTGAGCTCGAGTCTCACCAAATCGATAAAGCTCAATCCTCACTTGAGGTCGGCGAGCTCAAGCTCGGCCGAATCGACAAGCAACAAGCTCTTTGTCCCTTGCTTGTGGTCAATCTCTATGGCCAGCAACTAGCCAAGGAAGAAGTAAAAATAAAATAAAAAATAATTAAAATTTGGATGTAAAAAAATAAAAAAAAAAAAATTTTAGAAATTAAAACAATTGAAAATTAGATTTTAATTTTTTTTTTATAAGAAGGAATGTTTCAACAATCATGTATTTGAGCTTGAGCACCAACAACTCATGCACCACCTTTGTGGACCCAAGCTTGAGTGTTGGGAACTAGAGCTCAAGCATTAGGGCTCGAGCTTGATGTGGGCTTAGGATGCCTTAGGCACTAGGGTTTGGGTCCGGCCTCGATAGACTTGGGCATAGGCATTGAAGGCTTGGAACTGGGGTCTTGAGCCTAACCTTGATAGACCCAGGTCCGGTCTCGATGGACTCATGCCCGAGCATTAAAAACCTGATCTTGACCTTGAGGGACCCGAATCCAGCCTTGATGAACCTGACCCGAGTGTTAGAGACTCAAGAGCCTACATCGGGATTCCCATATTCAAATGTAGAGTTTTGGATCCAAAAGCCAACCCTTGATAATATATTTGGAAAATAATTTTCCGTTGATCATGAAAACATCTTCTGTTGATTCATTTTTCTAAGCAAATGAACGTCGGAAAATGAAGAATATGTTTTTTTCCGAAAATATTATCCACAAAAACTAACGGAGCCTAACTTAAAAAAGGACCGTTCTTTAGCCATATATATTTATATAAGAGAAAGCAAACTCAAATCATAAAATCATTATTGTCATGTATCGGACAATGGCCTCCCTCCTTTTCCAACTTAACATGAAACGCTTTGCATGACATCCACTATTATCGATGTTAAGCGACACCCATCGCCTCTAGTTAAGTGACAGTTCTCGGAGTCAAGTCCACGATCAGATTTAGCGTGGACAACCTTGTCCTATGAAGCATTAATGACGGACCTAATTCCCCACAAAATATTCACGGGATGATGCGCCGGAAATACATAACAATATCGCGTTCAAACTAATTTCCCATGCAACACGAGCTTGGCATCTGTGCATGAATTTGGATGAACAATATTCACGTGCCAACGTGCTCCGTGTTCCATATTTAGTCCATCTTCCTTAATTATAGGCTTAAAATGCACGACATTCTATTTCTGGAATCTTCATTTATTTTGTATTTGTTCTTTGTTCTTTTGGGTAGGTAAGGCAGACTCGGTTCGGACCAAGAAAATAGGAAAATTTTGGGAAAACGTAGGGGAGCTTTTCAGCGGAAAAATTGCAGAGAATCGAATGGAGCGGTTGACCGGTTGCGCCTTGGAATTTAATACCACCGCTCGTCCTGGGATTGTCTTTTCCCCACACCAAAAGAACAAATGGCCCGCGCTCTTCGTGCCTGCTTAGAACTGGAAAGAGGTTTCAAATAGAAAAATTATTCTAATATTCAGTAAATATTTATAAAAGTTTCACATGACTTTGAATATTGATGCAAGAATAAGAAGCCAAAATATCAAATTGGTAACAAGTATCATCAGCTTGACATAAAAAATCGGCATGTGTAGCATGGAAAGATCGATACACAAGATGGGTATGCTAGTGAAATAAATGTGTTGCACAGTTCCGTGATACCAACTTCCGATGCAAATTGAAATAGTCACATCAACTCTCTAGATCCTAAGGATGATCGGTAATGACCTTAATCAATGCTGATATGTGACGATGCCAATGCTTTTGATTTTAGCTTGTGCCGTCAAATTTTAACTTTGAGTCGTCTTTTTAAGTCTAATTCATATTCTTCTTTGGATTGTAATTGTCATATTGGTAATACAAAGACTGCATATTTTTTTACATTTGCCAGTTTTTAGCTTGGTTGTCATTTACCAGTTTTTGTTTTTGAGGGTTGGAATTCATTTGGCAAATTTTGGGGAAACACATAGACACTATGCATCATTAAGCATTGACAAATAAAATGAGAAAAGTGCATTATAACTTTATATGTATGAGATTGGAATTGTGCAAAACTTTGTGTTTTTACACTATTTAAGAACATAATTCACCTGAACCGATATTCTCAAGAAAATATAAATGCATCATGTTAGTAACACATGTTGTACTCATATATTACGAACTAAACTTACCATCGATTTGACAAATGCTAACCCAATAAAAAAGTATTATCTGATACTGTACATAAAATTTTTACTTCAATCAGAAATTTTCATAGCGTGAAAGTCTCCCACTACGTGAATCTTCCCACATCACGACTATCGTTGAATGTTTAGTGCATGCTGCACGTCAACTTTGGGAAGCTCTTCACGAAGAACACTTCAAAGCATTGGCGTTCTAATAAGTGTTTTGCAAGATGATATTCTCAAGGATTAATGAAGCACAAAAGGAGGAAAGAAACGAGAGAATTGAATAGAGAGAAGGATGGTATTATTGCTTGCGTTTACATCATTTCCACTATATCTTGACTCACATGAAAATGGAAATGTAATACATAAATGAAATAAAACAAACATAAAAAAAACGTGTGTATTCTGATTTCTGTATTGCTTGTATAACTATGAAGCTAGTGATGGGGGCCTCTCGGACTCAGCCCGGAAGTCAGGCACTCGAGCCAGCAAGCCATGGTGTATCTGGCCATCTGATAAGCCGCGAACAAGTACGTCGCGAGGTTGTTTTCCCTCACAAAATCTTCCGGCAAAGCCCGCACCACCTCCACCTGGAAATGGCCTGCAACGCTCGCGAGAACGAGCAGAACGATGACTAACTTGTAGGAATTCGTACATTCTTATCCTTTCCAAACGCGAGACGAAATATTTTAATAGGTAATTTGACTTTTGGTTGGAGACTTTCGGTTGGGTTTTGGGACGTGGTGTGATATATATAGCGAATAAAGAGAGTCGCACAAGTGATGGATTACGTGCTAGAAGTGATGCTGAAATGAGGGGGTCGGCCGGTTCACTTTCTCTAGTGACCGGGCCCTTTAGGACTAGGTCCTGAATCCAAGCGTTGGAGCCACCACGACATGCTCTGCCTCGCTTGCTCGGACAGTACCGATGGCGAATAGGATGCTAAGTTGTTCGCTCTTGCGAAATCCTCTGGCAGCACCCTCACCGCCTCCATGCACTGGAGGCCGAGCAATGCCATGAAGACAACCAACACGAGCACGATGGGGCCGATCACGGACCTCCGGGCCGCCATTATCTCCAAAATAATGGGTGTTGAGAGAGAGAGAGAGAGAGTAGTTGAGGGTTGTGATGTGTTGGGGTGAGGTTGTTAAGAGGGATGAGGGTGTACTTATATAGAGGAGGCAAGCAGGTGAAGGTGGGTCAAAGCCAAAATGCTGAGACTGGGGGAAGCTCCAAGTCTTTGACTTTGGTGGGATAACGTGTTGACCAAGGATCTTCTTGCTATGTAAATTCCTTGGATCCATACATGTGCTTCCAAGTTTGAATATGTCAGAAATTACTCAGTAGAAATTTAATTTAAGGGCTTGTATCGAGATATTTACAAAACTAGAACATATATGTCATTCATTCAATGGTGAATGTGAACGAATAGTTTTGAAATTTTTGGCGAACCTGATATTAATCAATTATTTGATTACCCAATAAAATGATTTTCCAAATTATCTTAGTCAATTTCTGCTGATGGTAGCACCACGAATTACTCGATTTTGCTACTTTCTTGGGGTCAAAGTCCGGCTTGACGTGTCCCACGGAATCAAATTTGTAGAATCGAAACACGCCACTCATGCCTATTTCTTTTTTTCTTGTAAATTATTCAAATAAAGGAGAGGAAAAAATGAAAACGTTGAAGCTTATGGTCAAGCAAGGATGGTGACGGCTAATGTCATCTGGAGGAATTTCCCGTCTCCTTCCCGTTAAATAGGGAATTCATACTCGACCATTGAAAACTTAGCATGAAAAATCCAAGTGAAATACCTCACACAGCGAGGCATTATGACCATAATATACAGCTTTCAATAACTTCACGATACAGCTATCGACAAGCGACGAAGTGCAATTGATCAAAGAAAGAATGGTCGATGGGAACGCTTCAAACTATCAAACAACCGACAATTGTACAGCACAAGTATCGACATCTACAAAGAAGAATCGTCGACGGTTAAGTGGAATCAACATCGACCAGTAGCTAAGGCGTGTTCAACGAAGTTCATCGACAGAGCAAGTAAAGACTTGGCCATTCTAAATTTGGCTTAAGTGTTGGAAGCAAGGTGAGAACATGAGAACAAAGGATATTGATTGAAGGCAAGGGTACTGAGTGACGGTTAAGTAATCCCATAGCCTTGGAAGTTGCAATGAGATCGGCATGCAAATAAAAAAATATCAGGAGTGTAGTCACAGCCATACTTAGAAGAATAACGACTAGTGAGTGATTATAATTAAGGGATTATATATATGGGGTGTATAATTATGTAGGGGGTCCATAATCTATAATGCATATTTTCGAAGTACTTTTATCAATTATTAATGGTATTGTCTTTTTAGTTTCCATCAATTACAATATTTTACTTATAAATTCATCTTGCTCGTCTTTGTCGCAACACCAATTGAATACCTAATTGACATCGTCACTAAATCCCTCTCACAAAAAATCGAGGATCAACTCTTTAGTGAAAGATTTTCCCTATTTATATCAAACGCCCATTTTTTATGACACAATATACATACATACAAACAATATATATAAATTTATATGCAAACTCGAATCATAAAATCATCAATGTCACAAATCGCATGATACCTCACCCTTTTCCAATCAAACATAAATGCTTTATGTGACATCTACTAGTACCAAAATTAAGCAACATCTATTGCCTCTAATTGAGGAAACCTCTCAGACTCGATTGACTAAGTCCATGATCAGATTTAGTACAGACTACCTTCTCCTTCAAAGCATTATTAACGAACCTAATTCTCCACAAGATATTTATGGGACAATACATCGAAAACACGTAACAATATGTTGTTGTTTCATGAAAAATGACTTAATTTTATTTTTGCGTGCAACACAAGCTCGGCATCTCCATATTAATATTGGCAAAACACTAATCACGTGCTCACGTGTTCCATCTTCTATATTTCTTTTTCCCTTCTTTTAGGCTTACAATACACGACTTTCTATTCTTAACATCTTTTTATTTATTTAAAAAAAGTCCTAAATTTTTTGACTTGACGTCGATTTAATCCATCCGACAAATTTGGTTGGATATTGCTATCATGGACCTTGACCGACTTATGTAGCACTATAGGCGCTGGCATGAATAATTTTTAATAATATTTAATATTTTTCATTGTTTTCTCTCTTTTTTCCTCTTATTTCTTCTTCTTCCTTTAATTGGTGACTAGCCACTAGCCATAGGCAATGGTTGGCGGGCGGGGCTTGCTTGGCAGCAAGGGCGAGGCCAAACCTTGTTGAAGTTGTCCTCGCCCAAGTTAGATTTGGTAGCCCTCGCCGGCGCTTGGCCTCACAATGGTTAGGCAAGGTCAGCCCACCTGGCCATGACTGGTTTTTGACTAAAAGAAAAAGAAGAAATGAGAGAAAAAAAGAAAGATAAAAATAATTAAAATATTATTACAAATTATCCATGTTAGCCCCGACAATACTACGTAAGCTTGCCAACATCCCCTCAGCAATATCTAGCTAAGAAGACTAGACTAAAGTTTTCTTTTTTAAGGTATCAAGCCCAAAATAGTTAGAAATTTTGGGAAAACATGGGGGAGCATTTTAGCGGAAAAAATGCAGAAAATTAAGGGGGGTGTACGATGGAGCGTAGTGGGTGTCAACAAGCGATCGTGTGGTGGAGTTGTCGACCGGTCGCGCCTTGAAATTAACACCCACCGCTCATCGTGTCGTGGGATTGTCTGTCCCCCTCGCCAAAAATAAAAATATATAAATAAATACAAATGGCTCGCGCTCTTCGCGCGTGGTTAGAACTAAAGATTTCAAAAATAGAAAAAAAAAGGTATTCTAATATTCAAAAAAATTATTTAGAAAAGTTTCACATGACTTTGAATATTGGTGCAAACATTAGAAGCCAAAATCTCAAAATCATCGAATCAGAAGTTACAGAATACAAACAAGGATCGCAATTTCCACACCGAAAATTGACATGCTTGACATAGAAAGGTCAATACAAAAGAAGGGAACTAACTTCCATGGTACCACCCCGAAAATTGAAGTGGTCGCTAGGTCCCGAGAGAGATCGGTGATGACCTTGGTCGATGCCAGTGCGTTTAATTTAAGCTTGTGCTTTTGAATTTTAATTTTGAGTCATCTTAAGCTTAATTTCATATTACTTTCTGGACTATAGTCATCTTATCGATAACACAAGGACTGCATATTTCTTTTATATTTGTCAGTTTCGAGCCTTGTTGTAACGGATGAGTATTTTTTCAGAGGGTTGGCATTCATTTGGCGAATTTAGGGTAAGCCTATCGACACCGTGCAACGTTAAGAATTGACAAATGGATATGACGAAAACTGTATAGCAACTTATACGTACGAGATTGGTAACATGCAAAACTTATCTCTTTACAGTATCTAAGAACGTAGTTCAGCTGAATTAACATTCTTTAGTAATATAAACACGCACATCGTACTCACAGACGTTGTAATTATTACGAAGTAAACATGAATCTTCCCGCATCACGACTGCCGTTGAAGGTTTAATGCATGCTGCTCGTCAACTTTGGGAAGCTCTTCAAGAAGAAGACTTCAAAGCCTTCGCGTTCTGAAGCGTTTTGCGAGATGATATATTCTCAGGGATTAATGAAGCACAAAAGAAGAAGAACAGAAACGTGAGAATTGAATAAAGAGAAGAACTTTATTATTGCTCTGCTCGTGTTTACATCGTTTCCACTGTATCTTGACTCACATGAGAATGAAAAAGCAATGAACAAATAGAATAAAAGAAGCAACGAAGAAGTTGTGTGTTCTGATTTCTGTATTGCTGGTATGACTATGAAGCTAGTGGCCGGGGCCTTTCGGACTCGGCCCGGAAGCCAGGCGCTCGAGCCAGCAAGCCATTGTGAATCTCGCCCTCTCATAAGCCCCCGACGAGTATGTGGCGAGGTTGTTCGCCCTCGCGAAATCCTCCGGCAAAGCCCGTGCCGCCTCCACTCCAAAATGGCTTGCGACGGTCGTGAGAACGAGCAGAACGATGACGAGCTTGCAGAAATTCATCTTTCCTTTTCCTTTTGCGAACGGGAAACGAAGTATTTTAGTTTGGTTGGAGACTTTGGGTTTGGTTTCTTTTGGGTGGTGCTTGCTGTGTTGGAGAGCAAAGGATGGGAGGTGGTGCCATATTTATAGCGAGGAAAACGGAGACTCGCCCGAGTGATGGTGAGTCGCCGAGTTAGAAGTGAGAACGGGGCTTCTGTTGGGGATTGCGTGTTGACTCGCGATGGTGGACTGAGTCGGATGGGTTGGTGCACGGGATCGGCCGGTTCGCCATGTTTGAAAGTTTGAATGAGTCAAACCCTCTCATCTCATGCGCTTGGGTTTTGATTATTGTCATTAATATATCTGCCCTCCTTCGTAATTTGTTTGGGTTTCTTCTCCGACCATAAGTGGTGCAATAATATTATTGCAGCTGTTTCGACCGATGACCAATTATTATTATTATTTTTTATTTCGTTCCATTTCATTTCACTCTCATAAATTCTTTAACAAAAATTGTACACACTTATGCAAATAATTAGTACTCAAAAGATTGTGCAAAATCACCTTATGACAAAGTATTTGTATTGTATGTGCGTATGTGTTTGGAAGAGATGGAATAGAATCGTTGATTATCAAAACCCTCCATTGACAAAAACATTAAACAAGATTGTGCATATTTTTGGGACGAAAAAAAGGATTACGGCTACGACCTTTGAAATAGGATGTCCACTTTCTTCTATATGATATTATTGAATGGTCAAAGATAAACATCCAGCTAATTTCATACGTGACACAACATACAATTTTCCCTTTGATTCCTAAAAAAGTAAGTTCATTCCGTGGATGGATGTGGGTACTTTTTCTCCCGTCCACCCGATCACATCTGAATCTTTCAAATAAAACGTGTTGACATTTTCCGCAGCATAAAGAGAAGTCGGGGCCCTGTAATTATGCCTATATTCATACTATGTCTGGTACTAATTAAATTACATTTGCCCAAATGCCGAACAGATGGAAATCCGCCCGAAGCGTCCTCTGGACAGCATACAGTACTCTTTTGTATTATGCGGAGTTTCCTTTTGCGCCGTACGGTTTAGCAAAAGTTTTTTAAAATGGTTTATTGTTAAATTAACCCTCAATGCCAAAAGGATAAGTATTCATTTGATTACTGGTGAATGAGGGAGTTGTGTTTGGAGTTAGTTTTGTAATCGAGTCATTTTACGCGTACCAAAAAATTCCAATGTTGAGTGGTGATTATTTGGAAATGAGTATTGAGTTATGAATCACTCAACTGAATCTTCTCAATCGAATGAAAGATATTGGCATAGAACTTTAGTATGTTAGAAAGACACTTGCTTAAAAAATCGCTCTTCCCACTATTTGATGTGTGACCGAGCTTAATCTTGACTTGCCTTCATCCTAAAACGTTGTTAGGAGCTGAACCTTGTCCAAGTCTTCTCTTTCTACCCTCGCCAAAAGGGTTATTGGTCCAATTCGTCAATAAACTACACTTCTATTAAAAGTGTTCCTAAGGCCTCGAAAAGAATACTCTAAGATGTGATTATTTTGGTTAGGTATATAGTCTTACGAATCATTCAACAAAACCTTTCTCGCCCAAGGATGTATGACTGCGGGATGTCACAATCTTCTTACACTTGCAACGGATTTAATAAAAAGAATTAGAAAAAAAATAGGAAATATATTCTTAATTACACTCATAAAACTCTAGGGACGTGAAAAGGACAAGAAAAAAAACTCGGGTTGCCAAAATGAAATAAAACGAATAAATAGGGGAGACAAAATGGAACTCATCCCCGCATTGTTTGACGGAGAAATTGCCGGAATTTGACCTTTCGAAACGCACCGTCGCCAATTCCGAGGACTGAATTTTCAAGAAACAAAAGTCTGCGGGAGTTAAATATAATAAAAGAAAAGAAGAATTTTAAGGTTGTGCACATGGAATTCTTAAATTCTTTCTGGTGAGCCCCCAAAGTCGTCATCCCCGACAAGTCCAACGATTTGCCAAAAGAAATGAACGTCCAAAACCGAACGTGGGTTACGTCAAAGCGGCGACCAGTGCTGGGGACCGCAAGTTGAGCATAACATATGCAAAATCACCTGCACAATTATAGATACTTGCATAAATAAGTAAGAAATTGTCGCACACATTCGCCGCTCAGTCGGTCCGGTGGACGGTGAAATGGGGAAAGAATTAGTCCACTGAAAGATTTCATGGGACCAATATTGATAATGTGTAAGATTTTTATTAAATCAATGTTAACTATAGTAAATCTTAAATCGTTAAATAAACCCATGATTTTTAATCTTTGAATATTTTAGTGCCTGCCGCATTATGAGCGACTCTCGGAAGATCGCCATTCGAGGAAAAATGAGTCATTCGAGGTCTCTAAAGCTAATTTAGGGAGATCATAGATGGCACGACAATGAGGGCAGTTAGAATTAAAAATGGAGAAATCATGTCATGTCGAGACAAGCGTTGCTATTATTGCTTATTACATCTTGAAATTTTTGTTCCATATTGAGGACTCCATCTATAGAGAGGTAAACATTAAGGCCTGGATTATTACCCAATTGACTTACTAAAGGGTCCGTCCATTTTATGAAAAATAAATGATTTGAAAAATATTTCATAAAAATAAGTATTTATATCACTTGAGATAATTAATCAACAAAAAATATTTTCGTCATCAACAACAATTTATACACATTGTTCATATAATTTTGTGAGCAATAGATCATTTCTAGAAATATTTCCTAAAACTTGAATTTTTCACGAAACAAACCAATCCTAAGGCTTCGTTTGTTTCGCGGAAAATATGGCATTTTGGAAAATATTTATCAAAAAGCTATTTTCCAAAGAAAAATGTAATTATCTTTCGTCGCTCGGATGAAACCTAAAAATGAAATGAAAAATATTTTTCATTGTCCAATAGGTAAAATATTTTCCTCTATACACTCCTTTTTCAATATTATTTTTATTTTTATTTTTTTATTAAATTTTTTTTATTTATTTTTATTTATAAAAATCAATTATTTTTTTTTTTGTCTTTTTTATTTTTTTCTTTGTTTTCTCTTTTACCTTGGCCTATCGCTGGCCATGATGACTGGCCATAAGCGAGCCTTGAGCTCGCCGATGAGCTCACCTTGCCGCTCAATCTCGCCAAACTCTGGCTAGGCGAGCTCTATGGTTGGTCACCGACCATCGCCGTGGCTAGCAGACTGGTCAAGGAAGAAGAGAAAACAAAGAAAAAAAATAAAGTACAAAAATTCAAAGTTTTTGGAAAAAGAAGAAGAAGAAGAAGAAGAAATAAGTGGGGACTAGTAGGAGTGAGGGATAAGATGAAGTGTGGAAAATGTTTTTCTCAACTTAAAATGTGGAAAACTTTTTTTTCTTTCATGAAAAATATTTTCTCCAACTGATTTATTTTCCAAGAAATGAAAGCTGGAAAATTCGGAAAACATTTATGGAGCCTAAGTCGCGACGCATTTTCAAATTCTCTAGAGTGGACCTGTCAACGGAAGAATTTAATGTTAGCACTAAATGAGAGTGGTCGGTTCTTCCCTTAGCTGATCGAGGAGGGACCTCTCTTCTAGTCAAGTCCAAGCACATCACACACCAATTGAAATCGAGAGGAGAAAAATCGTACCCAAGAATTCAAAAGTGAAGAACAAGAGTTAAGCACGTGCAAACTTAGGGGCGCTTGCATTTTGATTGACTGGTCACTCCTATTCCAACACTTTGAATGAATGAATTTTCTCTCTCGCGGATTTTGATTAGGCGTTTACTTAGGGTTCCTCAGAGGAAGCAGCCGGGCGAGATTCCGTTTCACGAGTTGATCATGACCGATCCACTCGTTGATTCAACTTGTTGACCGCTTCCTGAATTTTCCAGTCCAATGGTTCTTAATTATTGCTTACCAAAAGAATTCAAGTTGGATCCAAGGCTAGATAATATTCGTGACGTGCAAGGACTGGCGCTATTAATGCGATGTGTCCTTTTGAAACCTCGTGACACTTGTTTTCTAATTTTGTGGACCCCTCACACTATTCTTTTAAGTCTGTGCAAGCTCAACTCAATTATAACTCCGGACCTTTCTAACTAAAATATCCCTTATAAAAAAATAAAAAAACCTTATGGAGATGACTTCCATACACCTGCTCTTCAAATTTCGATTGCCCGTTTGCTGTAAAGACAAAGTGACCAAAATTCATTGGCGGTCGACTAGAAAGTGACCAAAATTTCACACGAATTTGATAAACACGGAGTGGTTTTGTTAATTTCTTCTTGAGATCAAGTGTGTGTATGTACAAAATACCATGCATAGAAGTTTATAAACATTAAATTAATTGTATGTTAAATCTCGAATATGATTAATATATCAAATTCTCTAATCACAGATCAACATAAAGCGAGGTTCTCGTGGCATATTTGTCGTGTCATGATTAATATATCAAATTCTCTAATAATAAGCTTTTTAAAACGGCATGATAAAATTGATAAAAAAAAAAAAAGTTAAAGATTGGAATTGTTGAGAGAGAGAACGAAATAAGTGGAGCAGTTGGACTAGACTTGCCACTCTCGCGCGAAGTAGGGAATGACCTAAGCTCGTGATAACTTCACTTTTGGGCCAGGCCCAAGCCCATGGAAGTAGTTGGGCTAGACTTGTCCCCGCTGCTAAGGGCCTTCAATATGCGGGACGGATGTCTCTTTTATCTCCATGACTTATTATAATGGTCATTGATTAAGATATAAAAACTATATATATATATATAGGAGTTATTTCCGTATCTATTTTAAATGGAAAGTAAGCAAAATTTTCAAATAATTTTATTTTTACTTAATTGAGTATCAATCGCATAAAGATGTTTAGTTCCTTTTCGATTTAGTACACAGTTAGCACCCATCGATGTCTCATTATTTTAACATCTATCTTGATTGAGGATCGGAAAGGTTTTGGTTTTTAAAAGTAAAGCAAATCCGTACTTAATTTGGAACCTTGAACTTTCCCTAATATTTTTATTAAAACCCATGATAAGTTGCTTGAAATAATGAACGAATCGCAATAATTTTTTTATAGGAATGTAAATCGAAAACATACAATATCAAGTAAATCTCGCACAACAAATAATCTCTTGCCCATTATATTCGAAATTGAGATTTTCTTTTTCGACTCCGACACATATATACCAGCAATTAGGGTTCGTTCTTTAGTCTCGCAAACTACCTATCCGCATGGCTGGTTCAATTTAGGTCTTACCGACAATGAGATTTTTAGGTTTTAAATTCAATTTACAGCTTCTATGTCGGCCTGCGACAACCGGGTACTGCGACATATGCCTGGAATACGTCCCGCAGCCTCCAGCTTCAAGCCAACATCGCGGTGCAACCACTCCTTCTGCGGACGCTGCTTGTCCTCGTACATCACCGTGGCCATCAGCGACAGAGCAGCGAACGTGCGGTGCCCCTGTAGGCTATGCCGAGCCAGGCTCGATCCCCTCCGGTGTGAGGAGCTCCTCCCGCGAGAATCCTAATTGTCATCGAAGCGGTTGTTTCTGGTGTGCGAGCGCAAGGGTCGAAGGTCATCGATCCAGCGGAAGCCATGATGTGGACACGGAACGCCTTGAGGAAAGGAAGAAGTGGGTGCAGTGCCCTAATTGCCACATATATGTCGAGCGCAATGGAGGCTGCCATCGCATCCTTTGCGGGTAATCAAGAGTTCTTGCAGTTGTCTTTTATATATTGCGATAACACACAACATTCACACGAGAGGATGTCATGAGAAAATATCGTATCTGCCAATCATGTTTACAAACAATCTAAGGGGGGCTTCGGTTTCGACATGAATTGCAGAAACCGAACGGAGTTCTGCTCCAGATGCGAGTCGGAAATAAGCGGCGGACTTCCCTGCCTGTGTCGACAAAGCATCACCTTCACTCATCTCAGTTGGTGGGAAGCAATAATGATTACCATATTCGTTGGAGTCCTCATCGGCATGGACAGGCGCTCGAAGGGACGAGAAGCGTCATAGAAAGTACTCTTTTACTTGGCAAATACTTTGCTGGCAAATTTCACTGAGCCTGCGAAAATCCCATTTTCCTCCATTCACTACACTCCCACAAGGCTCTCGCAACTGTAAATCTCGTTTAATTCCAGTAGATATATTACCTCCAATTGCCGAGTCGAGTAACATCCGAAAGAAGGAGGGGGCAAGTTTTTGTTTTAGATATTAATAATTTCGTAAAGTCAATGATGAAGATGAGATATCTAGCTTCTAGATTTAGATTCGATATCATATATTGTGGAATATGCATAGAACGTTTCCCCTCTAATCTCCAATTTTCAAGACAATGAAGTTGTACAATCACTCAATACGCACCTTTCTCATCACTCATGGTTTGACACATCAATTAGTAAATCATTAACCTAGTAATTAGTAAAATCTAGTATTGCATGCATCTAGCCTGGATATTTTCCCCAATTATGATTCTAGTGGAGATATTATCTCCAATTACCAGTTGATTATAAGTCAGATTTAATAGGGATGGAAATCATCCGATATGCTCTGTTGGTTGTTCATGATATCCTCATTGATTCCTCCATTGTTCACTTCCGAGAAACGAGTTATCCAGCAATGATGGTAAAAGATATTAGTGGCTTTTTGGTTGATTCCCAAAGATTCATCATGTCTAGAGAGATATGTGCATGTACTTTCAAAGTATTGTAGGCACATAATTTGAAATTGAATAAGTTCTTAAATTACTTTATGTAAAATATCAAGGATATTCCCTTCTCGGTAGGAAAGAGCATGAGGCCTTGTAAGCATGGGACCTTGGGAGAAAAAGGTAAACTCCTCGTCTCTTCTTCTAAAGAGGCTACCGCTTGGTAGGGAGGTATAGTAGCTTCCCGTACATGAAATGATAAGGTAGAACTTGAAAAGGGCTTTTGTTAGATCGACTTGTGCTTTGCACACAATATCTTATAATCGACTTGTCAATTCGATACTCCTTTTAAAGAGTTTGGAAGTTTGTTTCAGTAATATAACATTCAGGAAAAATAACAGAGGAATAAATTTGAATGCCCAAACTTATTTTTAATGTAATGTATATAAATTATTTTTATAATATTTGGGTTAAATAGATTACACCATTCAATCCCAAGTTATATAGCAACTTGAGCATATATACATCGTTAAAAAAAAAAAATTGAGTGAGCTTGTATGATTTTTCACAAGTATTTGATTAACATGGACAGGCTTCCGTCAATTTCTTGTTGAGATTGGACGTGTAATTTGTAAGGAAGTCCACGCCGAGAAGTTCATTAAAATTGATTGAAAGAGCGCAAAGAAGCAGCGTGCTAAGGGACTTCAATATATTACGTAGGATTGGGTCTCTGTCACTTTCTTGTCCAGGACTCATGATGGTCAATAATTAAATTATAAAAAAAGTAATTTTAGAGTTATTTCCGCTCCTATTTTAAATAGAAAAAAGAAATTTTTTTAAGTAATGTTAATTATTACTTAATTGAGTAGAAAAGGCATAAGGGTGTTTTTGTCACTTTAACCAAAAAGTTGTGGTTCCATTCAAATGTGGTGAAAATATTCCCAACCTATTGATTTAGTACACAGGAAGATAGCTTTTCATGGATATTTAACTAGGGTTTTTAGTTTTTACCGTGAAAAAGATGATTTAATGTTATATTGTTTCCGACCTAATTTCAAATTTTAGCTAATGAGTCCATTTCAAACATAGTTTTTCTTTTGAACATGAAATATAGTGCTAAAAGAGCATAGTTCATGTCGCATATGTATCGTTCAGATAGTTCTTGCTTTGATTTCATCATCCTAGTTCTCACTTTCTTTTATCATTCTGATGCCCTTTATTTATGCTGCTGCTAATCAAAAGCTAGAAATCTACAATCTACCTTATTTTTGAAACTGAAATCAAGTGTACCCAGCTTTTCTTATCGTCTAATTAGCTGCAAATCATGATTGCAAACAACCCTAAGGGGCTTTTCTTTTGATATTAATGCAGATGCCAAACGCTGTTTTGCCATGACTGCGGGCAGGAAATCGACCGACGTCCTTGTACATGCACAAGAAGCCGGGACAGCGATCGAAGCATTGTTCCTGCAAGCTACGGTTCTCCAAAAGATCAACCGAATTCTGGTAAAAGTTCATTAATTGCCAAAAGGAAATTTTGAAATATAACATTCGGAACTAATTGAAGTCACAATTCAGTGAATTGGCTGTAAATTTCTTAAGTTTCAATAATCACGAGTGAAATTTATACCCTGGAATTCCTATGCCATTACAAGTTATTAGGATGTACATTGACCTTAGATATGAGACAAAGAAATATTTGGGGGGGCGGCCGGCTCTTTGACTTTCCAGGTTAGGCATATAAACATTTTATAATGAGAAAATTTCAAATAAGAGCATAAAATGAAATGCTCTCATTTTTTCAAATAAATGAATGAAATAAATCTTATTTCAAATAGGGACCCGGGGTACCTTCATTTTCTTAAATAAAGATCTAAAGTGGGCATTGTTTCAAATAATGATCTAAAATGCCCATATTAATCTCAAAAAAGGGCATGAACTCACCGACTGAGAATGGCAACTTCGTTTTTTTCATTTATTTTAAATTTTTCCCTTTTTTTGTTTTTTCCTTTTCATAAAAACAAAACTAAAGGAAAACTTAAAAATAAAGTAAAATAAGCATGCGACTGCTATCCCATCACCGGTGAAACAGTGGCATTAACTGGCAAGGTTGTTGGCGTTTAGGCAAGGGCTAGTAACCCTTGCTAGAAGCGGGAGAGGGCAGTGACCCTCTCCCAAATTTGGGCGAGGATTGCTTGCCCTCACCCAACTCCCCCAAACCTAGGGTGAGGTTTGAGGCACTGGGCAATGGCCATTAGCACCTACGCAAGGGCTGACAATCCTCACCCATATTTGAGAGAAGGTCGCTAACCCTTATTAGGTGCTGGCGACCTCACCGGCCAGTGCCGCTATTACATTAGCAAGGGGGCAGTGGCCACAAGCCGAAGGGAGTCCATCTCCCTCTGTTTTCCTTTTCTTAAAGTTTTATTTTTTTATGAAAAGGAAAAAAAGAAAAAAGAATTAGAAAGACAAAATTGCCCTTCTTAACTAGTAAGTTCAGGCCCTTCTTTGAAATAGATATAAGCATTTCAAGCCTCTATTTGAAGCAATATCTATTTTAGTCTCTTATTTGAAAAAAAATTGGTATTTCTAACCTTTATTTGGAATTGTTTCTTTTTTAATTGATAAACCCAATTTTGTAAACCGATTTTAGTAAATTTAGCATTGCAACCATCCATCCCCGATTTTTCCCCCAATTTCGATTGTAGTGGAGATACTATATGGAAATTACCAAGTTGAATGAATCACTACCAAAAGATAAGGTCTCTTTAACAAAGCCATCCTCGATTTCCATATTAGTACAGCAAAAACATCCATATAACAAAGCCATCCTCGATTCAAAACTTGAACCATTCCTTTAAAAAAAAAAAACCCACTAAAACCCATGAAAATTCGGATTTAGTAGGGATACCTATCAACAACACACAGAAAAGATAATATCTTATCCAGAACATCTAAAATTGAGACTGTCTTTTCTCAACTTCGACATGTATGAATACACTTTTGAGAAGCGCCCTTATGGCGGTCATAAGGGTTCCTAGTCTCGCATACTTCCTATCTGCTTTCCATGGTTCAGCCAAGGTCTTAGTCTCCGCAAACACCCCCTAGAAACAGCGACCAACAATGAGAATCTTATGGTTTAGATTGAATTTCGGACGTCCGAAATTATTTCGGGCTGCGCCAACCAAGTACTGCGAAATATGCATGGAATGCGTCCTGCTGACCTCGTGCTTCAAGGCCGCAGCACGGTGCAAGCACTCCTTCTGCAGCCCCTGCATGTCCTCGCACATCACCTGTAGCATCGGCGATGGAGTCGTGAACGTGCGATGCCCCGCTTTGAATTGCCAAGCCAGGCTCGACCCCCTCTGGTGCAGGGAGCTCCTCTCGAGCAAATCCTTTCTTAGGTGGTGCGACCTTCTATGCGAGTCGCATGTTGTGGGTTTCTCCAAGTGTTACTGCCCGAACTCGAATTGCCGAGAGCTCATTGTGGACGAGTGTGGACAGAGCGGCAAAGCCAAGAGATTCGATTGCCCTATATGTCGCCGAAGCGGTTGTTTCCAGTGTGGAAGCGCATGGGTCGAAGGCCATCGATGCAGCGGGACGCTTGATGAGGGGCTTCTTCTATTGGAACATCTAGCGTACAGGAAGAAGTGGGGGCGGTGCCCCAGTTGCCGCATGTACATCGAGCGCCGCGGAGGTTGCAATACGATCCAATGCAGGTAATCAAAATCATGTTTTCATCTGCAAAACACGTTTAGGAACAATCTAAGGAGCTTCGGTTTTGACATGAATTGCAGATGCGGAATGTTGTTCTGCTATGTCTGCAGGCAGGACAGACGCCGATTTTCATGTTCCTGTGCTCAGGAAGCTGATTAGATACCCTTCGGTTCCAGGCAGCGGCGGCGCTAACATCATCTTCTGCTGATATTTCGGGGGGAAAGCGATGGATGAATTCAACCAGAATCAGATTGAGGGGGACAAGAAGCGCCATATAAATTTACTCCTTACCGGTGAGAAGGTTCTGTTTTCCTTATGTAACAGTAGATTTCGCATGGTTGGAGTAGAGACGCCATGTCCGATTGCCAAATCGAAATCGCTCGCTAAAGGTAAAAGCCATCTGTCGATCCTCGAATCGGCAGATAGCAGAAACGCATGTGCGAAGAGGGACGAAGACCAGGTAGGTTGCTTTTTAAGAGCGGTGATGAAGAGGAGGCTAGTTTTTATTTAAGTTTATATAATAATAATAATAATAATAATAATAAGGTTAAATTCGATGATGAAGTTGAGATATTTAACTTTTAGATTAAGGTCAATTCAATATAGGATTTTGATTACCAATTTTGACAAATCGAGGTTGAAGACAATGGGTGATGCAATCACCCCTTCTGCACACCCTTTTGTTCCTTGTGCACGCTTTGAGTAGGAACGAGCGATTCTAAATTCCGTTCATGTTGCACTTTGAACTTACCCATTTCCTATATTAGGTTCCAAAGCCAGTATGAGAATCTATCTAAGTTATACATGTATTCTCAATTGAACAATTATAGTGAATTATCACCTCTCTAACGATCATCGTTTACTACTGATCACAACTCATAATTCATAATTAGACACACGAAGACAATGAAATATTAATAAAATAAAAATCTTTGTTATGGTTACCGTCGGAACTGGAAGTTTTCGGATTACACGTTCAT
Organism: Angophora floribunda; assembly: GCA_014182895.1. Taxonomy (NCBI): domain Eukaryota; kingdom Viridiplantae; phylum Streptophyta; class Magnoliopsida; order Myrtales; family Myrtaceae; genus Angophora; species Angophora floribunda. The sequence continues at coordinate 910,189 of CM024712.1, forward strand.
TATTGAACCGCCAAACACAAATGACTTGTATATCTTAGCTCGACCCCCTTCGGTGGAAGAAGCTGCTCCTTCCTTACACGGTGCGGCGTCCTAGTTGCTATCGGTATCGGACAGAGTAGACGACCAGTGATTAATTACCAGACATGAACGATCCATCCCCATTTCAATTTATCTATTCAAGAAGACGCATTCTCAGATTTCTCGACCAATTTCATCAACAATTCATTTAGGGCAATGTTGCAATCGAACGAGTTGTTGCCCCACCACACCAGTGAAAATCAACATTTACAGATACCCAAATGTTCATAGAAGATCGAGAAGAAGAAAAAGATAGAGAGAGAAATCGCTTCACTAACCGGACAAGCCGAGATAAATCGACGTCGCGACGCCGAGCGCGTAGACCCCGATCACCGACCCGATCACCTCCTTCCCGCTCCTCGTCGCCATCCCCAGCCCCGCGATCCCCGCCACCCCGATCGGCACCCGCGTCAGCACCGCCCTCCCCGCTCTCTCCACCACTGCGCCGGCGAACAGCTCCACCCCCCACTCCCTGAACTCGGCCGCGTCGAGCAGCTGGGGCCCATCGCCTCCTCCGCCGGCGAGGGGAAGGGGCCTCCGGCGGGCGGTGGCGCGGAGGGCGCGGTCGACCTGGGACTGGGAGGGTGGAGAGGGGAGCCACCGGGAGACGAGAGGGGAGGTGGAGGAGAGGGAGCGGTGGAGGTGGGCGGCGGCGGAGGAGAGCTGGTAGGGGAAGACGCCGTCGAAGGCGTGCTAGGTCAACGACAGGCAGTGGGCGTAGGCCGAGTCGCAGGCTGAGTCGAACTCGGGCGAGCCGTGGAGGGAGGACTCGACCCTCTTCTTCGACGACGATATCCCCATCCCAAAGGCTTCGGCTCGAAGACCGGACCGATAGATGGGGAGAGATATTTCTTCAATTTCTCAGTTTTTATTTTATTTTATTTTATTTTCCTCTTTTTCATCGAAGAAGAAGGAGTGAGTTTTGGGCACGTGGCCCACCAGAGCACCTTTCCATTATTACCCACCCTCGCAATTGCTAATAAACTAGGATTGAGGTATAATTAAAGTCCTGTCTACTCTCTAGTGTTTCGAATAAAACTAACTCAAGCTCGTCTCAATTCACAAGTAAATTTTAAACCTCAAGCAAGGTTGGGTTTAACCTTGGACTCAAAAGCATTAATTTTTATTATGCTCATGGCTCACTCGGGCCAAAGTATTTTCAATCCTAAACTCTACTTAGTTAAGTGTATCTTACTTACTCAAGCCTGAGAATAACATAATCGAGTTTGAGTGATGTGTGAGGCTTGAGCTAGAGTAGCTAATTAGTGGTTTGATTCGTTTCCATTCAAATATGACAACCCCCTCCCCAAATTACACTTCGAAGTATACGAGCTACATGAAAATAGAGTATTAAACAGTAACACCTAATATCTCTGCTCGAGCTCATTCTATTTTTCGTAAATTGGCGTCTAATGAGCACTTGTCATATTATCTAAACTCCTCCTATACAAATAACCTTTTTGGCAGAACCATTGTACCATTTTGTAGGATTATAGCCAACTACTTGAAAAATTTAAACCGTTAGATAAGGATGTGAATTGGCATTTAAATATTCTAACAATCTCCCTCACATGTAAGTTCAACTTTGGCATAAAATTGCGTGGAAACATATATATAGTTAGGAAGGCAAACAAAGGGCTTGCAAAGATTTAAATTCATAGTCTCTTACTTTATATCATATATAATTTTGTAGAACCACAATCAATCACTCAAAAACATTTAAGTTGTTGGACAAATGTATGGTTTAATGTTTGAATATATAACAATAATTAAATACATACCTTACATACATATAATATATAAAGCCGATTGTGAAACTTCATTACTTATATATAATATTCACTATGGAGATGAAGTACCTAACCTTGAAAAACCCATACCAACTTCAAAATGACATAAGATTCATGAAAATATGGAGCTCATTTCGTTTACCTTTTCTTTGGTGAACCCATTTTCATTCCTTGTACCAAACCACCATTCGCTAGAACATTGGATAGTCAACCATACAAAGCAATAAACAATGTCTTAAGACTACAAAGGGGCCGCATAAGACAACACAATGCATTCAGCATGGAGTTTCTACGTTGCTACATCCTGAAACGATCAACCTTAAAAAGTGATGATTAACATCAATTTCAGATCGTAGAAACTGCAGTTTAGATTAAGAAAGTGGTGCATTCTTACACTAACATTGTGATCATACTAGATTTGAGAGTAATGTAGTAGGAGATGAAATGGAAGATTGCTAAGAAGAAGAAGAAGAGGTAGGAAATGGGGATAGCTCGATCAGAGAACTAGATAGTTCGTCATTGGTCGTGGCCTCATAGGATGAAATAAGCGACAAAGGAGCACCATGTGATGGGAGTATCAGAACCAATGATTGAGATGGAAGACTACTAGGCAATGGAGCGTCAAAATTCAGAACATTTACCACTTCTCGTATGGAAGGTCGACATAGATGGTTGGCTTGAGTGCACCAAAGCCCCACAATCATCAAGCACTCCATTTGCTTCTTGTCAAAATGCTCGCCTAGCTTCAGGTCCACCGCATGTAGTAGCTTTCCGGCTCCATAGAGCTCCCACACCCACTGCATCATAAGTTGAGTTTCCCTTCCTTTTTCTCTAAGCTCAATAAGTCTTTTTCCGCAAGCTATTTCTAACAGGACAGCTCCAAAGCTGTACATGTCGGATTCCTTGCTCGCTCTACCTGTATAGAGACATTCAGGAGCCATATAGCCCATGGTTCCGGCCGGTATAGTTGTTTGCGATCCTTTGGCACAATCAACCAGTCTAGCCAATCCAAAGTCCCCTAGTTTCGCGGTGGAATCTGAATCAAGCATGATGTTGCTCGGCTTTATATCCCTATGGATGACACATTCCATCCACCCTTCATGGAGGTATAGCAACGCGGAGGCTATGTCCTGAGCGATTTTATACCTCCTCTCCCATGTTAGGAAAGCTTCGTTGTTAAACAAATGGGAGTCTAGGCTCCCATTAGGCATCAATTCATAGACGAGGAGGAGCTCCTTTTTCTCGTGACACCAGCCGACGAGTTGGACTAAGTTTTTGTGCCTGAGTTGGCTGATGATCTTCACTTCTGTTGCGTACTCCTTTATCCCTTGTTTAGACTCTGCTCTAATCTTCTTGATAGCGACTCGAGAATTTGCATCCGATAGGTAACCCTTGTACACTCTTCCAAAGCCCCCTTCCCCAAGCATTAATGAATCTGAAAAATCATTAGTTGCGTGCACCAACTCCCTGTATGAATACTTCTTGGGTCCCGAAACATGTTCAAACTCCTCATCTATCGCTGGAACATCATATTCTTCTCCACTCCTGTTAATCCTCTTTTTCTTTGACATGTAACGATACAAAGCAAAGGCTGCGACAAGAATAAGCAACACGAAAGTGCCCGCAACTAAGAAGGCCCATACTAGCAGTGGCTTGCCTGAAGGCGGGGGTGAGCCCGCAGGAGCAGGGACTGGGATTGCAGGATCAGGGACTTGGAGGCTAGAGTTAAACTCCCACGCATTGATGGTATGCGCCTCAAATTTGTCTCCCGTTGCAGCCGAGAAACCGAAAGTCACCCATTCTGGCAAATAGTTCTTCAAGTTAATCGGTTGGTAAAGACTGGTATAATTGGGGTAGCCACCATCAAGTATAACACTTAAATTCTGTGTGCTAGAATTGTAAGTGACCTCAGCATGAAGTGGTAGACCTTGTTCTATGTAGTCCTCCATCCAGTCTACGCAAACATTTTTGGTAGAAACTATGCTATTTACATCAATGCCCACATGAATGCAAGTTGGATCCCATGTATTATTGAAAGTATCAAATTCCACGGCAACGATTGGAGTACTAGAATTGAAAGGGCTCAGCTTACTCCCAATCCCGAGATAACCTCCGGTGGAATTTTTGGGCACCTGAGATCCCCTAGGAGCAAGAAAGAAGGTCATTCCATCGGCATGATATGCTGAGGCATCGTGGGATTTGATAGTGAAATCAAACCTAGTGCTGAAGTCTGCCACGTTTCCTGTGGTATTATCCCAAAGGTGCATCGTTTGCTGAGATTTAGCCCAACCAGTGATGCCACTGCCTTGCCCCGATTGGTAGTCGAGGGTAAGTTGTATCACTTTACCATCTCCTGTTACAACCGCATTTCCCTCACTAGATATGACGCTAGAGTTGAAAGGTGGGAAACTGAAAGAAATATTTTCAAAGGTCGCCGAACCCGCAAAATGGATGACCGGAGAGAAGATAGAGACTGCCAATAGGAGAATATATCGAAATTCCATCGGCGAGTGGCAACAAACGAGATCAATTATTGAGAGTTTTGCTGGGCGTTTCTTGATCTCGAGTAACCATGTGCTCTACTTCCTTTTGTCATTTATACTCTAGGACAGAAGCCTGGAAAATGAGCATCGTGAATGAATTCATTTTTATCTTGGGTTGATTCACTAAATTCATTTCACCTTGGGCATCGTGAATGAATTCATTTCATCTTGGGCTGATTCATTGAACATAATCGAAAACAGTTGGACGGGGAATCTTCGCAATGAACAGAGCATATTCCTAAGTTGACATCAACCACGACAAATTCCATTTGAGAGAGACAGAAAGAAAATAAGTACATCGGGGATGTAATACTATATAGTAGCTGGGAGCAAGTATCATGTCATGTCAATAAACAATGCGAAGAAAAAAAAACCAATGGTCTCAACGATTTGATTGGGAGTCTGGCCAGGCTTTTGAAAGTCCTTTGATAAGGCACTTAAAAGACGCAAATGATAACAATATTGTTCTTGAGAATAACTATTCTATTCCGACAAGTTTTTGAGTAAAGATATGCATTATATGACGACACAAAATTTCTATTTTCGAAATAAAAATTCGTTCAACAAAACCTTTATCGCCCAAGGATGTAAAACTCTGGGATGTCACAATCTTCTTACACTTGCAACGGATTTAATAAAAAGAATTAGAAAAAAAAGCAATAGGGAATATTACATTCATAGAACTCTAGGGACATGAAAAGGACAAGAAAAAAAAACTAGGGTTGCCAAAATGAAATAAAACGAATAAAGTAGGGGAGACAAAATGGAACTCATCCCGCATTGTTTGGCGGAGAAATTGCTGGAATTTGACCTTTCAAAACATACCGTCGCCAATTCCGAGGACTGAATTTACAAGAAACAAAGAGCTTGCGGGAGTTAAATATAATAAAAGAAAAGAAGAATTTTAAAAAGGTTGTTTACATGGAATTCTTAAATTCTTTCTGGTGAGCCCCAAAGTCTTCATCCCCGACAAGTTCCACGATTTAATGCCTTCCGCATTATGAGCGACTCTCGGAAGATCGCCATTCGAGAAAAATGAGTCATTCGAGGTCTCTGGTGAGCCCGAAAGTCTTCATCCCCGACAAGTTCAACGATTTAATTAAGGGAGATCGTAGATGGCACGACAATGAGAGCAGTTAGAATTAAAAATGGAGAAATCATGTCATGTCGAGACAAGCGTTGCTATTATTGCTTATTACATCTTTAAATTTTTGTTCCATATTGAGGACTCCATCTATAGAGAGGTAAACATTAAGGCCTGGATTATTACCCAATTGACTTACTAAAGGGTCTGTCCATTTTATGAAAAATAAACGATTTGAAAAATATTTCCTTAAAATAATTAATTATATCGCTTGAGATAATTAGCTAACAAAAAATATTTTTCGTCATCAACAACAATTTATACACATCGTTCATGTAATTTTGTGAGCAGTAGATCATTTCTAGAAAATGTTTCCCAAAACTTGAGTATTTCACGAAACAAACGAATCCTAATGCTTTGTTCATTTCGCGGAAAATATGGTATTTTCGAAAAATATTTTTCAAAAAATTATTTTCTAGAAAAATGTAATTATCGTTCGATACTCAGGTGAAACTTGAAAATGAAATGAAAAATATTTTTCACTATACACTCTTTTTTCAATAATTTCATTATTATTATTTTTTTAAAAGTTAATTTCTAATTAATTTTATTTTTAAAAAAATTGATTATTATATTTTCTTTTTCTTTTTCTTTCTTTTCTCTTTTACCTTGGCTGATCGCTGGCCACGGTGACTAGTCACAAGCAAGCCTTGAGCTCACCAATGAGCTCGCCTTGTTGCTCAAGCTCGCCAAAACTCCGGTCGGGCGAGCTCTATGGTCGATTGTTGGCCGTCACCATGGTTGATGGCTGGCCAAGGAAGAAGAGAAAATAAAGAAAAATAAAATATATAAAGTAAAATAAATTTAAAAAATTCAAATTTTTTAGAAAATAAAAAAATTTAAGAAAAAAAGAGAGAAAAAGTGGGGACTAGTAGGAGTGAGAGATAAGATAAAGAGCTCCGTTCATTTCACGAAAAATAACTTCCAAGAAAATATTTTTTGGATTTTCCGACGTTCGTTTTACGGAAAATAAATTCATTGGAAAATAAATTCATTGGGGAAAATATTTTCCAATAAGGAAAAAAAATCTTCTAAAGTGAGGGAAAATGTTTTCAACTTTTCAAGTTGGGGAAAATATTTTCCGCACTCACACCCCATTAGTCCTCATTTCTTTCTTTTATTGTTTTAAATCAATTTTTTTCATAAATTCGAATTTTTTGTTATTTTTTAATAAATCGATTTTTTATTATTTTTCTTTTTCTGTTTTTTCTTTCTTTCTTTTTGCTGTTTTTCTTTTCGGCCGGTCATCGGCCATGGCCTGGGCTGGTGACGGCGATAAGTGAGCCTCGTCATCAACTGGTGATGCCTGGGAGTCATCGATTTGGCGAGGCCCAAGCCTCGCCGCCGTCTAGCGAGGCTCGGGCATCGCCAGGCAATGCCCGAACCTCGCCGCATCAAGCTCGCCTTGCCGGTGAGCTGATTGGGCAAGCTTAAGGCATGGCTAGCCGCTGGCCTATGACTGGCCAAGGAAGGAGATAACACAAAAAAAAAAAAAGAAGAAGAAAAAAATTAAATTAATAATCAATTTTTAAAAAAATAAAATAATAAAAAATCTATTGAAAAGAGTTTATAAAGAAAATATTTTTTCAAGCGAACAACGGAAAATATTTTCTACTTCAAAATCAAGTTCACCCAAACACCGGAAAATAATTACATTTTCCAAGAAAATAGCTTCTTGAAAAATATTTTTCAAAAAAGCAATATTTTCCGTAAAATGAACGGAGCCGAAGTGTGGAAAATGTTTTTCCCAACTTGAAAAGTGGAAGACTTTTTTTCCTTCATGGAAAATATTTTCTTCAACTAATTCATTTTTCGTGAAATGAATGTCGGAAAATCCGAAAAACATTTATGAAGCCTAAATTGCGGTGCATTTTCAAATTCTCTATAGTGGACTTGTCAACGGAAGAATTTAAGGCTAGCACCAAATGAGAGTGCGGGGCTAACATCATCTTCTTCTGATATTTCAGGGGGAAAGCGATGGGAGAATTCAACCGGAATCAGATCGAGGGGGACAAGAAACGCCATATAAATTTACTCCTTACCGGTGAGAAGGTTCTGTTTTCCTTATGTAACAGTAGATTTCGCATGACTGGAGTAGAGACGCTATGTCCGATTGCCAAATCGAAATCGCTCCCTAAAGGTAAAAGCCGTCTGTCGATCAGCAGATAGCAGAAACGCATGTGCGAAGAGGGACCAAGACCAAGGAGGTTGCTTTTTAAGAGCGGTGATGAAGAGGAGGCTAGTTTTTATTTAAGTTTAGATAATAATAATAATAATAATAATAATAATAATAATAAGGTTAAATTCGATGATGAAGTTGAGATATTTAACTTTTAGATTAAGGTCAATTCAATATCGGATTTTAATTACCAGTGTCCATAATTCACTAGTAACAAAATGTGCACGAAGCATGTTCCACTTGCCTTGAGGTTCAAGACAATGTCAAGACAATGGGTGATGCAATCTCTCCTTCTGCACACCCTTTTGTTCCTTATGCACGCTTCGAGTAGGAATGAGCAAATTATAAATTCCGTTCATGCTCCACTTTGAACTTACCCATTCCGTATAATAGGTTCCAAAGCCAGTCCGAGAATCTACCCAAGTTATACATGTATTCTTAATTGAACAATTACAGTAAATTATCACCTCTAACGATTACCGTTTATTATTGATCACAACTCATAATTACACACGTGAAGACAATAAAATATTAATAAAATAAAAAAATTTGTTATGGTTATCGATGGAACTAGAATTTTTCGGATTACACGTTCATTATTAACCGCCAAACACAAATGACATGTTCATACCCCATTCTATTCGCCGGAACAGGATCCCAATTTTTAAAACCTAAAACCAACATTGTATATCATAGTTCGACCCCCTTCGGTGGAAGGAGCTGCTCCCTCCTTACACGGTGCAGCGTCCTAGTTGCTATCGGTATCGGACAGAGTAGACGACCAGTGATTTATTACCAGACATGAAGGATCCATCCCCATTTCAATTTATCTATTCAAGAAGACGCATTCTCAGATTTCTCAACCAATTTCCATCAACAATTCATTTGCAGCAATCGAACGAGTTGTTGCCCCACCACACCAGTGAAAATCAACATTTACAGATACCCAAATGTTCATAGAAGATCGAGAAGAAGAAAAAGATAAGAGAGAGATATTGCTTCACTAACCGGACAAGCCGAGATAAATCGACGTCGCGACGCCGAGCGCGTAGACCCCCATCACCGACCCGATCACCTCCTTCCCGCTCCTCGTCGCCATCCCCAGCCCCGCGATCCCCGCCACTCCGATCGGCACCCGCGTCAGCACCGCCCTCCCCGCGCTCTCCACCACTGCGCCGGCGAACAGCTCCACTGCCCACTCCCTGAACTCGGCCGCGTCGAGCAGCTGGGGCCCGTCGCCTCCTCCGCCGGCGGGGGGAAGGGGCCTCCGGCGGGTGGTGGCGCGGAGGGCGCGGTCGACCTGGGACTGGGAGGGTGGAGAGGGGGGAGCCACCTGGAAACGAGAGGGGAGGTGGAGGAGAGGGAGCGGTGGAGGTGGGCGGCGGCGGGGGAGAGCTGGTAGGCGAAGACGCCGTCGAAGGCGTGCTGGGTCAACGACAGGCAGTGGGCGTAGGCCGAGTCGCAGGCTGAGTCGAACTCGGGCGAGCCGTGGAGGGAGGACTCGACCCTCTTCTTCGATGACGATATCCCCATCCTCAAGGCTTCGGTTCGAAGACTGGACTGGCTGATGGGGAAAGATATTTCTTCAATTTCTCAGTTTTTATTTTATTTTATTTTATTTTTTCCTCTTTTTCATCGAAGAAGGAGTGAGTTTTGGGCTCATGGCCCACCAGGGCCCATTTCCATTATCACCCACCCTCGCAATTGCTAATAAACTAGGATTAAGGTATAATTAAAGTCCTGTCTACTTTCTAGTGTCTCGAATAGAACTTACTCAAGCTCGTCTCAATTCACAAGTGAATTTTAAACCTCAAGCAAGGTTAGGTTTAACCTTGAACTCAAAAGCATTAATTTTTATTATGCGCATGGCTCATTTTGGCTAAAGTATTTTTAACTCCGAACTCTACCTAGTTAAGTTTGTCTTACTTACTCAAGTCTGAGAATAACATAATCGAGTTTGAATGATGTGTGAGGCTTGAGCTAGAGTAGCTCATTAGTGGTTTGATTCATTTCCATTCAAATATGACAACCCCCCTCCCCAAATTACACTTCAAAGTGTATGAGCTACATGAAAATAGAGTATTAAATAGTAACACCTAATATCTCTACTTGAGCTCATTCTATTTTTCATAAATTGGCATCTAACGAGCACTTGTCATACTATCTAGAGCTCCTCCTATACAAATAACCTTTTTGGCCAAAACCATTGTACTATTTTTTGTAGGATCATAGCCAACTACTCGAAAAATTTAAATCGTTAGATGAGAACGTGAATTGGCATTTAAATATTCTAACAATCTCCCTTATGTGTAAGTTGAACTTTGGCATAAAATTGCATGGAAACATATATATAGTTAGGAAGGCCAAAAAAGGGCTTGGAAAGATTTAAATTCATAATTTCTTACTTTATATCATATATAATTTTGTAGAATCACAATCAATCACTCAAAAACATTTAAGTTGTTAGAAAAATGTATGGTTTAATATTTGAATATATAACAATTATTAAATACATACCTTACATATATATAATATATAAAGCCAATTGTGAAACTCCATTACTTATAAATAATATTCACTATGGATATGAAGTACCTAACCTTGAAAAACCCTTACCAACTTCAAAATGAGATAAGATTCATGAAAATATGGAGTTCATTTCGTTTACCTTTTCTTTGGTGAACCCATTTTCATTCCTTGTACCAAACCACCATTCGTTGGAACATCGGATAGTCAACCATACGAGGTAATAAACAATGTCTTAAGACTACAAAGGGGCCACATAAGACAACACGATGCATTCGACATGGAGTTTCTACATTGCTACATCCTAAAACGATCAACCTTAAAAAGTGACAATTAACATCAATTTCACCTCGTAGAAACTGCAGTTCAGATCAAGAAAGTGGTGCATTCTTGTACTGACATTGTGATCATACTGGATTTGAGAGCAATGCAGTAGGAGATGAAACGGAAGATTGCTAAGAAGAAGAAGAAGAGGTAGGAAATGGGGATAACTCGATTAGAGAACTGGATGGTTCGTCATTGGTCGTGGCCTCGTAAGATGAAACAAGCGACAAAGAAGCACCGTGTGATGGAAGTATCAGAACCAGCGATTGAGATGGAAGACTACTAGGCAATGGAGCGTCGAAGTTCAGAACATTTACCGCTTCTCGTATGGAAGGCCGACACAGATGGTTGGCTTGAGTGCACCAAAGCCCCACAATCATCAAGCACTCCATTTGCTTCTTGTCAAAATGCTCGCCTAGCTTTGGGTCTACCGCATGTAGTAGCTTTCCGGCTCCATAGAGCTCCCACACCCACTGCATCATAAGCTGACTTTCCCTTCCTTTTTCTCTAAGCTCGATAAGTCTTCTTCCGCAAGCTATTTCTAACAGGACAGCTCCAAAGCTGTACATGTCGGATTCCTTGCTCGCTCTACCTGTATAGTGACATTCAGGAGCCATATAGCCCATGGTTCCAGCTGGTATAGTTGTTTGCGACCCTTTGGCACGGTCAACCAGTCTAGCCAATCCAAAGTCCCCCAATTTCGCAGTGGAATCTGAATCGAGCATGATATTGCTCGGCTTTATATCCCTATGGATGATGCAGTGCATCCAACCTTCGTGGAGGTATAGCAATGCGGAGGCTATGTCCATTTTATACCTCCTCTCCCATGTTAGGAAAGCTTCACTGTTGAACAAATGGGAGTCTAGGCTCCCATTAGGCATCAATTCATAGACAAGGAGGAGCTCCTTTTTCTCGTGACACCAGCCGACAAGTTGGACTAGGTTTTTGTGCCTGAGTTGGCTGATGATCTTCACTTCCGTCGCGTATTCCTTTACCCCTTGTTTAGACTCCGCTCTAATCTTCTTGATAGCGACTCGAGAATTTGCATCCGATAGGTAGCCTTCGTACACTCTTCCAAAGCCCCCTTCCCCGAGCATTAGTGAATCTGTAAAATCATTAGTTGCGAGCACCAACTCCCTATATGAATACTTCTTGGGTCCCGAAACTTGTTCGAACTCCTCATCTATCGCTGGAACATCATATTCTTCTGCACTCCCGTCAATCGTATATTTCTTTGACCTGTAACGATACAAAGCAAAGCCTGCGACAAGAATAAGCAACACGATAGTGCCCGCAACTAAGAACACCCATACCGGCTGTGGCTTGCTTGAAGGCGAGGGTGAGCTTGAAGGCGAGGTTGAGCTTGAGCTTGAAGCCGAGGGTGAGACCGCAGGATCAGGGACTAGGATGCTAGAGCTAAAATCCCACGCATTGACATTATGTGCCTCAAATCTGTATCCCGTTGCAGCCGAGAAACCGAAAATCACCCATTCTGGCAAATAGGTCTTCAAGTTAATCGGTTGGTGGTAAAGACTGGTATAATTGGGGTAGCCACCATCAAGTATAACACTTAAATTCTGTGTGCTAGAATTGTAAGTGACCTCAGCATGAAGTTGTAGACCTTGTTCTATGTAGTACTCCATCCAGTTCGCGCAAACATTTTTGGCAGAAACTACGCTGTTTACGTCAATGCCAACATGAATGCAGGTTGGATCCCATGGATTCCCGACAGTATCAAATTCCACGGCAACGACCGGATTAGTAGCATTGGAAGGGGGCGGCGCACTTACAATGGCGAGACAACCTCCAAAGTAGGTATGAGGTATCTGAGATTCCATAGGAGCAAGAAAAAAGGTCATTCCATCACCATGATCTGGTGAGGCATTCTGGGATTGGATAGTGAAATTGAACCTAGTGCTGAAGTCTGCTACTTTTCCCGTAGTAATATCCCAAAGGTGTAATCGTTGACTATATGTAGCCCAACCATTGATGTTACTGAATGGCCTCGTTGGGTCACTGAGGGTGAGTTGTATAACATCATCTTTTGCACCTGCACTTCCCTTACTAGGCATAACGCTAGAGTTGAAGGGTGGGAAACTGAAAGAAATATTATCAAAGGTCGCCGAACCCGCAAAATGGATGACCGGAGAGAAGATAGAGACTGTCAATAGGAGAATATATCGAAATTCCATCGACGAGTGGCAACAAACGAGATCAATTATTGAGAGTTTTGCTGGGCGTTTCTTGATCTCGGGTGGTCATGTGCTCTGCTTCCTTTTGTCATTTATACTCCAGGACAGAAGCCTGGAAAATGAGCATCGTCTTGGGCTGATTCACTAAACAGAATCTAAAACAGTTGGACGGGGAATCTTCGCAATGAACAGAGCATATTCCTAAGTTGACGCCAACCATGACAAATTCCATTTGAGAGAGACATAAAGAAAATAAGTACATCGGGAATGTAATACTATATAGTAACTGGAAGCATGTATCACGTCATGTCTATCAACAATGTGAAGAAGAAAAAAAAAATCAATGGTCTCAACGATTTAATTGGGAGTCTAGCCGGGCCCTTCAAAGTCCTCTGGTAAAGCACTTAAAAGACGCAAATGATAACAATATTGTTCTTAATAAAACTATTCTATCCCAACGAGTTTTTGAGTAAAGATCTGAATTTGATGACGACACAAAATTTCCATTTTCAAAATATAAATTTGTTTAATAAGCATTCTTAAATATCTCATGACTATTTGGAAATAAGTATTGAGTTATGAATTACTCAGCTGAATCTTCTCAATCAACTGAAGGATACCGGCATAGAACTTTAGCACGTTAGAAAGACACTCGCTTAAAAAATCGACATTCCCTTTATTTGATGCGCAACCCAGCTTAATCTTGACTTGCCATCAACCTAAAAACGCTGTCTGGAGCTGAACCTTGTTCAAGTCTTCTCTTTCTGCTCTCACCAAAAGAGGTATTGGTCCAATCCGTCAACAAACTACACTTCTATTGAAAGGGGCCCTAAGGCCTTGAAAAGAATACTCTAAGTTGCAACTATTTTGGTTTAGTATATAGTCTTATGAATCATTCAACAAAACCTTTCTCACCCAAGGATGTAAGACTGTGGGATGTCACAATCTTCTTACACCTGCAACGGATTTAATAAAAAGAATTAGAAAAAAGAAAAAAGCAATAGGGAATATATTCTCAATGACATTCATAGAACTCTAGGGACGTGAAAAGAACAAGAGAAAAAACTCGGGTTGCCAAAATGAAATAAAACGAATGAAGTAGGGGAGACAAAATGGAACTCATCCCGCATCGTTTGACGGGGAAATTGCCAGAATTTGACCTTTCGAAACGCACCATCGCCAATTCTGAGGACTGAATTTACAATAAACAAAAAGTTTGCGGGAGTTAAATATAATAAAAGAAAAGAAGAATTTTAAGGTTGTGCACATGGAATTCTTAAATTCTGTCTGGTGAGCCCCAAAGTCTTCATCCCCGACAAGTTCAACGATTTAATGCCTGCCGCATTATGAGTGGCTCTCGGAAGATCGCCATTCGAGAAAAATGAGTCATTCGAGGTCTCTGGTGAGCCCTAATGTCTTCATCCCCTACTTTATTGCTGGCGTTTCTTGATCTCGGGTGACCATGTGCTCTGCTTCCTTTTGTCATTTATACTCCAGGACAGAAGACTGGAAAGGAGCATCGTGAATGAATTCATTTTATCTTGGGCATCGTGAATGAATTCATTTCATCTTGGGCTGATTCACTGAACATAATCGAAAACAGTTGGACGGGGAATCTTCGCAATGAACAGAGCATGTTCCTAAGTTAACGTCAACCATGACAAATTCCATTTGAGAGAGACAAAAAGAAAATAAGTACATCGGGAATGTAATACTATATAGTAACTGAAAGCATGTATCACGTCATGTCAATAAACAATGTGAAGGAAAAAAAACCCAATGGTCTCATCGATTTGATTGGGAGTGTTAGAAACTAGTATAAACACCTAGAGGGGAGGGTGAATAGGTCTAGAGGAAGTTTACGTGCAAGTAATATCGATTTATTGCAATCCACAAACTGAAATTAAATAGAGAGAGTAGAGAAGATTGCAAACACAGATTATAGTAGTTCGGCTTTAGACAAGCCTACGTCCACTCTCCAAGCAATCAGCCAATAGGCTGGATTTCACTATATGATCAAAGGTGATTACACACTCTTGAGTGTTAGCACTTGGTGATGATATGTCTCACAAAGTCACTCTTTTTGGTAATTCACTAGGATCACTCAATTACGCTCTTTTTCAGACAACTAGTGAAAAATTGAATCAGCCTTGGAATATATTTATCCACCACAGTCTCCTAGGTCTCATCCTATCCTTATATACTCTCCAAGCCACACTCGACCGTTGGCTCTTTCCGTGAGAGTTCCGTCTTCCCTTTCCTGGACAGACTTTATAAGGCAAGTCTTTTTGACCGTTGGAGGTAGATTGGATCCCCTTGGATTACTCGCTCGCCCATACAATCGAATCCGGGCTTCCATAAGTGTTTCATCCTTCTTTGGAAGTTGACTGATGATTGATCTTGTTGATCAATATAAATATGGTAAGTGAAAATCATATGACCGTTGGTGATCTGATCATGTAGTTCCATTCTGAGTCTGCCTAGATTTTCGATGCAGTACGATCGGACTTAAAATCTCGATGCAGACGGTCGACTTAAATCTCGATGCAGTACGGTCGACTTAAATCTCGATCAAGATTCCCGCATCTGTTTCATCCAAACTCAAAAGCATACATTAGTAGCCTTTGATTTATTTTGTCATCTTCAAAATATCATAAGGGATTTTCCTAACAATCTCCCCCTTTTTGATGATGACAAAACAATCTCTGAATATGCAATTATGCTTTTAAATATATTGATAAATCAAAGCATCATAAGCACATAATGCAATCTCCAAAATTGAGCAAAAGAATTTATTGAAATAATTGCAGCTCAATATTATGCACTAAATAATATAAATCAATTAGCACATATGCATATACATATTTTCTCCCCTTTTTGTCATAATCAAAAGGCGATAATAATTAAAAAGGGTGTCACGTGGAGAATAAATTCACATAATATCTTTAAAAATATATTAGGCATGAAAAACAAACTTTAAAGATATCATGTTGATATGAACATAAAGAATATTCAATATAGCTCATATATATATCAACAAAAATCTGCCAAGGAAAGAAATGGATGATATACTTACCAAATTATGTATACCAAAATTTACCTTTTCTTTCCATAGTAATCAGGGTCAAGATCAATTCAAAAAATTTGCCATAATAATCAATGCTCCCCCTCAATCTGTTGCCTTTTCGAAATGATCACAATTCTCCATTTCTATTTATATTCACTTTCTCCCCATGTCCTCATGACAACATTTACGATAATACTTATCGCAGCTTGTTGTCTCTTTATTTCCTTTGCAGTAGCAACATTCATAGCATTCATTTGCTTTTGAAATTTGAGGTAGAAGTTTGTTTTCTCCATTCAAACTCGCCTCAAATTAAAGCTGCACAAACTTAACAAATTTTCTGCACAAATGCACTTTCAATAATTTGTGAGAATTTTGTGCAATGAGTTGAACTTTCGAAAATAGTATAAAATCTCCATAATTTCGGATCAAGCTTTCCCAACCTCATATGGAAAGATTTTTTTCACCTGCAAATCCTTGCAAAATTGATAATGATTTTTGCAAATTATAGAAAATATCACGCACAACCTTCCTTCAATTTGCGGATCAAACTTTATAAAATATCTTCTAAGATTATAGCAAGTGAATCCCAAAATACAACAATATCTTTCAAGATTAAAGGGATTTCCCTAAGCATAAATTTCAAAAGATATTATTGATGCAATACGCAAAATGAAAGTAGATATTTTTATCACGTGCCAAATCAAGTAATAAAAATGTGCAATATCTGACGAGATTTTTGCAATATAAATCACACGTGAGTCATCAAAATCATCTTGAACCATAAAAATTTGTGTATAAATTTGGAAGGCATGATGATAAAGATGGAATATTTTATTTCCTTACCCAAGGTATATATTTATATATACCATTGATTTAGAAACAGATCTCATCAATCATCGCTTGAGATATTCTTCGATTGCTCGATGATTTGCATAGATTTTTGCAATCATTCTTCTTTTGTAAAATTTCCTGCAGTAATCTTCTTTTCTTTTTGGTATCCATGAATTTGGATCCATCTTTCACGTTAGAGCACAAATAGGAAATTTTCATAAAAACTCAACGATACTTTCCTATCTTGTATAAAATCTCGTAAGACAAATTTTTGCTTTGCAAAAAAAAATATAACAGAATAAGAGAGCATAAAATCCAATCAAATAATCATGATTATCTCTAAGCAGGATATTAAATTAATCACACGTATCAAATTCCAACTCACAAAACTACCAAAAATATATCACACGATTCTTCCTTCAATATAACCAATTATAGAATATAATTATTATAAAATCTGAATCAACCGAAGCATAGAAAGAACATTATGCACACAAAAATTCTCACTTCCTTACCTTTATTACCTGCAAGAAAATAATTTATCTTTTCTTCGGTACCCAAATGAATTTGGGTCCATTTCGGTTAGAGGAAGCATCAAATTTCCAATTGATTGACTTGGATTTCTTCCAATCAAGTAGACATTGTTGCTTAAAGTGATTATGATCACCACAATTCGAGCAATTAAAATATTGAGATCCAATAGGCTTCACAAATTGCTTACCAAAATGAATTCGATAATGGTGGATCGAAGGTTTGTGCCGCAACCTCTCCTTTCCTTTTGGAAAATCATTATTGATCTCACTTGTAGAATTTTTCTCTTTCAATTTAGAGATATTCTTCAATGCTTTCTTAATAACTCTTCAAAAGGATCATCATCATCAAGAATAAGATTTGAACATGTTACCTCGTCTTCTTCAAATTCAATGCCCGCCATTAAGCATAAATCCTCATCATCGCTGGATTCACACTCGATGTCGCTCCACGTTTCGGCTTTCTTTGTGGAATTCTTCCCTTTCGAATTGCTTCTTTTTCTCACAAGATGTTCAGATTTTTTGATCAACGACCTCATCTCCTCATCGTCATCCTTTTTATCTTCCTCAAAATCTGCCTCATTAAAATCAGCATTAGATTTTAAAGCAATTAACTTCTTACCTTCTGGATCTTCATCATTTATACGTTCAGCTTCATAAGATTGCAAGGTTCCAATAAGTTCATCAACAGATAAAGGCGAAATCCTCAACGTCTCGCGAATTGAAGTCTTGACGTTGTTCCAATCCTTCGATAATCCTCTCAAGAGCTTGTTGACCTTCATTGGTCCTGGGATTGGCTGTCCTTGATATGCAAGTCCATTCACTATTTCAGTGAATCTGCTAAACATGTCTCCAATGGGTTCTCCTGGCTTCATCTTGAATGATTCGTATTGCCCAAGAAGAATATTGACTTTGGTCTCCTTTACACGATCAGTCCCTTCATAAGTAACGTGCAACCTATCCCACACTTCTTTCGCTGTTTCACAAGAGGAAATTCGATTATACTCATTAGGAGATAAAGCACAATAAAGAGAGTAGATAGCCTTTGCATCTAAAGCTTCTCTTTTTGTTATCTCTTTTTGAGATAGAGTAACAGATGATTGAAGCATTTTGCCATCCTCTTTTCTAGTAGATGCTGATACAACATTAGGATTGATTCCTTTCTCAACAACATCCCATTCCAACAGATCCTTAGATCTTAGGAATGCCTTCATATTGTTTTTCCAGACATTGTACTCTTTCCCATCAAAGTAAGGTGGTCTGGTGATGCTTCGTCCCTCAATCGGACACCTGGTGCAAAAATACTAGCCATGAAAGATCTTTAGCTCTGAAGTAATAAACACTTCAAGATACTGAGCACGAGGCTCTGATACCAATTGTTAGAAACTAGTATAAACACCTAGAGGGGAGGGTGAATAGGTCTAGAGGAATTTTACGTGCAAGTAATATCGATTTATTGCAATCCACAAACTGAAATTAAATAGAGAGAGTAGAGAAGATTGCAAACACAGATTATAGTGGTTCGGCTTTAGACAAGCCTACGTCCACTCTCCAGGCGATCAGCCAATAGGCTGGATTTCACTATATGATCAAAGGTGATTACACACTCTTGAGTGTTAGCACTTGGTGATGATATGTCTCACAAAGTCACTCTTTTTGGTAATTCACTAGGATCACTCAATTACGCTCTTTTTCGGACAACTAGTGAAGAATTGAATCAGCCTTGGAATATATTTATCCACCACGATCTCCTAGGTCTCATCCTATCCTTATATACTCTCCAAGCCACACTCGACCGTTGGCTCTTTCCGTGAGAGTTCCGTCTTCCCTTTCCCCGACAGACTTTATAAGGCAAGTCTTTTTGACCGTTGGAGGTCGATTGGATCCCCTTGGATTCTGCTCGCCCATACAATCAGAATCCGGGCTTCCATAAGTGTTTCATCCTTCTTTGGAAGTTGACTAATGATTGATCTTGTTGATCAATATAAATATGGTAAGTGAAAATCATATGACCATTGGTGATCTGATCCCGTAGTTCCATTCCGAGTCCGCCTAGATTTTCGATGCCTGCACTATCGACTTAAAATCTCGATGCAGTACGGTCGACTTAAATCTCGATGGGTACGGTCGACTTAAATCTCGATCAAGTTCCCGCATCTGTTTCATCCAAACTCAAAAGCATACATTAGTAGCCTTTGATTTATTTTGTCATCTTCAAAATATCATAAGGGATTTTCCTAACAGGGAGTCTGGCCCGGCTTTCGAAAGTCCTCTGGTAAGGCACTTAAAAGATGCAAATGATAACAATATTGTTCTTGAGAATAACTATTTTATTCCGTCGAGTTTCTGAGTGGAGATATGCATTCGATGACGACACAAAATTTCCATTTTCAAAATAAAAATTCGTTTAATAGACATTTTTAAATATCCCATGTTCTTTTCCATTCATTGTGTTCCACTCTTTCGTAGGATAAAACATCCTAAATCAATTGAATTGAAAGCATTGATATAGAAATCGTACATTGACAAGTGGTAGTGGCGGCGGTAAGGGCGAGCAATGAGTAAAGTTTTTGTTTCTATTATTATTTCAAAAATAGAAAAGAAGAATATTTCTACTTTTCACTTTTGTTCCAAACATATTTTTGGGTTAAAAATTTGTCCTGAAAATAGAAAAATGAAATTATGTTACTAAATGGATTTTTTATCCAAATTTGTTTCCAAAAGCAGAAAAATATGAAAATAGAGAAACAGAATAGTTATTATTGCCCCCTTAAATTGATTATGATAATGCAAAATAGAGAGATTCCGTGGATTGTCAAGATGGAGAACGAGACGGCAATAAAAGACTTGGTCATACTTGAAAACGGAGACTCTGAACAGATCTCAACTTGGATCCCCTTGACCTTGTAATATGTTGCCGATGAGAAAGCATTCGATGGCCAAAGCGCTACGTCTATGACCAATTTGGTGCATGTTTGTTACTCATGTCCAATAACTGCTTGACACGTGTAAGTTGAAGTGTGAAGTGGAATACAAGATACAAAAAATTGATTTTTCTCATCTTCCTCCTCCGCCGACGTTTCTCTCCAAATTTGGTTGTCGTCCAAGGCCACTGACGCGACCAACGACTTAGTCATATTTGAGAGGTGAGACTCCTCCAAATGCTGGACCAGCTCTCAACTTTGATGCTATTAACTTTCTCATGAAAGCATGTTGTCACCATAAAAGTCCTCTCAGAAGCCAGAAGGCCAGGCACGTCAAATTAGGCCGAAGGTGATAGCATATACTATGATGACATTCGCAGTGCCAATGATTTGTCTAGTGCTGCTGCGCTATACCAACTCTATATGAATGCATTGGCAAAGATGATCAGCTCAGGGACAGTGTATCAAGCGCAGAAAAGGAGGAGATTTACGAAGCAAAAAGAGCCGAAACAAAGTGCGGGTAGTGATGCAATTCAATATTCAATAAGGTACACTCAAGATGAAGGTCTGCTTGAATTTCCAGAATGTTTGGATGAAGCTTAATTGTCTCGGGCTTGAACTTCCTAAGAGCAGATGAAGTCCGACAGAACAAGATTCATGCCATAATTCTTAAGCTCAAAATGGCACCCTTTAAGCCTTCTTAGAAAACTAAATAGAGACTTGAAGTTCAGTTGGCACTAGTATCAGCTGAATAATAACTTGTGGAGCATGTAGTTCTTTTTGTATTACCATAAGTAAAAATCCTTATAGATCGCACTTGAAATCTTTTGTAACTTGAATCCTCAAATTTCTTGATTTTTTAAGGAAAATTTCAAATAAAAAAGTTAAGTAGAGCCATTTTTCTCAAGAAAAGTGGCGCGGAGGGCGCGGTCCACCTGGGACTGGGAGGGTGGAGAGGGAAGCCACCGGGAGACGAGAGGGGAGGTGGAGGAGAGGGAGCGCGGTCGACCTCAGTTTTTATTTTATTTTATTTTATTTTTTCCTTTCCTCTTTTTCATCGAAGAAGAAGGAGTGAGTTTTGGGCTCATGGCCCACCTGGGAGACATTTCTATTACTACAGTCGTAATTGCTAATAAACTAGGATTAAGGTATAATTAAAGTCCTGTCTACTCTCTAGTGTCTCGAATAAAACTAACTCTAAGCTCGTCTCAATTCACAAGTAAATTTTAAACCTCAAGCAAGGTTAGGTTTAAACTTGAACTCAAAAGCATTAATTTTTATTATGCTCGTGGCTCACTCAGGCCAAGTATTTTCAACTCTAAACTCTACCTAGTTAGGTGTACCTTACTTACTCAAACTTGAAAATAACATAATCGAGTTTGAGTGATGTATGAGGCTTGAGCTAGAGTAGCTCGTTAGTGGCTTGATTCGTTTCCATTCAAATATGACAGTCCCCCTCCCCAAATTACACTTCGAAGTATATGAGTTACACGAAAATAGAGTATTAAACAGTAACACCTAATATCTCTGCTCGAGCTCATTCTATTTTTCATAAATTGGCGTCTAACAAGCACTTGTCATACTATCTAGAGCTCCTCCTATACAAATAACCTTCTTGGTTGGAACTATCATACCATTTTGTAGGATCATAGCCAACAACTCAAAAAATTTAAACCGTTAGATGAGGACATGCATTTAAATATTCTAACAATATCCTTCACATGTAAGTTGAACTTTGGCATAAAATTGTGTGGAAACATATATATGGTAAGGAAGGCAAACAAAGGGCTTGGAAAGATTTAAATTCATAGTCTCTTACTTTATATCATATATAATTTTGTAGAATCACAATCAATTGTTCGGAAACATTTAAATTGTTAGATAAATGTATGATTTAATATTAAAATATTTAACAATCATTAAATACATACATTACATATATATATAATATGTAAAGCCAATTGTGAAACTTCATTACTTATAAATAATATTCTCTATGGATATGAAGAACCTAACCTTGGAAAACCCTTTCCAACTTCAAAATAACATAAGATTCATCAAAATATGGAGCTCATTTCGTTAACCTTTTGTTTGGTGAACCCATTTTTATTCCTTGTACCAAATCACCATTCGCTAGAACATTGGATAGCAAACCATACGATGTAATAAATAATTTCTTAAGACTCCCAAGGGGCCACATAAGACAACACGATATGTTTGACATGCAATTTCTATATTGGTACATCCTGAAACGATCAACCTGAAAAAGTGACGATTAAAATCAATTTCACCTCATACAAACTGCAGTTTAGATCATGAAAATGGTGAACTCCTGTACCGACGTTGTGATCGTTCCAGGTTTGAGAGCAATGTAGCAGGAGATGAAACGGAAGATTGCTCAGAAGAAGAGGCAGGAAATGAGGATAACTCAATCAGAGAACTAGATGGCTCGTCACTGGTCGTGGGCTGGTAGGATGAAATGAGCGACGGAGCCAACATCACATTCGGAGGTGCACCATATGACGGGAGTCTCAAAACCAGCGGTTGAGACGGAAGACTACTAGGTAGCGGAGCGTTGAAGTTCAAAACATTTACCGCTTCTTGTATGGAAGGCCGACATAGAGGGTCGGCTTGAGTGCACCAAAGCCCCACAATCATCAAGCACTCCATTTGCTTCTCGTCGAAATGCTCGCCTAGCTTCGGGTCTGCCGCATGTAGTAGCTTTCCGGTTCCATAGAGCTCCCACACCCACTGCATCATAAGCTGAGTTTCCCTTCCTTCTTCTCTAGGCTCGATAAGTCTTCTTCCACAAGCTATTTCTAATAGGACAGCTCCAAAGCTGTACATGTCAGATTCCTTGCTCGCTCTACTTGTATAGATACATTCAGGAGGCATATAACCCACAGTTCCAGCTGGTATAGTTGTTTGTGACCCTTTGGCACGGTCAACCAGTCTAGCCAATCCAAAGTCCCCTAGTTTCGCTGTGGAATCTGAATCGAGCATGACGTTGCTCGGCTTTATATCCCTATGGATGACACATTCCATCCACCCTTCATGGAGGTATAGCAACGCGGAGGCTATGTCCTCAGCGATTTTATACCTCTTCTCCCATGTTAGGAAAGCTTCGCTGTTGAACAAATGGGTGTCTAGGCTCCCATTAGGCATCAATTCATAGACGAGGAGGAGCTCCTTTTTCTCGTGACACCAGCCGACGAGTTGGACTAAGTTTTTGTGCCTGAGTTGGCTAATGATCTTCACTTCCGTTGTGTACTCCTTTATCCCTTGTTTAGACTCCGCTCTGATCTTCTTGATAGCGACTCGAGAATTTGCATCCGATAGATAGCCCTCGTACACTCTTCCAAAGCCCCCTTCCCCGAGCATTAGTGAATCTGCAAAATCATTAGTTGCGTGCACCAACTCCCTGTATGAATACTTCTTGGGTCCCGAAACTTGTTCGAACTCCTCCTCTATCGCTGGAACATCATATTCTTCTGCACTCCTGTCAATCCTATATTTCTTTGACCTGTAACGATACAAAGCAAAGCCTGCGACAAGAATAAGCAACACAGAAGTGCCTGCAACTAAGAACGCCCATACTGGCAGTGGCTCGCTTGAAGGCGAGGGTGAGACCACAGGATCAGGGACTGAGACTGCAGGATCAGGGACTAGGATGCTAGAGCTAAACTCCCACGCATTGATGGTATGCGCCTCAAATAGGCCTCCCGTTGCAGCCGAGAAACCGAAAGTCACCCATTCTGGCAAATAGTTCGTCAAGTTAATCGGTTGGTGGTAAAGACTGGTATAATTGGGGTAGCCTCCATCAAGTATAACACTTAAATTCTGTGTGCTAGAATTGTAAGTGACCTCAGCATGAAGTTGTAGACCTTGTTCTATGTAGTGCTCCATCCAGTTCGCACAAACATTTTTGGCAGAAACTACGCTATTTACATCAATGCCCACATGAATGCAGGTTGGATCCCATGAATTGCTGGCAGTATCAAATTCCACGGCAACGACCAAATTACTAGGATTGGAAGGGGGCGGCATACTTACAATGGCGAGACAACCTCCATAGTAGGTATCAGGCATCTGAGATTCCATAGGAGCAAGAAAAAAGGTAATTCCATCACCATGATCTGATGAGTTATCCTGAGATTGGATAGTGAAATTGAACCTAGTGCTGAAGTCTGCCACGTTTCCCGTAGTATTATCCCAAAGGTGCAATCTTTGACCATATGTAGCCCAACCATTGATGTTACTGAATTTCCCCGTTGGGTCATTGAGGGTAAGTCGTATAATTTCATCTGTTGCACCTGCACTTCCCTTACTAGATATGACGCTAGAGTTAAAAGGTGGGAAACTGAAAGAAATATTTTCAAAGGTCGCCGAACCTGCAAAATGGATGACCGGAAAGAAGATAGAGACTGCCAATAGGAGAATATATCGAAATTCCATCGACGAGTGGCAACAAACGAGATCAATTATGGAGAGTTTTGCTTGGCGTTTCTTGATCTCGGGTGGTCATGTGCTCTGCTTCCTTTTGTCATTTATACTCCAGGACAGAAGCCTGGAAAATGAGCATCGTCTTGGGCTAAATCTAAAACAGTTGGACGGGGAATCTTCGCAATGAACAGAGCATATTCCTAAGTTGACGTCAACCATGACAAATTTCATTTGAGAGAGATAGAAAGAAAATAAGTAAATCGGGGGATGTAATAATATATATAGAAACTGGAAGCATGTATCACGTCATGCCAATAAACAATGTAAGGAAAAAAAATTACCAATGGTCTCAACAATTTGATTGTGAGTCCGGCCAGGACCTTGAACGTCCTCCAGTGCGAGATTAGGGTTCACTATGATGATGCAAAAAAAAGAGTTTCCATGGGTCATCGACGTGGAGAACAAAGACTTAGCCATACTTGAGAAGCGAGACATCTTCAAATGCTGGACCTGCTCTCAACTTGGAGAAAATATTAGGTGAGTTCAATAGTCCACGTAGGATGGTGCAGCGCACCACTCAGTTATGGACACGTGTCCCTCCAGTCCATGCTGTCTGTCTCCTCTCTCTCTCTGTCAGATCTGGGCCCACAACAGCAGCAAACCCTCCCTTTCCTCTCTCCGCTCTTCTCTCTTCTGGTTCAACGCTCTGCACTCTCTCTCCTCCGCGAAGAAGTTATCGAGGAAAAAAAATCAGACCGAGCATCTCCTTGAAGCGCAGATCGAGTCGAGCCTCTGCAGCTTCAGGTCCCGCTTGTACCGATTGATGAAGGCGTTGGCTTTCGCGTCGATCTCGTCCCCTCCTTCCACGGATAGCGCCGACACCGGGCCGCTCTTTTTCCTGCCCTCTCTCGCCGTTTGGGGCCTCCGGCGCTCCACGATGGGCTTGTCCTCCTCCTCCACGCCGAAGACTGGCCGTGGATAGCCCGCCTTCGGGTCTGACCTGACCCTCCTCACTTGATGGTCTTGATGGATCCGACCCGCGTCGGTGTAGGGAACTGAGTCATCGTCTTCGGAATCGGAGTCGAACCCGAGATGGTGAAGCGCGTCTTCATCCGGGTCGGGATCACTCGATCTGTACAAGGAAGAGAAGTTGATGGACTTGACACGCTCGAGGAGAGACGGGGCTCGCGCGAGGCGGGGCGGCTCAGTTCGGTCCGCGTACTCTGGCTTCGATGGACGTTCGTCGTGGTGGGCTTCCGGCTGGGCGTAGGTCGGCGCTTGGGACTTGTAGAATGACTTGAGAGAAGTCGAAACCAGAAGAGAGAGGAGAGAGAAGAGGGAGGGTCTGCTGCTGCCGCTGTGGGCCCGGATCTGACAGAGAGAGAGGAGGGAGACAGCATGGACTCGAATGGACACGTGTCCGTAGATGAATGGTGTGCTGCACCATCCTACGTGGACTATTGAATTCACCTAATATTTTCTCCTCAACTTGGATGCTATCGACTTTCTGATGAAAGTATGTCGTCACCATAAAAAGTCATCTCTGGAATCCAGCAGGCCCGGCAAGTAGAATTAGGTAGGATGACATTCGCAGCGCCAATGATTCGCGTGGTCGGCTGCAGTACACCAATTACACATCAATGGCATTGATAAAGATTATCAGCCCAGCACAACATAACAAGTCAATATTCAACATGGTACACTCAAGATAAAAAGGTCTACTTTAATTTCCAGAGTATTTGGATAAAGCTTAATTGTCTCAGGCTTGAACTTCCTAAAGAGCAGATGAACTATCATTCTCAAGCTCAAAGTGGGACCCTTTGAGCCTTCTTAGAAAACAAAATAAAGCCTTGACGTTCAGCTGGTGCTAGCATCAACTGAATGATTTTGTAATGCCTGAGATTCTTTTTGTATCACGATAGGTAAAAATCCTTACACATCAGGTAAAAATCTTTTCTAACTTGACTCCTTGATTTTATCTGTCTTTTATTTTTTAAGGAAAATTTAGAATAAGAATCTAAGATGGAGCCATTTTCTCAAAAGAAAATCTATATCGAACTTTGTATTAAATAAGCATATGTAGTAGCCAACTTAATTTCAAATAAAAGTCCAAATTTGTCGGCCAATCAAATTTGTGCCGGCTGGCTATTTCCGGCTGTTAAAGCATGAGCAATTTTGTCCAAACTTTGCAACTAAGAAAAAAAGGTGGGTAAACTATTAAAAACAAACAACTACAGATTGGATTTTGAGTTCTTCATGGATTGCTCAATTCTCTGTGAAGAGCCTGCTCCCTCCCTTTCTTCACGTGTAATACTCGCCGGACGCTACCAGTTCTGGTCATGATGAAGGCGATGCTCAGGGGGACGTTTTCATTTGGGGAGAAGGCACAAGTGATGGCGTTCTCGGTGGTGGATTCCTTGCTTCCTAAGGGCCTTGGACTCTGCCCCAGTACTTGATATACAGAATATAGCTTTTGGTGGAAAACAGGCGACCAGCTACGGATGAACAGAATCACTCCCTGAAGCTGAGGGGAAAACAACTCTTTAAGAGGAATTGCATATAGTATCACATCAAAAAATGCCTAAGTCCAATCTTGAGATGGCAATCGCAAACCCACCAAAAAGTCTTCTAAAGTTCACTCTGGTCCTTTTTTTTGAGAAAACAGCTTTACTTCTAACCCTCATTTAAAATTTTCTGTTTTTTATGAACTAAACTATTTGGTTTGATTGTAACCTAGTTAGTCTTGCTATATTTCAACCGTAATGTGTTCGAACTGGTGTTTTTTACCATCCTATTAGTTTAAGGTCACATAAGACAGTTTTCTCAGACAGTCTTTTAGTTTTGCTAATTTATTCCCTCTGTTAATGGAATATACGTTTGCACTCAGCATACCTCTCTTCACGTCATTCTTCAGATGCACGCCAGTTGAGTTCGGATTTCAATTTTTTTAGTTGGTCAAATCTATCGGTTCTCATAGTCGGTCATGTTATTATTCAATATGCAGGATCATGCTTCACATCATTCTTCAGATGGTTCATGACTCAAGCAAGTTAGCGAGTTCAAGCAACGAGACGAGCTACTCTAGGGTGCCATTTTTTAGTGTGCTTCTATCCTCAATCCAGTGAATGCACATGCAATGTCCGCCACCACAAAACGCAACATCAACGTTTCTTTCCATCATGCTCTTATCAGAACTAATAGAAAAACAATTCGAGCATACACATAACCTGAGAGATCCTTGCGGAATCAAGGGTTTTAACGGTAGCTATCATAATGACCAGCACCTAAAGTATAACGATCAAAATAAATTTCAAGTGTACCAAAAAATTTGTGGCCTTTATTCTAGGTACTGCAGCTGAATTGTGACTACACAACAGAAAGAGGAGAGGTAAAGAAGGTGCACTGACAGCAAAAAGATACATAAAAGGAAGAGGAAAAAAACAGACATTCCCCCTGGTTAAAGTACCTAATCATGTCACCCCACTATCTGAAAGAACCAACACCAGAATCCAAAGTGATCAAGGGAGAATCCTGCGTCGGCGACGCGGTGTCTCCCTCTGCACATACATTTTCTCCATCTCATTAAGCGGCCGGCTAGATCCATCAGGTAAGCTTACGAATTTCCATCCTCCACCGCCTCCACGTTTCCCACGTGGTCCGAGTTTTTCAACTGTAATATTCCATCCTTCTGAGGGCCGACGTCGACTATATTTGTGGCATTTCACCTTCCCAGCCACCTGTAAACAGACCAAATCACATTCATCAGTTCATCGATTTCTGATTGGAATTCAATATGGAAAACAAGAGTTTATATACAGGAAAGACGAGGAAAAAGAACAGATATCAAAATGTCAGGAGGCCATAATGAAAAAATCTCATTTTTCTCCTCAGAGCAGCTCTTCCTTTATGGAGCTAAAGGCCAGAATAAGCTTTCTCAAGATTCTCATAGTACCAGGACATTGACCAATTTAATAAGAGCCTAGATCTCACATTCTCATGCAATTTGGAACCTGCCCATACTTATCCGACCAGCACCAGTTGGTGAAGCATTGTCCTATGCAACAAGCTTTTAGCATACTAACAGATTACTTTCTCCAAAATTTTAGCATATTAACAATCAAAAGAGGAAATCTTAGATAATAATCCTAGATGTTAATGGCATGAAAATAAAGCCTGAAAAGCCAATGTCTTCATCTGCTAACTTAATCATTTCCACCAACATTTACCAACCAAAGAAGCAGCCAAATCGCACTTAAATATTTGATTTCACCATCTTTCCAAGAGTTGGGGAAAAAGGCAATTGAACTTACTTTCATCTTGTTGAAGTTCAATCTTTGGACAAATTCTTGATACAGCATTTCATCTTCTTTCTTTGAGATCTCATAGTGGACCTCATCTAGATCTTTGACAGTTCCATCCCAACCCTCTGGCATAACCTTGAAGTCAGGTTTGTAAGGAAGGGATGCCACATGGAACTCCCTGCAATGGGAATTGAAAAACCTGCAAGGAGAAAACGGTCAAGATCACACAATTCCACCAGAGTTGAAAGGATTGCATTAGAAAATCTCAAAATTAATATGAAACCTCGGGCCACTTATAAGTAACCAATATTGTCTACATAGAGACAGTCATAGTCTTGAATGAGAGTAGTTAGTTCTCTTCAGTTCTCCAGACAAAACCTCATAACAAATCAAATATAAAATTCATGTCCCCTAATGATGTGAACTAATTAAATCACTTGACAAGTAAAGCCGACGATTTGAGGCTATCCATTTTTCCTTCTCTGGATTAGGATTCTGTACAGTGCACTCCTCATCCACGTGCACTAGAATGCATTTGGTGGATCTAACATAAAGCCGGACAGGATATGCATGATCTGATCCCACACTAGGAATCAATAAGATTTATCAGCATGAGTTTGTATATATATCCAGATTGAATCTGGCCCCAAATCTCTGAATAATAAAGGATAAGTTTTCTCTTATCTAAAAAAGAAAAGGATAAAAAGTTAGAGAGCGCAAATCAGCAAACAAAACAAATAACACCTACAAGGCTAATACAAGAAGTCAGACCACAAGTCAGAAGAGCGAAATCTTAACGCTCTTACTGATGATTATGCTGCAAAAGAAGATTTTCTCCTTCTAAATCAACAGATAAGTTACTCCAACAAAACTTGAAGCAATGTGCCACTCCTGCTAAAAGCCAACAAATTTCAACATTGGTGCATCTAATTCTACATAGCTTGTATTATAGTAAATTATTTTGTTCAATAGGGAGATCATTACAATGCAAAGACAGTGGCGAGCTCTCCATTTACAGCGCACAAAAAATTGAGCCAATGGAATGATCAAAGCCAAAAGAGATTTTATTTAAAGCTCTTAACTGGCTACAATACTCCATCATCATAGAAAGTAGCAAAAGACTAGATTCCACACCAACTCCCAAACAGTCAACTTTGAGCATTCTTGAGTTAATCGAATTTCCTCCAAACCATAAATACTAGCAAATTTAACCGGCACAGCCCAGACAAATGGCATTATCAATCCCATCAAATTGATCAAACCTTTCGAAAACCAATTGAATCACCGCTATAATAATGTGACGATGGAACAAAAATCGAACAAAACAATTCCTTACTCGGGGCAAGTATCGAGCAAGAGCTCGACCGAATCGTCCAAAGGGTGGCCAAGCTTCTTCTCCTCCTCCTCCTCCATCTCCTTCAACCAAAGAATAGCGTGCACTCGCTGCCTCATGATCCTATAATCTTTGGCCAGCTTCTCCACAGTGTAAACCTCCGGGTTCTGCTTGTGCAGCCGATACATCTCCGCCTTCTCAGAGTCCTTCAAATACGACCCTCTCGCCCCCGGTTCCCGCACCTGCTTCAGTAACACGCTGATCTCCCTCAGCCTCTCATCCCAACCATCCACAAACGCCTTGCTCCTCTTGTTCTCTTCATCCATTTCTCTCAGCTTATCCTCGATTTCCTGTAAATCGGAGATCATCATCGACTGGTAAGGGTTCGAGCCAGGGTTTTGACCGGGGTCCACGCTCGTGCTGGGGCTCGGGCTCGGGCCCGTCCGGCGACCCACCGCTTCTCCATCGAAGTAGTCCTTGGTCATTCCCGTGGACCACGACGAGACCGAATCCCAACCCCCCTCGTCGAAAGGGCCCGAGCCGGGGAAGGATGGGTCACCTCCGCCGGAGCTCGCCGAGAAAGCTCTGGAGCTCGCGAGGGAAGAGGCCACTTTCGCGTCGCTGCCGAACGACGGCGCGACGGCGCCTCCCGGAAAGGTCGGCGCTTTGGTCCTGGCTCTGCCATAGGCGGCGGCGGCGGCGAGGCGGGATGCGATGCGACAAAGGTTGTGCGCCATTGAAGTGCGCGGCGCGAGGAGTTGGGGAAGCAAAAATGGAATCTTGTGCTAATGCCGGTGCGAGTGAGCTCTTGGTGAAGGAGACGACGACGACGGAGGGGAGAGAGAGAGCGCTAGGGCATCCTCGGTCTCGAGCCAGAAAATAAAAAACATTATTTTTTTATTACGTTTAATTATTTTATTTATTTTACTTTCTAATAGGCAAGTATTTCGATGCCGTTAATCCTCCGTTAATTTTGTTACTAGCATGTATATTTCTCTTATTTGGCCTTTGTGAAGTTGAAATTGCAATTTTATTTTTCTAGGGAAGCCTTTTTTAGTCTTTAATTGCTTTGAAATTTTAAAAGAGGTACAAAAGAAGAGAGGAATAATTAAAAACTCTAAAGATTGAAATGCAATGATATTTCCCGATAGTAATAATAATAATAATTTCGCCATCAAATGAATATGTTAGTATATCATTAATGTCAGCATACGTACATAGTTTTCTTAATAGGAAAAGAAGTGTCAAAATCATGCAAAAGGAATCATATAATAATAGTCACACAATATCAAAATTTAATCAATAATTTTTGCATATTTAAGTATTAGAATAATTTCCGTGCAATACAAGAATTGGTCAAGCACATGGAAAGGAGATATGGTGGTTTTATCATTGGAAAGTACAAAAAAATTAGGAAAATTATTTCAAAAGTTATCAAGAAAATGGACAAATTATCTAAATATGGAATGACTTTTAATTTTTGTTAAATTGAATCGTGGTAAGATCATTTATTCATGATCCATCTATTGATTTACTTGCATTATAATTATCACAATATTTGAATTTATTGTCTCAAAATTCCCTATTTAAATTTGCGAAAGCACTTGTAACAAAAATGAGATTTTTTTTTTTTTCCATATCCTAACTCCTTCCTCTCTTGCTTAAACACAATGACAAGTCCAAAGAAAAAGGCAGGAACAAAATTCACAATGTTAAGAAGACCAACACCACCCCAATAACGATGCATCACCTTTGATCGTGAATACATAATACATATACTCATAATTTTTTGCAGTATCTTTTCAATCGATAAAAAGCGACGATAAAAATAAATTGAACAATTTCAAAACATAAAAATTAAAAATATTTAAAAACACACACAATCTCTTTCATTATTATAATTCTAAATTATGTAAATATACATATCTTGTTTCAATTTTTTTAAAATATTGGTATTTCAGTCAGATAAGATAAACGGTAGTATTAATAACAGAATGAAGAAGTATGGGAATAGAATAAAAAAAATTAAAAATTTATGCATCCAAAGCATCACCTCAACTGTTCATATACCCTGTCTCTATTATATATATATATATAAAATATGAACTGAACTGAACTGAAAAACAATTATTTATTTTGGGCGACCAGAAAAACAAAAAAAAAAAAGGGAAATAGAGAGAGAGAGAGGAAACGGTCTACGATTCGGTGACATTGACAAAGGAGGAAGAGGTTTGCCTCCTACTCCTCCTTCGCCTAAACCCAACCCCCCACCCTCACCACCCTCTCTCTCTCTCTCTCTCTCTCTCTCTCTGCGCTTCGGAGATCTCATTTTCCTCCCCCTCCTTTAACCGACGCGACGCCGCGTGAAGACGCATTGACCACTGCTCGCGCGACGGCGACGGCGACGGCTGCGACGGCGCATGCAGGTACCCATCTCGTTCTCAATCGCCGTCGAATCGGGCAAATCTGATTTGCCGTCCTCGATCATCATCGTAACCATCGGAATGACGCATCGCCCCGGTGAGTCCCATTTCCACGCATTCAGATTGCGATCGAGCAAATGTAATTCGACTTTCGTTTCTGATCTTCACTGATTGTAGCTAAAGCGATCGGCAAGATGGTTTTTTTAAGCTTTCTCGGATTAGTTCTCCGGTTTGGTTCCGATGGGTTCTTTTTCGTGTGTCCGAATGATTCGGTAGCTTGTTGGTTTTGCAGTTTCGTTGTGATTCTTGAGTTGGCATTTCGCTAGTAATGATAGCTGGGTAAGGGAGGAAGACGGGGTCTTGGAAAGTGTGATGTCTTGTGGTGGAGAGGAGAAGCCGTGGAGATGTGGGAAAGCGAGCGCCGTGAACCTGCAGAGGATGAGTTCGATTGTCCGTGATATTGGGGATCCTTGCCTCTCTCAATCTCCAATGAAGGTTGTTTTATGGCAGTAATTTTCTGCACTGGTCTTTCATTGTTCCTTCATTTGTGCCTGTGTTTCAATGAGCATGGAGCTGAACCAGTGCTTGGCATAGTGGATTGACTGGTGTGGCCATGCATATTATTCTTGGTTTATGATTTTTATGCCGTCCCTTCTTTCGCTAGCTTCCATCAACATGAATTTGCACTCCATTTCACTGCACCAGAAGATGTATAATGTAGGTCAAATTGTGTTGATGCTTCTGAAGAAAAAAGCTTGTCCCAACTCACCCCTGTCTTTGATGCATCCATCAACAGCTACACCACTGTGTTGATGGCTGATAAGATGTCACCAATGCGATGGAAATATTTGAGTAGTTCATGAAGTGATTTTGTGATCCATCTGTTAAAAATAAATCATATATTTACTTTGGCCTGTAATTTACCCCAATCATGCACACTAGCTGGAAGGATGTGTGTGGAAGTGACCGTACTTCCACGGTTAGTCATACAATTGGTGGGCCCTTTTAAGCCTGTAGCTTTGGTGTCTGTATTGGGGAAGAGAGATAAGAGGGAGATTAACTAAGTAGATGAGCCAAGACATAACATTTATCTGAATGAAATTTTAATGAGAAACATAAAGATAGTAATAACCTAGTCAAGTCTTCGTTTCTTATCTC
Source organism: Angophora floribunda (assembly GCA_014182895.1). Taxonomy (NCBI): domain Eukaryota; kingdom Viridiplantae; phylum Streptophyta; class Magnoliopsida; order Myrtales; family Myrtaceae; genus Angophora; species Angophora floribunda. The sequence goes on from CM024712.1 coordinate 943,975, forward strand.
ATGTAAGATTATATACTTAAAGGGAAATGACTTACTTGGGTTTGCTAAGCTTCTCAAATACTAGGATATTGACTGCCAAGGAAGACTCTGGATTCCTTAAGTGGGAGAATAATACAGGCCAACTAAAGAAAGAGCCTAATTTTTACTTTTATTTTTAATTCTGATGGGTTCGTTTAAGCTTCTCAAATCCGTGTACTGACTGCCAATTAACAGCACATGTTCATGTTAATCAAGAGGCTCATGTTCTGGTTTGAAGACTTATTCTTTTTTCCCAGAAAAGACAAATCTATGTTATTGCATGGACTGTTAATTAGTGACATGCATCTTTTCTACTTTAAAAAGTATGTCCTTTTTTTTTATTAATTTGGCTCGTGTAAACTCGTAGCTTTGAAAGTGGTTTGAGTTTTCTATTGTCTGTCTTGATTCAGGTCAGTCAAATGCTCAAGCCTGAAAAGTGGAGGGCGAGTTTTGATGGTGATGGAAAGGTTTTGGCTTTTCGTAAAGCACTTAGGTTGATCATTCTTGGGGTATGTACATTTTGGGGGTTTAATCAAATTGCATAAACATGCTGCCTGCTTTTTGCCCTTTGAGTATAGTATATTTTTTGAGAAGGTCACACTCTTTATGTAGTTAGTTCCAGCATGATGATATTTCTCCAGAGAAATTCTGCTCAGCAGTGCTTGTTAGGCTTGCTTCACTTTACCTACTTCTTGCATAGACCAGTTGATATATTGTGTACTTACTATACCAGATGGATCTTACCCCACGTTGATTGCTGAATTTATTATGTTGGGCCTGATGACCCTATTCTAGACAAAGATTTTTTTAATCTTGACAAAGCTAACAGTTGTCTTCACTCAAAAGTATGGTTATTTGGTTAATTAGAGAAAATGTGATAAGATTGATCCCCTGAGTGCTTGACAAAATTTTTGTTGATATCATACTGTCTCCTTTTTGTTGTAAAAAATCTGTAGAAGCAAATTCATGCCAATTCCTAATTTATGGGCAAATATTCTGGTGCGTTGTCCTTTTCCTATTTGCTTACCTCAGCTTTGTTACTGAGTTCACGAAATGTCTTTATGTGGTGGCAAATTGGATTTATTTCTCACCATTAGGTGTCTTTATTTAATGTTGCTTCTGTTTCTCAAAGGTATGATCAAACTTTGTGGAGTGGGCTGCTTTTTTTATTTTGTAGAATGAATAAGACTAACCATTTTTTACTTTGTTTTCTGCAAGTAGGGTGTAGATCCATCTATAAGACCAGAAGTATGGGAATTTTTACTTGGTTGCTATTCCCTGGACAGTACGGCTGAGTTTCGAAGGCAATTGAGAAAAGCACGGAGGTCTTGCCCCACTTATGTAAATATTATTTCTGTGCTTGAAATGTTGCATGATAAACATATGATACAATCTCCTCTTTTCTTGTTCTTGCAAATAGATTATCCGAAACATTGGATTGAATTAGCTTTGCTGGTGTAAAACATGCCATTACATTTATTATGTCAATTTTTCCATTTACTTTGAATAATATGATTGTTTATGTTCTTCTTTATATTTGGCATTTCACACTATTCTTCTTTTGATGAATGGTAAGTAAATTGAACTAAACAAAGATACAAACTGAGTGTACATGTTTATATATTTGAAAGTGGCAGCAAATTATTACCAACAATAGAACTCTGAACAGCAAAGGGAATGTAGTTGAGACAATAGAAAAGTGCTTAAATAATTTGGGTATCAAATCAATAGTGTGTTTAAAGCAACATATGATAACTTTTGACATGAAAACTATAAACCTTGAAAGAAATGCTCCCGTTCTTTCAAGCCATAAGATCGATATAATTGATAAAGGGGAATCCTGCAACTTCTCTGTGCAAACTTCAGGTTATCCGAGGTCCTTTACAAGGATCAAGTATATTTCAAACAATGCGTGTGCTTTTGGTTTTCTATTTGTTCTGAATATGATGATGATTTTTTATGATCTTTACTTAAGTGCTCTGATTTTGCAATGCATGTGAGTTGTTTATGACAATGTTGTAACATGACTTTTTTTAAAAATAAATCTTCCCTGCAAATGCTATCATGATAATAATGGGAGTTAAATTTCCTTCATTCCAATCCAATGAGTCTTGGCAAAAGGAACATTTTGTAAAGTGCAAGAAGAACCGGAGCTAAGCATTGGCTACCTAGATCAGCTAAAATTGCTTCCTGCTAATATTAATTCATGTTACGATAATGCACCTGTATGGAGCAGGAAATGTGTGCTCAGTGAGGAAAGTGGCATCTTAGTAATTCTGGAGAAATGACTATTGTGGAACTAAATATTTTCAGTATGCAGATATTTATAAGTGTTGGTTTAATATTCTTAAGGTAATTTTCCTTTTCTTATAATGTGCTTTTCATATTAGTTGGTTCTTATTACATGGGCTGATATTCTATGCATCTTTGTTAACAATCCCCCCTCCTTTCCCAAAAAAAAAAAAATAAAAAAAAAAAACAGTGCTGGCAAATTACAAATACTTCTTAGCTTGTCATTTGCACCATTGTAAAAACAGCTGAAAATTCAATCATTAAGGCAGTGTATGAACTTATGCAGGGATAGATACAGCAGTCTGATCAGACAATGCCAAGTGATGAATTCAAGTGTAGGGACTGGTTCACTTGCCTATGTGGTGGGGTCTAAAGTTTTGGACATAAGGACATCTTCAAAAGATGACCATGGAAGAGAAGACAAAACTGAAAGCAGAGAAACTTCTGTAGATAGCGCAAGTAGATTAGATAAATTCCAACATCTGGAAAATGATTGTACAGATATGTCACAGTCACAAGCATGTCAAAGCGAAGGTTTCATTGATTCAGCTGATCTTGTCAGCGTGAGGGACGATGATGTTGGTGCAGCCTATGCCAATTCTACTATACTGCCCAATTCCACTCCATATACTTCTGGTTCTCAAGAAGTAGGGAGAGAAGCAAATGGATCCCATTCTGGAATCCAAACTTTTCTTGATTTTCCTCCATTGCCTTTAACTAATTTGTTTGAGAAAAATGAAGAAGATAGGGAAGAATATAATGAGGCTGATGGCAAATTTTCTACACATGATACGTTTCAAACGGGAGATGATAGAATGCATAGTTTCCGAATTACTAACAACACTGATATAGTTATGGAGCAAAATGGTTCTCCTTCTAATGGTGTTTTACCCCCCATTAACTCTGAAATAGAAATGATCCCACCTAGTGCCTGTGGGACAGTGTCACAGTCCCAAAAGTTAGCTAGTAAAACTCAAATTGTAAGCAGTTTGAAGATAGCTAGTATTCCAGAATCTCCTCTCAGAGGTGCAACTTCATCTCAAGAAGTTAATGTCAGTGAAGAGAGAGTATCAGAATGGCTATGGACTCTGCACCGCATAGGTAAGTTGAGCATGGTTGTCTCAATTTTTACAGAAAAACCAGTACATATGTTTGTGATATCCTTACGTAAATTTAATCTAATGGTTAATATTTGTTATTTTCTCAGTCGTAGATGTGGTGAGAACAGATAGTCATCTTGAATTTTATGAGGATACAAGAAATTTGGCTAGAATGTCTGATATCCTTGCAGTCTATGCATGGGTTGATCCTGCAACTGGTTATTGTCAAGGTGCAGTCCCTTTTCTCTGTACATGTGAATGTTCATAATCATAGTCACGCCAGCCTTTTTTATGTGTTGCATTCATTTAGCTTGATTATGGTTGTTGTATGTTTAACTTCAACTCAAAGAGAGCTTTCATTGGAACTTTTTAGGTATGAGTGACCTGCTGTCACCTTTCGTGGTTCTTTTTGAGGATAACGCTGATGCATTTTGGTGCTTTGAGATGCTTCTAAGGAGAATGGTATCCCTTCTTAGAAACCAATGAGATTGATAACATCATGTTTCCCCTTAACCTGAGCATTTTTCCCTTTTTCAGCGTGAAAATTTTCAAATGGAAGGGCCGACGGGAGTGATGAAGCAATTGCAAGTTTTGTGGCGCATTTTGGAACTCACAGACAGGGAGATATTCACACACCTTTCACGTATTGGTGCTGAAAGTCTTCACTTTGCATTCAGAATGCTGCTGGTGCTCTTCCGCCGCGAATTATCTTTTAATGATTCTCTTCGTATGTGGGAGGTCCGTATGCATCTAAACCTTACACCTCCCAGAAAAAATAAAAAAAACACACAAAATTCCCAATAGATATCTCATGAGAGAACAAAAGGGGAAGGAAAAAACTGTGGAGACTGTCTTGAGATTTTGCTAATAAAGTCATATGTCCAGGACTACTAAAACATTTAGGACAAGAACCTTTTCTTAGGACTTGGAAAAGATTAATTGCTCATCCTCAGATAGGCATAAGAAGGGATGAGAATTAGGAAATTGAAAAACAAACCTATTTCAGGGATGTTCTGCTTTATGATAACTGCATTTTACCGCTGAACCTCGTAAGTCAGGTTGTTACTTATGCTAGTGTATAGGTGGTTGTTTTAATGTGATCTGTTTTATCATTGTTGCAAAGGCTTTTAACCTATGAGTATGACTGAAATTGACTTAATTTACTAATTTGACCTCATACAGACAAGCATAATGTTATTATTGGCACCTTTTGTCAGTTCTGCAATGAGTGTTAGGGAAAGGTTGTCTTGACTATTGAATTTGAAGGGTCAAATATGTAAAATATTTGGAGCTGTTGTGTACGTGAGAAAAATCTGACATTAGGTGAGCTTTGGGTGTTTGTTCAATTCACCTGAGTGTCTTACATCTACTTTTTATTTTCTTTTTTTGTGTCTTTTCTGAACTCATTTAATAGTTGAGAAAATTACTTCCAGATTATAGGTTATCTTTGATTGCTACAGATTGGCTCTCTCAGATAATTTGAGTGAGTTATCTTGATTTGGAATTCTTTTAGTTTCAAATGATGCAAAATACTTATTCCCCTTAAATACCCCTTAAATAGGTGTATGAGAAACAAGATATTTCATGCTACTTAGTATTTCAATTGAATCAATATGCTGAGAAGAGCTTGTTGATGATATAAGCAATAAATATGTTGGGATTTAGCTTCATGTGAGTTTGTTTCAACAATTAGAGTCCTATCTTTTCTGCCTGCTATTGATGAAAGTATAAATCAAAAGTCTATAGATCACATATTGAGGTTGGCTTGGTCTATCGCATCTTTACAACCAAATCTTTTATTTTATTTTATTTTTATGAGCGCATGAATTCGATAGTTGTGCGTTCATTTCAATTTTTCATAGTCGGTTCTGACTTTGATTTAGAATACAGATGATGTGGGCTGCTGATTTTGATGAATCCCTACAATACAATTTGGAGGAGAATTGCTTGGATTTATTGGTGATTCATGACCCTAGGGATTTTGAAGCTGATGCAGCATTAGAAGCTATAAATAATGGAAGTGATAATTCAGAAATTGCTGCACAGTCAAAACACAGCAAGGGAGAGTGCATTTCTGAGAATGGTGGAGTGAAATCTGCATCAACACGTCCCTTCTGCGGCTTGACAAAAGGTTTTTGGTTGAGGAATGATCGAGTGCCAATCTGCAGCAGTCCAGTCTCGTCAACTACAAAAGGGGGTGACAGGTTGTCTGTCTTTTGTGTGGCAGCAATTCTGATTATTAACCGCCAGAAAGTCATTCGAGAAACTCACTCATTTGATGATATGATAAAGGTAGGTCTAGTGTGCTTCCCAATTCTGTGCTTATTCTCTGAGATCATGTATATGCGAGCATTTTTTATCACTCTAGGAATTTTTTCTTTTCTAGTTAAGAGAACTAGTGTGCTAATAATAAGTATGTGCCTTGTTTATATGATTGCTGAATTTATCATGGCATGCTTCTCAGATATACTGGAGCTATTTTAATGTCGTTAAAAGTCAAAATCTTCCATAGACTTTGTTTGGTTTTTCTTCTGCTGGTGACAAGTTATACTGATGCACAATTAAAATGCCTGATACATACCTATAATACTCATAGCGTTTTTCATTTTTTTGGGGGAGTTCATTTAACTCTTCTTGTGCCGGAGGATTTTTTTTGGCAAAAAACCATGGCTTGAACTGTTTTTATTATATGTAAGGGTCTTTGAGAACCTCCATTAAATATAAATAGTTAAGTCTGATAGGTTTTGAAAGTGTCAACATGAATATGAACAGAGACTTTCTTTGTTTTTGGAAAAAAAGGCAAGAAAGAAAATCTCAAATACCTTGCTTGGGTTTTCATATATTATTCCCTTTGTAGTAATTTCTTTGAGCTGAAGGTGACACTTATATATGATGCATTGCAGATTTTCAATGATAACATGCTCAAGATCAATGTCAGAAGATGCATACGCATGGCAATAAAACTTAGGAAAAATACTTTTACAAGGTTTGCTCTTATACCTTTCTTTTATGTTGCTCAATGATATCTATGTGGCAGTATTTGGATATTTGCCATTGTTGTTTTTGTTAATGTTTTCAAACTTGTTAGCATTATATTTTCCTTGTGCTCTCTGAAAATATGCTCCCTATATCTATGCAAAAGAGCTAGCCTTGCTTGGTAATTTCTTTATGAAGACGATATCTGGCTATCTTATGGTACTTTTGAATACTCTGATTTGGAGTGGATGTTGTGAAGACTTGTCTATTGAGAATAATATTGATGATCATCATGTTGCACAATTGAATTAATTTTAAATGGCTGTGGGTTTGATTGAAGTCATAGAACATGATAAGGTATTTCACAACAAAAGTTTGAGTCAACCGTCCATCTGGTATATTCACTTCATGCTAATACTGAAAATCACCATCTTTTGCAACTGGATCCATTGCATTATTTACACCTTTAAGTTCTTATTGAAACAGCTCATCAAGAGCAAGAGTGCTGCTCGGGATTCTGACTACTGCCATGCTTCCTCTCCAACCTCATAGCAGAAGTGCAGCTAGGTCGTTCAATTCTTCTGTTTTGCCTGGTTCCCATTGTTCTAATATGGTGTTGACGAGTCGAGTACTGACATATGCTGAAGTTCAGCCACTAGCATGTTGTTGTTTGAAGACTCATCCATTGGTTGTCCTTTTCCACCTTTAACTTCAGGTAAATATTACACAGTTGCTCCTGTCACAATTAGTGCTGCAGTATTAGCAAAAACAGAGTTACTTCTTCAGTGAGGATTATGTCTATTCTTTCTTGCTGTGAGAGTGGATTACTACTAGGTTAAGACATTATGTTGTGAGAGTGGTGAACTATAAGAGTGGACTATTAAGTCAATAAATAAAAGTAGCTTATGAAACATACTTTAATATAGCAATGTAGTATATGAGATGCCATAGCCATTGAAATCTCCATGGGAGAGAACAACAATGTAAGGGCTATGATGAAGAATTTAATTGTTCGAAATGCTGCAGCTTTAGAAGAATTCTTGTTGAAAAGAACTTAGTTGCATTTTTATTTTGAAACAGTCTCAGTCATCAACAAGGGTGTCGTCCGATGATAATGATACCGCGCAATGTTGGGAGTCTGGCATTCCTGTGCTATGTGCACAATGGTGGCATTTTTGAAAAGGAAAAAACCTATTGCAGCATGGGGAACATTCAGCTAGAAAGAAGCAGGAGACTGTTGCACTTCAAGTTTAGTTGTCCTGCACTGTGTTTATATTATCAAAATATCATTTTTTGGGTGGTGTAAGATGGTTGATTAGTACAAATTTGTCACCAAATATGATGTGCCACTGAACTCAACTGGTGATTTCAGTCTGAGCACTGCCGAGAGGTTCTAGTAGGAGGGACTAGTTTGTCATAACTTAATGGCATGTCCGGGTTATTCTACTGACAAGCTCACACAGGTCAGGCAGTCAAAATCAATCTCTCTCTCTGTGCCCTCCCCCCCCTTGGCGGCACGTGCGTGCATGCATGCACAAGATGATGCTTCTGATGAGTTTGAATTTCATAGTCAATGAGATGTTGGCTTGCCAGAACTGGTCATTGACTATATTAGTACGTGGGGAAAAAACCTTCCTTTTTCTTGCATCTTCTTTGGATTTATTTCTAGGGTCTTGTTAACGTGTGCTCCCATGGCATTGATTAACCATACTTTATAAGGAAATATTTTTAATTTTCAATACACTAATTATACATACAGTATAATGAAAATGACAAACTTTCTTTAGAGAGGTGTTTAATAAGTGGGGCACTCTTTTATAGAATCCCGTATTCGTTTGCTGCAAATAAGCACTTCAACTTATGTCTTTTGTTAGATTCCTCTTCTGCTTCAAATCACCCTTAAATCTGATTTGACAGCTTATGCATTTCTATCTCCAGGTAAACATTTGATGTTTATCATCTGACTCCATAGACAAATGACATCCTGAGCGCATGGAAACCAGCTGCAAGTTCCCAGTCAAAAGTAGTGAGAGTCGTTGGCCGAGAGCCACCACCAGTCCCCTCCAGGACAGGTTCTTGACAGGATGCTAGAATGGCCAAAACTGTTTCTAACTTGAAGGTGCACTCTGGGTGTAGCAGCTCTCCCTATTCAGTCGGCTAGTTTCTTCATGTTCTAGGCCAAGTTGTTTATCTTCGTCGAAAATGTTGTCTCCGAGCATCTGGCAATCCTGTATTCCGAAAAAGACAATGGTGGATTGGTGATGCAGAGCAGCAACATTACACAAGGCTGTCCCTGTAGTAGGAAAAAAAACAACCTTCCTCTTCTGGTAGTCAGTTGGAAAAAATGAGTCGGGCCATAATGGAGAATGTGCAATGGGAATACGTAGCAGGGGTCGAAATCTATAGAATTCTAAAATTGTTGCTAAAACGCCTCGTCATGACCAGGATCTCTTTTAGTTCGACTCTTTGCTTCTATTCTTGATCGGATCATGCATAGACAACTCCTCATTGAATTGTCTATGATTTTAAGGCTGGTGGCTTTTGTGAAGTTGGATATGTGCTTTTTTAATGGATTCATGACGTTTACCGAAAAGAGGACTCAGAACTTGGTCTTCGAAGAACCATGTGCCCATATAATTAGAACGCATGCATATATATTTTAGAAAACATCTTGATAATATTGATCAAGATCACTAGATTCCGGTATGCATATTCATGATGACACGGGAAACAATGCCATTCCCACAATACAAGAACAGGGGAACAACATGGTTGTTCTTTCGTTCGAAGGACCTAATTTCAATGTAATCATAACTCAATCTTATATTGAAACATATGTATAATAAAAAATCACGTGGTTACAATATCAGAGTATTCTATAATCAATCAAAGTTCCAATGACCTACTTGCGGCCCATTAAAGAACTTGAAAATCAAGTAGACAAATGCAAGAGCAATTAGAGCCCAGTGAGAAATATATATTTTTAAGCAAATCGAATAATTACTATGCATATTTAAATTACAAACATGACTCATTTACACCAAATCCATAACATAACAAACCTTCAAGTTCAATATAACATATTTATAGCAAAAATACTCATTTCAATCAATAATTTCAAAATAAAAACAATACTCCATCCCATTGATCAATATCAACTAATTCACATATTAATGGTCTAATCCATTGATTAATTTCAGCAAACCAAACGTCAATGGTCCATTTCATCAACTAAACTCATGCTCAGATATCTAACTATGATTACGCATAATGGCTTGTGACAAAGTAATCAAGATTAACTCTTGGTTAGGTCTCCGCCTATATTGCCGATGGCTCAATCCAAAAAAATATTCTAAACTAGTACGTGCACACCCATAAACCATCAATCATGTTTACAATGACATTGAGCACTAAACTTGCATTCTCTAATATAAAATCAATATCAACAATTGATTTCACAAAATAAAACCCCTGATTTTTCTCAACTTCATTTATTAACCATAATACAAGGCATTTCTCAAATTATTTCAGAATCTATTTCATAAATCAAGTTCACCACCATAGTATGCTTATTTGATAACTCATAATATACCAAAACTTTATTATTTTCAAGGCATGAGTTTACAAATTCATTAAAGAGATAGTACTACTCACTTGGGAAAGCTGAAACTCAACATATGGTGGTTTATCAAGCCTACGCACTCAAATTCCTAATAATTTGCTAATGAACGACTCAACTAAACTATGCATATTTGTCGATAAAATGATACCTATGCGTCAACAAAAAACTTGCTCATAGTGGAGAATCATTATTGTTTGCTATATGCAGCTCAAGTGCTGAACTTGTTTCCTTCATAAATTTCCTCCACTGAATTATGTTTCAAACAAACTTATAATCAATATAAAGTCCTTCCAACATACTACAAGGTCTCTTGTTTCGCCAATTGAAAAGACTGTCGAAGATGGGTGAGATTCATCACTAAAAATAGAAAATTGAAACTGTTCAGTAGTAGTGAGCACCGAACTTCGAAAATTCATTCCAATCAAACCATAACTCCAAATTGATATCCATCATATCCCATAGCTCCACAACATCCTAGACTGTCATTTACACATGCGTGCATGCACACACGTAGCTTGACAACTCCTCTATTAGACGCAACAACACATAATTAACAAATATATGAATTTGTGCCCTATCTTCAGAGATTCCTTTTGATTAGATAAATAGAGGATTCAATTACTTACCTGACGTTGCAAATTGGAGTTGATTCGCTTAATTAATAAGTCCGGATAGTATAGGTGCAAAATTTTTCTCTCCTCTCTCCTTTCCTTTTTTTTCCTTCTACATGGTCGCGCATCTTCCTCTTGTTTTCTCAGGAGAATTCATCTTCGTCTGTTGAAGAGGGATGAAATGCGAGGCTTGGGCTTTGTTTAAAGAGAAATAGGCTGGCCGGGCCATATATTATAATCTACCATCCTTACAAAAATTTTATTCTTGAAATTTGGATCTACCTTAACCATTAAACAATTTGAGGGCATTTGCATATTGCCTCCTCCTCAAGCTCCTAATTGACCTTACCAAAAACAATTTGAGGGCATTTGCATATTGCCTCCTCCTCAAGCTCCTAATTGACCTTAGTCAAAATATTGGTACTTACCCATGTAACATTCTCACCAGTTGGTTCTCTTAATAAAGCAATGATAAAATCCATAATGATATACCCCCACTTCCATTTAGGTATTTCAAGAGGCTGCTATTGTCCTTATGTTGCTAATTCTCACTTTTCACTTTTTGTGAAAACAAACATTGATTATCAAGCTTAATTCCGGAGTCAAGTGAGTGAACCATTTGATCTTTTAATCTATAAGCAGCCCCACCACTCCTATCAGAAATATACTTCGATGTATAACTGATGATAATAAGAGCTTGACGAACCTTATCTAAAAGCATAATACTTTTAAGAGATCAAAATCTTTTGTTTTTTCCCTTTCCAAAATATTCTTTTTATTTATTTATTTATCATATTCCCAAATACTCTCATAAAGTTGTTTTATATGTAGTTTGTCAACTATCACCTTCTAAATTTACGATTTTATTTCATCTCTTGCATATTTCAATTTGCAATTTGAATAATTTCTATTTTATTAACAACCTATCACAAAAAGTTCAAATCTTGAAATGCTTTCTCTTTACACATCTTGCATATCTCATAATAAGCGATTCTACAAAATCTATGAAATGTCAATTTCCTATTTGCATATACTTAATGCGTGTATATTCTTGCTAGCGAGCAGTGCATATATAAGTCGAAACACTATTTCGTCGTACATGTAAATCCCCAAATCTTCCTTTTCTCTCTCTCGTGCATATGCATTTCATAAATGACCACGAACTGTCTACCTCTCTCACTTTTGGACTTCCTAAATTACCCTTGCTTTATCTATCTCTCACCCGTCGTGCTCATACATAACTAACCTTTTTATGTCAATGCATAATTACCTAATCATCAGGTTAATCTTACAGTAATTAAGATGTTATAGTGTAAAATTAAGGTCAATATGGGCAATGGCAAGGGTCAGATTGAAAGAACTGAGCTCCTGATGCTTGCTCACGGGTCAAACTATCAAAAAAAAGAAGGCCCTGTCTGGTCAACGGAAAACGCAACACAATTAGGCGGATCAATCAACTTCTTATCTTATTCTTATTCTAACAAGAACTTCTCATGGGCTGCTATCTACTTTTCTTTTCCTTTTCCCTTTCTCTTTCTCTTCTTTCATAAAATAGTGCTTGGCTACTTTCCTTTTGCAGCCTGGGAAAAAGAAAGCTTCTGGCTTTCCTTGCTTGTTTCCTTAATCCCCAAGGAAAAAAGTGGGCTGCGTTACATTCAACCTACCACACACCAAAATTTCTGTAATAAAAATGAGAAAAAAAAAAGGAAGATTATGATATTTAAATAAAAATTTCATGTTCTGAAAATTATATGTGAAAGAAGAGAACAAAAATATATCTTTCAACTAATTATGGCCAAGAAGAATGTCTCAAATTTTATCTGCGTAATTAAAGACATGTTTATATCCATGATTTTCCTGAGAAAAAAAATTCCTGGGCAGAATAAGTGGCAACAAAACTTGTGCAACTACCTGATCGAATAGTGAAGTCTCTTGTTTTCTTGGTCCCGACTAGCCCACGAAAAGTCAACCTAGAGCAATTGCCGAAGTGCTCAATTTGAATCTATGTAGTGGGCTAAATTTATTACACGAATCACAATTTAGTCTTAAACATTTTCAATCTTATAGATATAATCCTAAACTTTCGTATGAAATTTCAATGTACCCCTTCTGACTAATCGCTGATGTGGTAGTCCACGCAATATATCATTTCAAGCAAATTATCCACGTCAGCTTGATAAGTAAAATGATCGGTGATGATTGGCTGCCGTGTCGACAACTTCAAGCCAAAGTTCGACTGGATGACTAAGTTGAAATTTCATATGAAAGGTTTAAAATTATATTAGCAAAATTAAAAAAGTTCAGGATTGAATTAGCATCCATATAATAGGTTTAGCATCAAGCTAGTATCTATTGTTGTGAAATAGATTATTGAGATACGTATGAAATGATGTCACCCCATTTGATAGATAGCTCAATTTCCTTTAGCGAAGGGCCACACACTCAAATTCAATCAAGGAGGTCGATCGGACTTGACTGAGTAGGCTTAATCAATGATTTGAATTTTCTGAAATCGATCTCAACCTCACACGCCAAAACCTATAAACTATAGCTCAAAATTTTTGCCAACCAATAGAATTTTTTTTTTTTTTTTTTTTGCCTACATAGTTACATTTGTGTTGCCTTAATCGAATCATCGCGTGAATGAGACAATGATAATGACTTTATCTTCGAAAAAAAATTGGACCACTAAAGTTTCCTTAATGATGTTATTCATAGACATAGTTTAGGAGCCTAATTGATGGGCCCCACCTACTTGATGTTTGGCGGCAAAATGTTGTGCTAATTGCTCATGTAGTAGTTAGGCTGCGCTCACCGTCGGCGTAGAGGCTTCCTTAATTGTAATTTGGCCTTCTTCTTTTCTTTTTTTTCCTATTCTAGTGATAATGGATTAGATTTTCTATCACCCTTTTTGGAAAAGTAAATCCCTAAAATACTAAAATTGATAACTTATTTATTGTAGGATAAGTGAGCCTCAATTACCGATTTTAGGTAAGAAAATATAAATCGCGATTATTGGCTATCAAACCCCATTAGTTCTTTCCACTTTACGTTTTCTTTTTTTCTTCTCGATATTCATTATGATAAGCTCATTCTCTTAATAATTGACGAAAACATATTTTGAATTAAGTGAGTCATGATGTGGCAAAAAGAAGAGTACTATTACTACCAAAATTCCTAAATTTGACGCCAATTCCTGAATTTCTTTTTAAGTGTCATAAAAAACTGTGAACTATGCTTACTCTTCCACCAGGTCACCATACCCCCAAACTTTTTTTTTTCTGTCACAAGAATCTCTAAACTCTCTCCACCGTGATATTAATACCCCCAGGTATGTTATCACACTTGTACAGGTTTGGATTATTGGTGACAAGGAAAAAAAAGAATTTGGGGTATTGGTGTTTTAGTGGACAAGTGTTTAAGATTTTTGGTGGTAGACCAAGAGGTTCTTCGGCACATCAGTACAGGTTTTAGATTTTGGTAATGCAAAAACAAAATATTTTGGGGATTTGTATTGTGGTCGGAATAGTTTAAATTTTTCAAGATATTTTCTCCAAAAAAAAAAAAAGGGTATGTCTAGAAGGACGAAATATGCGTGCGTCAAGTAGCAAATGATTGACCATACATTGATTAAGTAGGAGATACGTGTAATTGACGATGGACATCGACGACCAAAAAGAGTTCCCTGAATTTTTGTGGTCTCTTTTTGACTCTTTTCTTGCTTTCTGAGGCCGGGGAAACCGTGTCCAATTCACCCTGCTATTTCCCTCCCCTTTTCGCCACTTTCGACCACCATTTTCCTCAGCAATTCGTGCTCTGATTCGTGACGGGAAGAAGACTTGTGAGCTCCCCGTTGAAAAGTTCGTCAGGACTCGCAACGAAGACAGAGCAGCAAGAACGGCACAAGTCATAAGCTTTGACTAGGATTTTCCTTCTTACTATACCGAATTACTTGATCCTTTTTTGACCGGAAGTTCCATGGACTAATCTGCAGCATAAGCAGTTCAGCTGGGACCGGATAGCATGCGTTTTCAGACATGTAATCGCGTCATTGCAATCGAATGATGCCCTCCTTGGTTAGTAGTCTTCACAAAATCTTGGAGTGGTTGCGTTTTGGAGAGGTGGATTCAGTTGAAAAACCACGATCTCTCTCTGTCTCCGTCTGACAAAATAAAAAGAAGTGTTTGACACGGTTTGTTGGTCCTGAAGCATTGAACGGAAAATTGATTATCAATTCCTCCATCAGCCCCCCTAAAGTGACAGCAGCTTCCGAATTCGAATCAACCTCGTGTGATTAAAACACAAGAAAAGGGAAAAAAGGAGAAAAGAGAAAAGAGAGACTTACGTGAATGATATTCATTAGACATATGTTAAAAGTTAAGCACGCAACCGTTTACTTTAAAAGGTCGAGGACAAACTAATTGCCCGACACAGGCAACCGAAAAGATTTTATTCTTCATGTATAAAAAGTATGTGAATCGATGAAAAATATATAAGGAGTCGAAACCGAGATTTCTAAATTATTAAATCACCATAAAAGGGCAGTTTTACATCCCAACAAAAAGAAGTGGGAGTTTTTGACATTGTTTCAGGTGAGATTATTGACTTGGGCTTCTCTCTCTCTCTATCTGTCCGTTTTATCATTAAATAAGTTGCAGAAGAGTCGGAATTAGGATTGGATTCGGACAGCCTTTGAATCAGGGTGGGGGGGCTCCTACATAAGAATATATATGACTCTTCATTTATGAACATGCCAAGACTAGAGGGGCGCGCAGGATTTTGCCATTGATTTGGAGGGCCTTATGTTGTATATTAAGAAGAAGGCGAGCACGAAACTGATCAAGAACAGAGGATTCTTGAAGAAGATGCAGAGATCCCAGCTCTGAATGATATAGTTTTGCAGGCTTTTCGAGTTGCTTTGAAGGTCAAGAAAATCGTCTGCTTATTTTTCTAGCTCTGGTTAGTGAATTTCAATCAGTTCATTGGATGATCATGCTCATCCTCGTTCCGAGTCCTTGTTTCAAGAATCCCCACACAAAAAAAAAGAAAAAGAAGGAAAAGAAAAGCAAAATCTTTGTGTTCATGCAGGAACGATCTGGTAACAACAGGAAGAATTAGTCTGCTTTTAGGAAAGGCATCATTGGTTTGTTAATGTTCATAATGCCAAAAAGGAGATGAAAGCAAGTTTCTTTTCACATTGAAACTGAATGTCTCCTCTTTTTTTTCCTTTAGGCATGATAGGATGATGCCATTTGTTGGAAATTTGGCCGCATCAGTTTTGTACTTTACTTGCTTGCAACTCTACTTGCACATATGAACCCCAGACCTCTTGCCCAAACCGTCTCTCTCTCTCCTTCTCTGTTTCTGTCATCGACAAACTTCTGTTACAGAGTCTGCATGGAATGATCATTCCTAGAGAGATTGATACATGTTTTTTTCTTTTATGGGTAAAGGATTTATTATAGAGGGGAAGCCCACATTGGATTTTGTTAACATGTGAGGTGTGAGAACTCTGTAAGCAATCTTCATGGTTGTTGTTCCACTTCTGTATTCACAGGTTTCAAGTAGAAATGGACTCCAGAAGTTGCAGGCAAGCCGTCCTCCCTATTCTTTTAATGATCGTGATCCTTGGAGTCAGCACGAAAGTTATTGCAGGGAACGCATTATCATCTCACAGTCGTGCACCAGGTGGGTGATCGCTGATCAACATATGCCTTTTTAACTCTGTTGTCACGAATGAGGAATACCAATGAAATAGAGAGTTCTTCTCTCCATGTTATTTGCTTGAAGGAGAAAGTTTTGGCCACAGAGAGAGAGAGAGGGGGAGGGGGGGGGGTGGGGAGGAGGGGGAGCCGTCCATTCCTTGACCTGTCTTGTGTAGATATAACGATGTTGTGTTATCTCAGTGCCCTGCTTAGGGCTGAGAAAAAGGACGACTGGCAGGTACAGGCACAGCAAATTGAGCGGCAGATATGTGCAAAACCAAGTTACAAAAACTTTCTCGATATTCAATCTCATGAATCTTTTAGCTCCAAAGTTTTCCATTTCCCTGCCAACTCGATTTGATTTCATATAATTGATTGTGTAAATTGGTATCGTCTCTTTGTATTCGGAATCTCCAGCCCAGACAACATTTTTATACACAAACTTTCTGCTTTTCTTCTCAGGGAGACATCTCCTTCAGGTTGACAAGGCTTCAGATACCGTAAAGTACTCAGGTGACGACACTGTTAGAGTCGATCCGCTCAACAAATTCAAGAAATACAGAGGAGGATATAACCTCACCAACAAGCACTATTGGAGTGTAAGCCCCTCTCTCTCTCTCTCTGCTCGCGCACTATAGCTATGTGTGGTGCTGATGACAATTTGGTCCTACACTTGCAGTCGACAATATTTACCGGAGTTTATGGATACACCATCGCAATCTTGTGGCTTCTGATTGCAGTAGCATTTGGGTTTTACATGCTATTGGTCAGGTTTTGTGGTCGGAGTACAGAAAATTGCAGAGAACTTCAGAAGAGATCACAGTGTCACAAGCTATGCCCTCTGTGGCCTGTTCTAGTTGCCTTCGTCTTCATGGTCTTGGCAATGTAAGTCATATGAAAAGCACAATGATTTTTGGTTAGAACGAATCTGGAATTCATGAATCTGAATTTGTGCAGATTGGCAGTCGGGTTAGTGCTTGGTGCCAATGCTAAATTCCATTCGAGGGCGAAGACTGTAGTGAGCATAATCATTGACACAGCAGACGATGCATCGGAAAAGATATACAACACTGCAGGAGCCATGAGGAACATCAAGGACACTTTACAAGTGTCTAACGGAAGCAGATATACCCCTACCTTCCTCACGGACACGTCTGAGAAACTGGATTCCGAAGCTGCCGATATCCAAAGACAGGCTAGGAAGAACCGGCGATTGATCAACAAGGGCTTAGAGATAGTGTAAGTAGTCCTAACTTCGGTCTTCCCCAGACCTTCCAATGCCATTTTGTGACAACCTTGTTCCTTTCACAGGTATATAGTAACCACAGTGACCATATGCTTGAACTTGGTCGCAGTTACAGCCCTGTCAGGTATCCAGTCGAGGTCTCACAAGCTCATGTCTTTGACAATCAAGTTTGAATCTTGTGATGGAGACATAAATCCTTGCCTTAAATCGATCAAAACGAAAATTGAAAACCATTGAAAATATGGCCATTACAGTTCTTCTTACCCCATGAAAAAGTACTAACTGATCGTGGTTTCATTTCATCCCTCTTGATGCAGTTTCTGGGTTTCTAAGACTTCGGCGTCTGCTTTACTGGTAAGAAATTGGCTATCTAACATAAACAGCTATGCCTGTGTATGCTTGAAAGATCCTCGTTTATCTAAAGCACTAAGATTTTCTAAACACTGCGGTATTCCTCTCCTTTTGCTTCACTGGACAGGTTGATCGCATTATGTTGGCTACTGACAGTCCTCTGCTGGATCTTCTTCGGGTTCTATTTCTTCTTAGACAAGTAATGCCCTCCGAGTTAACATGGCGCTTCTTACTTATGACCTTCTCTTATCACAAAATTGAAAAGAAAAACAAAATAGTTCTTTCTATAATGCAGGCTTGCAGCAACAAATTGAGAAAATTACCTTTTTCTTGCGCAGGTTCTCGAGCGATACATGCACAGTTCTGGATGACTTCCAACGAGATCCGAACAACAACAGCTTGAGCTCGATCCTCCCCTGTGACGAACTTCTCTCGGCAAAGCCCATTCTCTCGGGTGTCAGTGCAGAAATCTACGACACGGTCAACAAGGTACAAATTCTGTGCGTCATGAGTAAATCGATAACATTGCCTTTCGTCGATTGAAAAATCAGATGATCTGAAAATGGGGGAAAAAATGTTCCTATAGGTGAATGCAAACATATCGCTTCTTCAGGCGACATTGTTCCCGAATCTCATGTACGTCTGCAACCCATTCTCACCGCCACCTGAATATGAGTACCAGCCAGATAAATGCCCTGCGAACACAATTCGAATAGGAGACATCCCAAAGGTATGCGCAATGTTACACTAGGCACATGTCCCATTACATCGCCTGACCGAAGTTGTCATTTTATGCTCCATGCTTAGTTACTTGGACATTTCGCTGTTGATGATTATGGATTTCTCTGATTCTATTCTTCTTCCCGGTCGCCATGAAGGTATTGGAGATTTTCACTTGTTCTGACCCCAATGATGGTAACTGCACCAGCGGCCCGTTCTTGTCTGCCAGCGAGTACAAGACAGTCGAGGCCTACACAAGCTCAATTCAGAGCCTGCTAAATGCTTACCCGGGCATGGAGAGCCTGATCGAATGCCAATCGGTGAAGGACGCGTTCTCACAGATCCTAACCAGACATTGCAGGCCTCTGAAGAGGTATGCCCGGATGGTCTGGGCGTCCCTCGTGTTCCTTTCAGTGATCATGGTGTTCTTGGTCCTGATATGGACCGCAAAGGCGATCCAGGACAAGAAACATCGACATCCCGACGGTTCAGTGAAGCCTCACTCCACAGCACCGGAGCCACAGGAACCCGGGAAAACTAAAGAATTCCAGGACAAAGTTGGTTATGGCTCTGTCTAGGGGATGTTTAGAATTTGTCATTCGATTTTTCAGGCGGGAAACATCGGAAGGAAAATGCGCAAGCAAATTCCGAGAACCCGGGTTATAGAATTAAGTATGTCAACTGAATAGACAGATAGAAAGAGCGAGAGATCCGAGACTGTTACACAGATTTGAGGTGGAACAGTTGCTGGTATCTCCCCAGGACAGAAGAATAAGCAAAGATTTGAGTTCTTTTAGACAGGGATACATGGTGTTCTTTTGCCTTTTTTCTTAAATACAGGGAAAATGTCAATCAGGGGATCCAACCCCGCCATACAATTGAATGCCATTTTTTCATTTTGCAAGCAAACTGGAAAGGCAATGGAATTGTCAAGATGGACATTGATTTCATTTTATTGAATTTTGGCTTTCTCTAGTTACTTATTTTCCCTTCATTTTTACAATCGAGTCCCATCTCGCAAAACCGTCCAAAATCAAAATCCCTTGGCCTTTTACTCTGGCAAGTCGAAGCCAGCAACGTATCTATGGAAATCAACTATGGGTATGGTCTAGAAAAAATCGCATCCACGTAAATAATCGAGTTTGCAAGGATCGATTTGCAAGAAGGTTAAAATGACTCAATTGGACAAATTCAAGAAATTTAAGGACTTAATTGATGTAATTTTAGAAACTTGAGGACCGTATTTTAAAAAAGCGTAAGTTTAAGGACCAGTGCACTTCTCCCGTATATAACGCAGTTCCGGTTGAACCACGGTTGCTAGTTGCTACCGCTTCTCTCCGGTGCAGTGGCAGCGAAGAAATGGCGGACTCCGGAGCGTCGCCGCCGGCATCCCCGCCGGCATCGGGCCCGGTGGAGCTGCGACGCTGCATCAACGAGCTCCTGAGGTTCACTCTCCAATCTCACGTGGAAGGAACCCTCGATCTCGCTTTCGATCTTGGCCTCTCCGCGGAGTTCTGCTCTGCTCTTCTTAGAGAAGATCCGTACGATCTCTCTTCGTCGTCGCCGTCTCCTTCCTCAGGTACCCGATTCCCGCTATCACTTTGACTTCAATCGTGCTCGCTTCTTCGATGGCCCTCTGTCGTAGCTGATGTTGCGGAAGTTAATGAAGAGAATGTCAAGTGTCGAAATTTATGTGTATGTTGTAAAAGATTTGATGAACCTTATCATTATGTTAAAGTTGAATATGTAAAAGTTGAAAATGTATCAGAAAAGGTTCAAAAGGAAGAAACCCACTTAATAAACCACGAGTGTCCTCTCTCCTCTGAATCAGAATGGAAGAGACTTGATTTTTTAATGGTTAGAGTCACACAGTGTCTTGTAAAAAGTTGATTAATTTCGTTAGATCAGATTCTTATCTGTAGAATTGACATTATGCAGAAATCTTTCAAGGTGTTCCGGCTTATCCTTTATACAAGCGTCTAGCTTCAGCCTTGGAGGAAGCTGTATCATCTGGAGTGTCATTTCCGAGGCACAAGTTGCCGGCATGGTTTAATCAAGAGGATGACATACATGAAATGGAATTGCTGGACGAATTGATTTCATGTAAAGGAGCTGAATTGCTGAATGTACACATCTTTTTCATGTGATGGCAGTTACTATTTTGTATCAACAATACATCTCAGGGCCAGAGTTGGAATCTAATCCTTTTGTAATGATCTAATGCTGTATATCTACAGATTTTGAAGAGCATAAAATTCGAACTTCATGTGCAGGAGCCTTATTTTACTCAACTTAAAGGTGCCCTTCCAACTCTAATTCTTGCCTCTAAGGAACTGTATCATTTCTATGATCATATTGGTGATATAATTGTATATTCCCATGTAAGCCTGATAAATAATGACATGTTAGGAATGGCTTTCTTTATCATGAATCTGATATTGTTTTCAGATGGGCTGAAAACAATCGAAGGAAGGTGTGCACATGGGAATTACAAACGGTACATGTAATTTCTTATGGATTTGAATATTGATCAGGGTATTCTTGGTGTGAGCCTTTATTTTCTTGTCTTTGCCAAGGCATACAGCTGTGTTTCTTCTTTTCCCTATTAATCATGTTTTTGGGGCATATTGACATCTTTGAGTTGCTTACATTCACTATATCTTCAGCATTGTGTCAGGGGACTTGATTCTGTTCAACAAATGTTTGGTTCTTGAGGTTCAGGTGATGATCTTTTGTGAACATACAGTTGATCCATGCTACATCAGGCAATGCACTAATATAACATTTCAAGTTGCAGGATGTTCATTGGTATGCTTCCTTTTTTGAGATGTTGAGTGCAGAAAGTCTGAGTGAAGTTCTTCCTGGTGTTAATTCAGTTGATGAAGGTAATAGACCGCAATTGGATTTTTGCCTCCTCTATCCTGATGTCTTCTGCTTTGCCTTGTGGTTTTCGCATCTTCCGCATTTGATGGAATTATGTGCATATTCCCCATGCTGGACACTATTCCGTCGCCCTCGTGGCGGTGATCCAACTGAACTTTCAGGGACATCCCATGACCAGTTTCATGATTGAAAAGGGGAAATGTCCAATTGTCTATTGGATGGTCAATGAGCTGGAGATAGAACTGGTACTAGGTGTCTTCAGCGAGGCAGTGCATTTAATATCCATATACACATGTTTTTTGTCTTTTGTCACATGTTCCAGTTCAATTTCATGGAAATATCTAAATAGAAGTTTGGCTGCTCAGTGATTTGTCGAGTTCCCTCACTGGATAGTTATAGTATTCAGTCACAGTATTTACTCTACCAGTGATCAAAATGCCAAACGTCTTTTTTTTTTTGGTAAAGATCAAAATGCCAAACGTCTGTCAACTAATAAATGCAGAAATAGCTCATTACTTTGCTGTAAGTTAGTAAACTAAAAGTTGTTCTTGTTCATCTGGTGTGACAAAATGGGAGGTCAAGAAACATAATCTATCAGTTAATACCTATCTAGAAATTATAAAGACAGTCTACCTTTGAATATTTTGCTTCTGAACAATTTGTATATTTTGGTATCATTGACCTGGGATAATTAGGGAGATATCTTATGAATAATTCATGCTCTTGTTGCAATGTTTCACGTGAAATGCAATTTTATGACGTATTTGAGGAACTACAAATAAACTCCCCCTTGACATGGTCTTTCTGTTACCTTTTTGGCTGTGTATAATGTGTCACTGCTACTTTCAGGTGTTCAAGTTTATAGGAAGTTTTACACTGAAGAAAAAGAAAAGTCTAATGGTGTTCTTGCAATTGGTGTCTCCAGATCAGTTGATCAGCCTTACATCTCTTTGGCAAGAATAATTTCTGTAAGTAAATTTGCTTTGGTCTTGCATAGTCAATTTGGGCTTGGAGAGGTACCATTAATTCTCGTGTTGGAAAGAAGAGAGTTGCTCAGATAATACCTTTCTTGTCTTTTGGTTCATTTGAAGAGAAAGATGCTAGAGTGCATTTCAAGGAGCTAGAGCCTCTTGTGGTTCTCCTATGCACAATTGGTTATACACCCTTCACCTTTGACATAGTGCAGAAGTCGATTTCATACTTGTAGTATGTTGGATATTCTTAAGAAAGTCCTTTATTCATATCTTTGTGGATAGGGGGCTTCAAATCTGAGGCTGTTTAGTATAAAAGCTGTACCCCCGGTACTTTCTTAATCGTACTTTTTTATGTTTACAAGAGTTAAGCAAAAAATTAAAGAGGACCAAAAAAAAAAAAGTCCAGAAAGATTTTGAAATTCAACCCCACTGATGAGGACAAGCCAAAGATCACACAACTCATTAGTTAGTCAAAATAAGAATCCAAAAATTTAATGTTCGTGATGCATTATGTACCCAAACCTATTTACCCTCCGAAATAACCCTTTTAAAGAATCAACTAGACAAATTGATTCGTGAGAAAGCATGCAAGTTATTCTATTAAATAGTCTGTCTGTCTTGAAATATCCCTTGCAACCAACCATGCCTTAAGAGCATCATTCATAACACTGGGCTTCAGTCCAAGAGATGCTGAGCTTCAGTCCAAGAATTTGATTTAGTCATTCATAATATACTGTTGACCAGATCTTTTGATGCAAATTTCCACTACCATCAGTGAAGTTGTAGAACCGTCCTCAAATTATCTGGATCATACATCCAACTGTGGGTTTTCTTTTGTGGACATGCAGTTCATTCTTGGGTGTTCATGGTTGAGGAAGACAGATTGTGCACTTCACATTTAATATTATATAGAGACAATGCATCATCAAATTCATTTCAATCGTTCAACAATCTTGTGCTGTGATTCTGGAAAAGGTCATCAAATGTATAATGTCATTATCACTTTACACTTATGTTGATGGGCAGTCTTCTCAGATGTTACTAGCCCTTTGGTTTGGGATGAGCGTGTATGACCACAATTCTTGATTTCTACACTTTATTGGAAGCTGGTGATGGAAATATCCAGTTTTTACATCTGTCTCTCCCTTGTGATACACAAACTTAGAGCATTCTGTGCCAAACATGGTATTGATGTAATTGTCTTGACACAGGGATTGACTTCTAAGGGTGTTCGGAAACTTCTAGGTCTTGTTCATACTGCGGGGACAGTTCCTGAGTCACTTCCTCCACCTAGATCTGCTCTTCTATCTGCATTTCAGCTGCCTTACAATCCAAATGTATGATTTTGGTCCACTCAACTTTTGTCTCTTTTACCTGTCCTGTTTAGAATACAGCTTTTTAATGGGAATTAGGTCAAGCAGGATTTGTTATGTAATGGGACTTCCACTTTACTCGTTATGCTTACTTCGTCCTATACATGTTTCTTGAGACTTAAACAGAGGCCTGAAAGCTAGGATCTGTTGGTGGGGTCCCTAGATATATCTTAATTGTGCTTACCACGGGAATTCATGAGGTCACTAATTATAATTATATGTGTAATATTATTCTTCATGTTTTTATAGATATATCCATTCATTTGGTAGAATATAATTCCTTTTCTGCTGTGGAGTGAGAGATTTGCAAAATGCTGATCAAACTACATAAGTTTAATTAGATGAATATTACATGTTGGTGTATGGTAAACAAATCAGATGAGGTTAAAGTGAAGTTTCTAACTTATGTACATATTACTTTATAATGTCTCATTTGAGCGTTCTACATTGCTCTGTTGAATCATTAGAAGGGCTTATTTATTTATTTATTATCAAGTACAAATCCGTTGAGTTTGATCTTCTGATGAGTTCTCTCCTTTATCAATATGAGGTTAAAGGTAGCACCTTAACTGATGGAGCCAGGGCTTTGGCAAAGCATGTCAATAGGAGTAGTGACCAGTATTGGGGGAGTTTCAAAGGGAGTGGTGAGAATTTGGGCTTGCTTCTCATGCTTTTTAGCTGCCTAATTGACTTTTTCCACTCCAGCTATAATGATATTTTCCTGGCAAACTCAGGTTTCTGAACATGAACTCTATTAGTTAACTTCATCTGCATGCCTTCAAACATTTTTTATTGAAGAAGAATAATTGGTTGTTTATTGATATGTTGCGCATACTTTGAGAATTTGCTAGGATGATCCTCTTTTGAAAGAAGCATAACATTAATCACCATAAGCTGAAATATAAACCTTTGAGTGCATGTCGAGTAATTAGTTACCTCAAAACAGAATTAATATTGCTGTGGAAGTTTACAAAATGGTGTTAGTTAAGCACGTCTTTGTTCATCTATCTATCAAAATGATCAGCCTGCAAGTTCCTCATGAGCTTTACTTCATTCGTTACTGATCTCTGAGCTTTTTCCTTCAGATTCATGTAAAAATAATGTAGCAAAGGATGTTATCAGCCGCTTAGTTGCAACTTGTCAGTGGCAGAATGTGCATGCTGTTCCACCACATGGAGTTGTCTTCGAGATCAGGGATGTTAGTGGTTATGGTGTGCGGTGGTCAGAGGATGGTGCTAAGGTTACTCTTGCCCTGAGCAAACATTTCTAGTTATGATGATAACTCCATCCTTACTGGTTGTGCAAATATATGCTCCAGTTATTGTAAACCTGCTTGGATAGATTGCAGCAGTGTCATTTGCATTTCTGGAAAATTACATTGACAATCCTGTCAGCAGACCCGAAGAATAAGTAGAATATTTTTTACTTGAATAACACAATAAAAGAAGTGCCCACATTTATATGATTCTTGTCCTCTGCAATGTTGACACGGAATAGGCCAGTGGAAGCCATAGGACATGAAAGAAGAAACGAAATGGACATGTTCTTTTATTTAAATCTCAAACTTCATACTGAAGCTGCAACACTTTTGTTCACTGCAATTGCCTGGAGCTTTTGATACCGACATTATCTGGCTGCTTGCTCTCAGTTTATTGGATTTCTAGAGCCATATGTGAAGGATGGTCACTTGAAAGGATGGAAGCACTGAGTCGATCGATAGAGATCTCACTTGCCAGATCTTTAACTTGAGGTATGCTTTTTAGGTAATTTTGTTAATTTCGCAAAGGAGCTCAAAAGTCATATCAGATCATTCACAGTATTGTTTACGAAAATGTTAATTTTTCCAAGGCAGTGACTTTTCCTGTCATGTGCGTGATTCCTTGCTTGACAGACGGTTGATGTTTTGACCTTTATTGTCGTTTAAGTCATACTTGGGTGGTTCGACATATTTGTTGCAGCGTGTTCACGTGGGGGCAGTGGCATATTTTAGAAGCAGATGGCTTGTTTGAAAATGGAAACAGAGTGAGAATCAGCATAAGGGAAGGCGAAAAGAACTAAAATGTGGGATCGCGAGAACATCGCCAGAGTTTGGCCAACACTCTTTCAGACGCACCGGTTTCTCATAACCAGCCAGATCCATTCCGGGACAAGGGACAAACTTGACAGATATCTGTCGTCACGTCCCTGTTGAATGTCTATAGTATGTCATCGCCGGCAAGAAATGGTGTAGTCACTGATGGTTATTGTACTCTCAAATTCGATGTATAGTCTCGGTTCTTTAAAAAACCAGACGCGTTGTGCAAGGAAACATATCATTTTCACACGCGCACAGCAGTAAACGATACATTTTGTTGGCGAGTCATATCAGCTAGTAAATAGACTTGCTCTTGATCTCCTCGCCTGTCTTCATCAAATCATCATTACATGAACAACATGACCATCTATGTTCTCAAATATAAGATGGACTCTCGTTGCAACATTTGGTTTTACCAAGTATAAAATGGCATGACCACTACCTAGCTGGAAACAAATGCTAATGACATGACATGGCGCCGATAGCACTCGATAATTTATTTCTCACATGTTAATCACTCCAAAATGTAGCAATAATTATTTTCTCAAATGTTAAATGCTCTAAAATGTAGCACGATATAGTTTTCGTAACATCTATGGTGAAGCCAAAATTCCACGACACACGTTCAATTGACTTTACCATCCTCTCTAATCAATTTTGTCAAACTTCATTTTCTTTTTACAGGCCGAAAGTCAATTCTGACACTATTGACATACCACCAATATCATTTGATTAGGTCCCTACAGCATAGATAGTAACGTTAACCCTTTGTCTTCATGCAGTTTCCGGATGCCTTTCGCTAGCTCGTATGTTGTAATTAAGCCATCCCCCTACCAACTCATTACCCAATAATTAAGGCTAAGTTTTTTTATTTTTTAAGTGAAGGTCAAGGACAGATGGGGTGGATGGAACATGCCATTGTCGATATGCGCACTGGCCAGCCATTGCATGCTATATGGACCCTATTTATCTCCAATCATACGCTATGATCTACAATTGTTCTTATAATTAAGCATATACTGTCGATTCCGATGTTAGGGTTTCTTTTATTTCATCAAAAATGAATTATTTGAAAAATATATTCTTAAAAACGATTATTTGTATTGGTTATAAAAATGAATAAACGAAAATTTTTATTATTCATAAAAATAATTAGATATAAATTATTGTTGATAGTGAAAATATTTTTTTATGAATTAATTATTTTAAATGATACAATTCATCATTTAAATAATTTTCTACGAGTTAATTTGGTCAAGTTATTTAATAAGGGTCAGCTAGGGGAATCCTGCTGGCTATAGGGGAATTGGTCTTCAAGAATGTTGATTGCTTCCGCTAATGGGGTTGAGGGAGGATTTGGGGACTTTTTGTGCCTTTCTGAGCTTCACTTCAGAACGAGAAATGATTACAGCCACTTTGGTACTAGCTAATGCTCCACTTTGCATTAATTGATGCTTTGGCAAAAGAAAACAGTGACTGTTTTGGAACCTTTCATCGTTTCCATTGGATCAGATTCGCACGCAAAAGCATAATTAGGTAACGAGTCACCACCAAGTGTGCCGGCAAGTTTTGGAGCATGTGATGATGATTCAAGATGTGAATGTGATGATTGAGATGAAAAGATGAATCTGTATTTAGCCATTCAAAATGTACTTTCGTGTTGTTATCCTCAATATCTTGCACTGCCGAACAACAAAGCAAAGATGGATGAGCACCGACAAAACTACAAAATAAAATTTGAGAAATAAGCATTGAAGAACGATATATACGATGGTTCAAAGGATAAACATAACTAGTTTTTTTTTATTTGACAGTTTAAAAGAAGTGATTTCCTTTTATCAAAAGAAAATTTAAGTTTATTATTTTCAGTTCATGAAAGACATTTTTTTTTTATAAATCGATTGATTTTCCATCGTTTAAATATTTAAAGGTCTAAAAATAACTTCTCGCAAATATATGCTTTCATTTTGAATGAAAAGATAAAATTCAATTCAACGAAATAAGAAACAATAAAATAATCTATATTACTCAATGTTTGTCGGCGTAACTCCTCCCATGATCAGTAAGCTTTGTCAGGGCATGTAACCATTGGAAATGTCCTGCTGTCGCTTTCTAGTGACATCATCCTCATAGCATTACCCACAAAGTTCATTACTCAGACATGTCAATCTGATTATGACTAGAAAAAAAAAACAGAAAAAAAACCTTATTTTACTCAAAAGTTCATTACTCAAACATGGCCATCTGAACAGGGAACATCTTAATGTGAATAATCAATTTTGCTAACCTTATTTTACTCAAAAGTTCATTACTCAAACATGTCCATCTGATTTGGGCCGGAGGAAAAACAAGAACAGGGAACATCTTAATGTGAATAATTAATTTCCCAACCACATTTTACTCAAAATTTCGATACCCTTTTGTTGTTACTCCCAGGTGAATCTTAGCATAGCTAGGGACCATCATCCACCACCTGAAACAGTGAGATTTCTTGCATTATTCCTCTCTCAAGGCACAAGGCACATCTTTGATGAGACTTGAGGGGAGCTCCTTATCCACCAATGAATTTATTGAAAGAAAATAATAACAACAATGATTTAAAAAGAAACGAGAAAAAAAAATAAAGAGAGATAGAAACAGGACAAGGGACAGCAGAACCAACTGAGGCTTCGATTATCCTGCGTGATGCGACGCCTTTTGAGCTAGCCGACACGCCATTACCTTGTTCCTCACACCCACACTATTAACCTCTGCACATGCTCCATCATCCCCCAATACTGCACACAACCCTTGAACGAAAGCAAATGTACACATTTTTATATACGAAGAAGAAGAGGAAAATCTCCCACCTTGCGAGAAATAAAAAGTGGTTTTCATTGGGTACACGTTATCGATAAGAACAATATCGAATTCTCTGCCCGAGATTCCTTTCCCAGTCACTGTGACAAATCGACAGTTCATCTTGCTTCATTGGCTAATCCCCCCTCCCTCCCTCTACCCAAAAGAAAAAGAAGAAGAAAAAAATAAATCAAAAACAGTACTTTGCATCTCTCATTTCTCTCTCTGTCTCTCCGTCTCTGGGAAATTCTGAAGCCAAGAGAAATCTATAGTGGGTCAGGTCTCATTTTTGGTTGCTGAGCCAGAGTAGGTCCTCTTTTTTTTTTTTTTTTTTTTGTTGCATGTGTATAGGTGGTCAGACTCTGACACACACAAACACAGACACACACACTCTCTCTCCTCTTTCCGCATCTACCTAATGATGCAGTGAGGCTTACTTGGCTTGGCATCAATCGAGCTATCTTCTCCCATTTCCCATTTCCTCTGTTTTCTGTTTACTTTCAGCACCATCCCATGTTCTGTCTGGAGTTGGACACTTCTCAATGATCTTTTTGCTCCTCCCATCCTCTTCCATAAAAGTTCCTCTTTTATCGAAACCCCTTCTGGATTCTTGGTGGGCAATGAATGCTCCTTCGCCTTTCGGTTAGCGTGTGTGAAACCATATAATGTTTCCCCAATCTTGCCGCTCTTCCCATTTTCAGCTTCGGAGGTTTTGCCCTGTGCAATCTCTGTGGTTTTTGCCCATCACCACGAGCCAATGGCGGTCCTTCCATAGCTTCATTCCATCCTTCTCCCTTCTGGGTCGGTCACAATAAATTTCTTCCTGTCCACGTCGCTAGTTCCTTGCATTTATTTACTGCCTTTCACGTCAATCAAGGCCGTCATTAGAGTTTCTGCTC
Organism: Angophora floribunda; assembly: GCA_014182895.1. Lineage (NCBI taxonomy): Eukaryota > Viridiplantae > Streptophyta > Magnoliopsida > Myrtales > Myrtaceae > Angophora > Angophora floribunda. The sequence continues at coordinate 973,657 of CM024712.1, forward strand.
GAAATTTTATTGATTGACCCCCGTTTTTTGGTACCCTCTGTTAATCAGGCAAAGATTAAGGCGTTGATTAGAATTCTCGCTCATTTCATTTTACAGTGCAGAAAAAAATCCGATCTTTGAATCTGGGTCATGCTGAAGATGCAAGTCTTGCTAGATCTCCTGAATTTGCACCCATAATCTTGAATATTTCTTTCTCTGGGTCTTTTCTCAGAGTGATGCTCGCAGTCACTGAAGCAACCAAAAATGGCGAATCTTGTTCCTGGTGTCCTTCTCAAGCTTCTACAGCACATGAACACGGACGTGAAAGTTGGGGGCGAGCACAGATCATCTCTGCTGCAAGTGGTGGGCATAGTCCTGCACTTGCTGGCGGTGAGTTGTTCCCAAACCAAGGCTTTTACCTCAAGGTCTCTGATTCATCTCACGCCACATATGTGTCCCTCTCCGAAGAGCACGATGATCTCATTCTTAGTGATAAGATCCAATTGGGTCAGTTCATTCATGTGGAGAGGCTTGAAGCTGCCTCACCTGTCCCCATTTTGAAAGGGGTTAAGCCAGTTCCGGGTCGGCACCCTTGTGTGGGCAACCCTGAGGATATTGTGGCAACTCATTCTCTTGGGTTTCTAAATGGCAATAGCTCTTCGAGTTCAAAAAATGGGGAGAGGGAGAAACCTTCTGCTGATCTGAAAGTTCTCAGTACTAGTAAAAGTGTAACCAGTGAGAAGGGCAAAATGTCGCCGGTTAGGTTGAGTGTAGGGTCCAGAGATGATCAATCGGATAAAAGATCCTTGGCGTTCAGTAGATCAAAGGCTCAGTTAATGAAACCAGGGTTGACGGTTGAGGTGAAGAAGGAATCTCTGACAAGGATGAAGTCATTGAATTCGCGGTCGATTCCTGACTCTCCATCGAGCTGTTACTCATTGCCTACTTCTTTTGAGAAATTTGCAAATGGGATGAAGCACCAGGCTGAGATAAAGGGTTTGAAGAAGGTGACTGCGAAGTTGGGGTCAGTGGAGAAGGCAAGTTCAGTTCGGAGTGTGAGTCCGGTTAGGAAGAAGTTGCCTCGAGGAAGTCCTATCAAGGATTTTCTCCAAGGGATTGAATATGGGGCCAAGGCATTAAGGAAGAGCTGGGAAGGCAACATTGAGCTGAAGAACAAGGAGAAGTCGAAACTGACTGCCCCCAGGCATGATCACAAGCCTGAATCTCGGAGTGCCTCTGTAAGTTTAATGAACTGCATGCTTTTGGGTCCTCATTTGTGTAATTTCTTTTAAACCTTGAATTTGACTGATTATGCGTTCCTCCAGGCTCCACGGAAAAGTACTTCAAGCGAGATTACCCTCAAAAGAGGAAAATAAAGTGGTGCCTGCAAGGTTGTCTAAAGGGCGAATGTTGTTCACATGTCGGCAAAAAATGTTTCTGGGAGTGGTATTGGATTAATGGATGATCACACAAAATCTCTTAAGCAAAGACCAATACCAAGGAAATCATCGACAGAATCGAATAATGGATTACCAGGGAACTTTGTCAGGGTTTTCTTTGAATAGCAGGAGGCTGACAGATGGAAATGTTGCATGGGGTTCGCTTCCATCTTCTCTTGCAAAGCTTGGGAAGGTACATTCATGACCTCATTGGCTTTTGTTTCTGCAGTTTAACTTCATATCTTGAGTTTGTCAAATCGCTGTGCATTGTTACTGAACGATCAATGTTCAAGTCTGAATCTGGATTCTTTAGGCGTGCTTTAATACTAAATTTTGTAATAAGGAGGAGAATTTGTGAAACCGAAATTCAATGAAACATTAGAGTGTCTATTCAGGGAAAATAGGTTGGCATGTGCAAATTATTGTTATATTGGTTTGAAGTGGCTGTTAGCATATTCCCAACCTGCACGAATACTCCTCAGAACCTCCATGCCTGCACCTTTGAATGAAACAGTGCCTTTGGAGTCCTCTTGCTGACGGGTCCCATCTGATGATATAAGCTGCCAAGGAGTTTAGCTAGTTTTGTGTGCTTTGATTGCATATGAAATGCCCGTTTAAGCTTGATTAGTACTTCCCCTTTAATCTGTAAGACAAATAATACAAATTCATTGATCGTCATCCACTGAACATGTGATTATCATGAGCTGGAGATTTGATGGAAGTTTATCAGATTCTTTGCATGAAGTGCTTCTGTGACCTACATCTGCTTGATCTTGGTGCAATGAATTCGTTGTGTTCACTATTTCAGGAGGTAATGAAGCATAGGGATGGTGCACAAATAGCAGCGATAGAGGCTATGCAGGAGGCTTCTGCTGCTGAGAGCTTACTTCGATGCTTAAGGTAAAATGATTTCACTGAACATGAGTCATGGTATGGTAGAAGTATCTTTGAAGGTGTTTTAAAAGTTTTCTCTGGCTTCGGCTTCGATGAGAAAATCCATCATCCATTAGCTTTAGCCAAGACATGGCTGTCTATTTCTTGTGTTTGTCAATTTTAGACCACTGCACCGGCAGTAACATTACATGGTTGACTCCAATATCTACGGACCTGATGAGGAGTGTCAGGATTGGATGACTAGAATATATGATTGACGAATCTCCCACTGGTCATTTCCTGTCACATTTTATCATAATGAAGTAGAATCATGGTAGAAGTTGGGTGTTGTCTGAAGGTGGTGCTGTAGCTGTTAGCACATTAGCCATATTTCTGTGCTTGCTGAACTGTACCACCCAAGTTTCCCAAGGATTACCGCCCCTCTCTGGCTCTAGTTATATAGAAGTATTGACTTCATGTTAATGTAAGAATTTGGAAAATATGAGGAATAAAGTTGTAATGGCTTTGAGAATCTCATCTTGGTGTCCTTTATGCTAAGAATGCTTAAAGTATATGAGACAAAATAGGCTTGCAGTGGGCATGGAAATCATTGGATTAGAGGTTCTTACCCTTTCTTCAAAAAGCGAAGTTCTTACATCTAGATGTACTTGGGAAGGGTGAGAGGTCCAATGGGTTGTTTACGGATCAGGCTGAAAGTAAGCTCGAGCATTTATCATGGACAAACTATGTATGGCTGCATACTGCTAGAAAGATGAGGGTCAGTAAATCTCGATTGATAACCCAACTGGAGAATTAATTTCAATAGTTGTGCTGTCAAGTTTATAGGAAGGCTAGAGAGGTTACTGTGTATCTCCCAATCTAAACCATGCAAACTTTGGTTCTGTTTGTTTGATTGCATTATTCAGGTACAACAGAGATAATTTTGACCTTCTGACCGTAGTTTCTTCTGTTAGTGATCTGGTTCCTCATCAATGTTACTCTGTCTTGTAACCCCATGTACAATTTCTGAGGCCCTTCTGCAGTCCTTTGAGGAATGGTTTCCAGTTGTACTGTGTTGTCATGGTGTACATTATGTCCTAATTCCAAAATGAAGTACGTATGTAGTAATTCGAATGTGGAGTATTACGTACGGACACTCAAATTTTTTTTTTTAAGGATCGCCCAGGATCTATTTTCTATGATCTAATAGCTTTCAACTCTTGAGAAACTGCTCCTTGGAGGATTGTATAATTACCCTAATTCCTGTCGTCTTTATTAGTATCTCCTGTTTTTTTTTGTCTCTGGCAGCCTATACACAGAGCTGACAACAAGTGCAAAAAAGATAATCCTCAACCTACAGTGGAGCAGTTCTTGACCCTCCATGCGAACCTAAACAAGGCTCGCACCACTGCTGATTCTCTTGCCAAGACCATCACGATGGGATCGTCATCTCCCACCAGTGAAGAGACTCCACCAGAAGAGGCCCTGAAGATGACAGCCGAGCGAAAGCTTGCAGCTTCATGGGTACAAAGCAGCTTTAGCCACAGATCTTTCATCCTTCAGTGTGTATACTAAAGAACCTATCTCAAGTTTAGGTCGAATCCGTCTCAAATCCCAAAGGGTGTTTCTGGAAACCAACAACCCATGGTACTCCTAGGGAGCTTGGGAAAGAACGACACTGCCAAAACACCAGCCAAAACCGGGCAAAGCTGGGAGGACCTGCAACTCCACGGCGTGTTGGGGAAGCTGCTTCCAGTGGCCCGAAAGTGCCAGCTTTGCCTTTGTTAGAATGGGAAAGGGGAACGGCTTTGATGAGACAGTTGACTTGGCTGAGGTGCTGAAGGTGGAGTCCAGGAGATTGGTTTCTGGGGTTCGTGGAGAGATTCTTGGATGCTGATGTGGACGCATCAGTTCTGTCTGATAATGGTCAGATAGCAGGAATGCTGAGTCAGCTCAAGAGCGTCAATGACTGGTTGGATGAGATCGGTTTGACCAAACAGAAGAAGGGGAAGCACAGACACCAGGCGTTTCTGGTGAGGTCGTCGATAGGTTGAGAAGAAGATCTCGACAGTACCTCCTA
>CM024712.1:1578127-1935948 GCA_014182895.1 Angophora floribunda
ACTCATAAACCACCAAGGTCTAACGATTCAAGGAGTACCCCTGGTTTATGAGTTGAAAAGGTAACAGAAAAATGGAAGAAAATTTTAAATACAATGCTCACACTTTTTCAAATAAGAGCATAAAGCGGGCGTGTTTCAAATAAATGCCAAAAGCGTCATCATTGTCTTAGATAATGGCATAAAGTGGATATTATTTTAAATAAAGACATAAAATGACCATATTAGTCTCAAATAAGGGCTTGAACTCACCAACTTTAAAGGGTAATTTCATCTTTTAAAAAAATTTTCCTTTTTCTTTTTTTTTTTTTCATAAAAAACAAATAGATAAAACTAAAAATTAAAGAAAATTAAAGAAAAGCAAAACATAGGCCTTGTGGTCACTGCCCCATCATCGATGGGGCAACTGCTTATGTGTCCCCCCACTTTTTTTTAAAAAACTTTTTAAGTTTTAATATAATTAAATTTAAATTTTAAATTGTGTTTGGACAAAAATATCTTTAATTGGTTGAAATTTTTTTTGATTTGACTGGCAAAAGTTCTGGCAAGCGCTTACGCCCTTATTTAAAACAACCATAATCACTTTGAAAGCTATTCTTTGAGATAATGATAACACTTTGGTGCGCCATTATTTCAAAAAACAAAAACATTTTAGACATTTATTTGAAAAATGAAGGTATTTCGTGTTCTTACTTGAGAGTCAGAGAATGAAGGTACCAAATAAAAATCCTTATTAATACATTAAGAACTAATTAAAGAAAAAAAGTTGGATGATTAATGGGCTGGGATTTGATTCAGAGCCCAATACCAGAAGCGCGGCCCATTTATTGGGTCTTCTCTCTACTTCAAGTAGAGAAATTGCCAGAAGCAGTCGGAACCAATTGGCGATCAAATTAGGGTTTTAGTTCTACCCCTTGCCCCCGACTCGCCCTTCCTCCTCCCTCTCGGAGCTCACCGGCCGATCGCAATGGCGGACGATGACTACAACGACGTAGACCTGGGGTCTCTCTCTCTCTCTCTCAATTTCCGTGTGTCGTCGTCTAAACGCGTTTAAAGGGCCGGCCTTTATTTGGCCGAGCTCGTTTCTTACCTCCTTCGGACAACTGCTGCTGATTTACGTCGGCCGTAGCATGTTGGTCGGTGCAACGTGCGAAAGCGAAGCATGGATAGGCCTTTTAGTCCATCTCGAGAGTGGGAATGTTGTAGATTATAGTTTTTTTTGGTTTTCTTGCTTGTATGAGCAGTAGGATTCGCTTTTGCATGTGGAGTTTATGCGTTGGATGAACTGAGAGCAGATACATGTAACTCTTAGTTCCAATTGTCGTTTAAGGGTTTTGGTCTGTGATCATGTGTAGGGAAAACGTTTATTGGATGCTACTTGACCTGAATTATGCTGTACTGTGTTTTCGGTCTCGTTATACAATTTGGAAGTTTCCATGCTTAATTTCATAGTTCCTGTGCTGTATCACATTCCCATGTTGGTGCTGCTGCGTTGGAGTTTGGCAATTTCTCAATCTACTATTTTCTTGAGATTTCTTTTCTTGGTTGTTTTTGGGACAGGAGCATTTGTGGTTCGGTTACTATAGCCATTCCGTAGTTGCATAACTTTTCCAGAGGAAACAGTGTGCCAGTTTGGGCATTTTTGTAGTTCTTTTTAGGTGCTTATGAATTTTGCTGTGCAGGTACGAAGATGAACCGCCAGAGCCTGAGGTTGAAGTAAGGGTCCAACCTCTCATGTTCTCTCCTTAAATGCTTGATCCTTGATGAATTTGACTGACAGTTTTGATGAATTCTCCACTCACAGGAAGGTGTTGAGGAGGATGTAGATAACAATAACAATGAGGATGTTCCTGATGCTCTTGATGCTGAAGATAAAGAAGAACAACCTCCTGTAGAGCGACCTCGTAAAACGTCGAAGTTTATGACCAAATATGAGCGTGCTAGAATTCTGGGTACTCGTGCTCTGCAGATCAGGTTTGTGTTAAAAACCTCGGCATTATAAGCCACTTGTTAGTTCCGGGTTTAACAAAATTTATTTTAATTGAACAGCATGAATGCACCTGTCATGGTTGAGTTGGAGGGTGAAACTGATCCACTGGAGGTTAGACCCAAACTGTACTCTAGTTTTATCTTAGTTCTTGGAACTTCTAAAGTGCCCTAGTGATTGTTTACTTAAGTACTGATATTTTACTATGTTGCAGATTGCCATGAAAGAGCTCCGAGAGAGGAAAATACCATTTACTATCCGTCGCTATCTCCCAGATGGAAGGTGAGCTTCTTTGTCAATTTTTTCCTCCTCCATTGCAGCAAATATGATGTGTTTGAGTTTGCCAATGCAATATACCTCCTGCTTATTTCCATTATATAATCTGTTTAATGGTTTTACAGTTATGAGGATTGGGGAGTAGATGAATTGATTGTGGAAGATTCCTGGAAGAGGCAAGTGGGGGGTGATTGATATTTTCGCTGTGTGAAGATTGGATGTGTTCTGTAAAAGCTTGGGCGTGGACCACTCAACAATCAAAATCGATGACGGTGCCAGTGTCAAGATCATGAAACATTTTGATGTGCATTTGCCCGTGATTGTTCTGAGATGGTGTGTAATCCGGTGACTTTAAAATACTCTACTTCATACTTGTATTCTGCCAGGAGTAGTTGTTTTAAATACACCATACCTCACCGAAGGTTTTACTATTTGGTCGAGACTATTCTTCTTTAATTCTCATGTCAGTTAGGGAATTGCTAGTTGAGCCTTGCCCACCCATCATCTCTGCGATCGTAAGATGATGAAACGGGAGCAGTACTGCCGGATGTTAATTATTTCTGCATAATGCATAAATCAGTACTTTATAAAGCCTACGGACGACTAATCTTTAGGTAATGAGGGTAGCTGTAGGTAAATTTGAAATGTTGTGATGGTAAATAATGCGTTACTTGGCATAAAATTGAAAAGATAAATTGGGCAAAGATGTATTTTCCTTTCTTTTCGGCTTGTGGAACCAGCTGTTGGGAAAGCTGGTTCAGTAGTGTAATAACGATGCTAGCGACGTCGGAACTTGCTTCGGTAATAAGTAACAACGAGAACTTGCACCAAGAGATACAGAGCGCAGATGATCTGATTTAAGTTCAACTTGAAGTTTGACAAGTGAATGTGTTTAATGGTGTATTTGGTAATCATTCTGTTTATGAGAATAATTTTTTGTTTAGAGATGATTTTTTTTATTAAATTCTGTTCTAGATGAGTTAAGAGTTGTTTAGAGATGATTTTTTTTATTAAATTCTGTTCTAGATGAGTTAAGAGTATTTGAAGGTGGTAGGTAATTATTTTAAATTTTTATTTTTAGAATATAAATGCATTTAATATCACTGTTAATTTTTTTTTGACTTAAAATTTCTTTTAATTTTTAAATAATTTTATTATATATATTTTTATATTTTCTTTTTTTTCCTCTTCTTTTTCTTTTCTTCAGTCGATTCTTTGGTCACGGCGATGGCTAGTGACCATCCAAACAAGAGTTGGCAAGGTCATCGGCCTTGGGGAGCCTCATTGGCCCCTGGCAAGATTGGATCTCAATTTGGCAAGGTCGAGCCTCGCCCAACCACCAACTCGACCTCACCTTGGCCTGGTGAGGCCTAGCCTCACATTGGGTGACTTGTCTAGCTGGTTGCTTATCATTGTTCTGCCTAGCAATCGACCAAAGAAGAAGAGAAAAAGAAAAGAAAAAAAGAAAAGAGAAAAAATAAAAGGCAAATGATTTAGCTTGATTATGAAGTTGTTTCCACAAACAAAGAAATGATTTTTTTTTTACTTATTGATTCTATTATAAATTTATTTTGGAAATAAAAATGTTACCAAATGGATATTTATTCTTTTTTATTTTGGGGAACAAAATAATATAATTAGGTATTATTTGGCATGTTACTAAGTGGGCTCTAAACATCCCATAGTGTACATGGAATGACGATTTCACTATTCCGTAAGATAAAAAAGTCACTACAACATGAAAAGGTGATTAATAAAATTTTTGCCAACGACTTGTTTGCCAAGAAGTTACCAAAAAGTATCAATTGTTATTTTTGATTGCCAATTATTTTAATAATTTATTAACATTTACTTGGGTAACTATTTATTGTGTTAATTTTTTTTTATTGAAAATCATGTACTTCTATTCGAGTGCATCGATAAATCTTTATTTGATTGTTTCGAAATTTACCAAATTTTCTAAGAGTTTTACCAACATCTATTTGTTAAAATTGCAAATGTGCTAATGTTACTAACCTTTTTGAGAAATCACCAGCCTTGACTTGTAACTCAACACACGGATAATGTATGTAAAAAAATATTTGTGAATTATCACAAGATGCGGTGATTTCGAAAAAGCAAATACATGCGGTTAACTCAATCGGATAATAGCTCATTTAGCTAAATCTAGATGGCTATGTAAGCAGGGTTAATGGTCAATAAATCACTCAAACTAATACTAGTAATTTGGTGAAAGATGTAGCAAATAAATATTGGTAAGTTTTTGAAATAATCCATCATCTTCAAATAATAGTTGATAATTTTCTATAAAAGTTAGTAACTTGATATATTTGATAAGTTAAGCAAGTAAATATTGGCAATTTACAGAACTAATTGGTAATGAAAGGAATTGAAGCACCTGTTGCACTTTCAAAAAATATAATAGTAAGTTACTAACACGTTACATGTTAATTAACCATTTACCCTTTCATAAAATTATCGATGCTAAATAAATTGCCAGTCAAAATTTAATATCTCTCTATTTTAAAAGGAAAATGACATAAATGGTACAAAAAATTTAAACCAATATGTAATATAGTTCATAAATTTTTAATTTAATCAAAATAGTTTCTGAATTTTAGCCCAAAATATAATACCATCTTTAAATTTTGAATTTGTTTAATGTGGTCAATTTAGTCCTTAAAATACATGTAATTGTTTATGTTTAAGGACAATATTGGACATTACCATATAATTCAGGAATTATATTAAATACGTACAAGAGTTCAATGATCATATTGAATAAATTAAAATTTCAAGAACAACATTGTATATTGGACCAAAGTACAAGTTAAAAATTTCATGGATGATATGCATATTACAATAAAATTTATGGACCATTTATATAATCATCTCATTTTAAAATTTATCAAAGTACAAGCACGAAAATATTGGGTATTTTCAGTCATCGGAGCTGCGGGAAAAAACTGCCGAGCGGGAGCACACAAAAACCACTGTTGACAGACAGTCGCTGCGAACGAGCACGCTCGGTTTTCTTGATTCAGAGAGAGAAGAAGATGCGGGCCTTATCCTTCGCGCCTTCTGCTTGCGCTCTGTACTCACCAAGAAACGCGGTCGCAGCTCGTTCGAGCTCTCAAGTCTCCATTCCCATTCACCACCCATTCGTTCCCGAGGTAACGCGCCAAGAAATTCGACCCAAAGATTCAATCTTTTTCGCCTGTGATATTGCTGTAATCCGGCGTTCTCGTACCGGTTCGTAGAGCGTTCTGTTTCCCATCGAGGTCGGCGGTGGAAAGTGCGTATTGGGTCTTTTCCTCTTTCGTTTCTTGTGAATTGTAGGACTAGTGGTGTCAAGGGGTGGGGGAATTGAATGCTTGGCTCCAGAGTTCGAGCTCAAAGTGTTAGAGCATTTAATCTTTTAGACGTGTCGCTATTGGTCGCGTGATCTTTACGCAGGCTTGAGCTCGGGGCGTAACTCGGGCTAATGTCTGTAGACTTAATGTTTCATTATAGAGCTGAGTCGGTTCAAGCTTGAGGTTGGTAGGTCGTGCCTTGAGGCGAATGTTGGGCCTTGGCATTTTACGGCGAGTTGAGTTCGAGTGTTAAACTGTTTTGGTTTAAACTTGGCTTTGATTATTCGCTGTAAAGCACCGCACTTATGGCTTATTGACCTCTGGCTGTTAAATTGAACAATGATTGGTCAGATTCTGGAGGAGGGCAAAAGCCAAGTTGGGAACTACTTGAAAAATGCATTGTATCACACTAAAAGGTTAGGAATAGTATTTGGCTTGAAATCTTTCTCAGTTGCTGAGGCATAGAGACATGATATGGAAAAAACAAAAGATGCTTTGTCCATTCATAAATCGATAATGTTGGCTGAGGTCAGCTGTGAAAAATGAGAGCTGAGATGTGGTCTTAGTGCTTGCCCGGATTATTTGTGGCTAGAAAGCTTCATTTTGGAATTCCAATTGTCTAAATTTATCTTCTTTTCCCCTTTTATTAACCCCTTGGGCAATGCAGGTTTCGAAAGCAGTGGATTCATTGTACTCCGAATTCAAATCCGTAGATGTGATGGTGGCACATAACACAGCCCGTGTACTTAAAGCTTTTCAGAATGCTCGAATTGGATCCCATGTAAGGAAGTGAATTCTTTTGTTAGCTCCAGATGTGGAGTTGGAGGTCAATAATTTAATATCTGAGATAACTTAACACGAGGTGAAAGTGGATTTTTTCCATGATTTTTGGGTTAGACATTTGTGTAGATTAAGTAACATAGCCATGCTCACAGCTGAGTTTTTCGCCTGAACATTATGTCTGCTTGAACATATCCCATGTGCAGTTGGGAATCACAAATAAGTATTCAATGGATGTAGGAATTAACTTTTAATATCTGCTCTATTGATGGTCAGCAGTTTTATAATTGAGGCCATCCATAAAAAGGAAATACTAATGTATCTTTACACTTGCACTTGTTGAGGAATATTTTAGTACAATGGAATTCATATCATGCTCTCTCTCTCTCTCTCTCTCTATTGGACAACTGATGCAAGAAGATGAATGGTATTGTGAACATCTCTTTGAGTCTTGTACCTCCTGATTTGTGTTCTTTCATATTTGTCATCAGCACTTTGGTGGTTGCACTGGCTATGGTCATGAGGAAGCAGGTGGACGTGAAGCACTTGACTACGCTTTTGCAGAAATCTTTGGGGCTGAATCAGCAATAGTACGCTCTCAGGTTGATGAAAATCTGCTTAAATTTTACTTGGAAGTATAATTTCTTCATTTGATTAACTGTCCAATCATGTGCCTTTGATACAGTTCTTCTCAGGCACTCATGCTATTACTTGTGCTCTCTTTGCCATTTTAAGGCCAGGGGATGAGGTTAGCTCTACATGATATCATTGACACTTGTGTTTAACTTGATTCAGTAACTCCATTGTGAGTGCAGAGTAAATTTAAAAAAGTAAGGTCTGCACTGACTTGATTGTCAGCTTTTGGCAGTTGCTGGGGCTCCATATGATACTCTAGAGGAAGTTATTGGCAAGAGGGATTCTCATGGGCTGGGTTCGTTGAAAGATTTTGGAGTGAAGTATCGGGAAGTTCCAGTATGTTACAACAATTTAGGATTTTGCCTTAAGCTTTTCCTACTTTTGGTAATGAGTTACTATTTATTGGCATAAATCAGCTTGCTGAGGACGGTGGACTTGACTGGAATTCACTTTCCAGTGCTGTGGAATCTCATACAAAATGTGCATTGATACAGAGATCTTGTGGTTATTCATGGCGTAGGAGCTTAAGTGTCAAGGACATAGGCAGGGCAATAAAGATGATAAAGGTAGGATTGACAGGTGCATGAGATGCTGAAGAGAAAACTTTATCTATTTGAGCATGGATTGAGCTGGGTTTGAAATCCTGATTTATTAGGTTGCATCATGATTGACCTTATTTACCATTGTTTGTCAGTGTAAGGTATATTAGGCCAGGGGTTGCATATTAGACAAAATTGATGTGTAGGTGCACTTAAATTATTGAGCTTTGAAAGGAGAAAAAGGATAAATGCTAATGGAAAGAACCTAAATTACTCAATGACAACATTACACTTTATCTGTTGTGGGATTATTTTCTCATGGGAGGAACTGTAAAAAAATTATAGAATGGATTGCTGTCTATGCCTAGATCTATATTGACAAAAACTTATCATTTGAGCATGAATTAGAACTTTCTTGCAACTCTGGACCTGTTTTGAGTTTTATTCTGTTGACATTTGTTTGACATCCACAGGACCAAAATCCTAACTGCTTGGTGATGGTGGATAATTGCTATGGTGAATTCGTTGAAGGAATTGAACCTCCGATGGTGGTATGTGACTTGGTTCTTTTCTAAGTTGTCTGTGTTGTCCTTCCTAGAGACAAGTGACAAACATGCTGTTGAATTGGGTTGCAGGGTGCTGATTTGATTGCTGGAAGTTTACTAAAAAACCCAGGGGGAACCATTGCACCATGTGGTGGATATGTTGCCGGCAGAAACAAATTGGTGACGGCTGCAGCTGCCCGTCTCTCTGCACCTGGGCTTGGAGTTGATTGTGGGTCAACCCCTGGCGATATTATGCGTGCCTTTTTCCAGGGATTGTTCCTTTCACCTCAAATGGTTGGTGAGGCAATCAAGGTATTTAATTTTGTTTGGACATTCTTTGCCTCACATTGATCACAATTTTCGGTTGAATGAATAGAATTTGAGTCTTCATCTCCACAACATTTACTGGCTCTCTTCTTTTTAAAAAGGGAACTTATCTTGTAGCTGAAGTCATGGCATCAAGAGGTTATCAGGTGCAGCCACTTCCTCGTGCTCCTCGCCATGATGTTGTGCAGGTTTGCGTGTTCATCTTTGTATTAATTCTCTCTAGATTGCTTTTGTTTGGTTTATAATCATGGTGTATTTGGTGAGTGCCATGCCACATGCCCCTTTGTACCTTCTTGTGGGTTTAGTTCTAAGAATTATGGTTTTATCGAGTTTGGTTTAAGAATTATTGTTTTTTGAGTTCCTCATGCCCTGTTGGGCATTACAGGAAAATCACTTTCCACTATTGAATCTTTGACATGGTAGCACGAAATAATCACGTTTTTGCAGACTGAATATAACACATGGTTTGGCTTTTGATCCTCTATTCTTTTCAGGCAGTGCAGCTTGGTACTAGGGAACGGCTTCTTGCTTTCTGTGAAGCTGTGCAGAGAAGTTCTCCGGTAGCTTCATTTACTAAACCGGTGGCAGGAGTCACTCCGGGTTATGCTTCTGAGGTCTGAACTCTTTAATTATGAACAAATAGTTATCATCAGTGGTTATCCATTTACCATACTGTTTCCTCTCAATCACTGGGTGCCATCTTATCTGGGGTTGCACTTGAGAAAATTTAATTTTTGGACTACATCATCATTGTTCTCGACAATTCATTATTCCTTCTGAATGGTTGCTAGGTTTAAGCTTTCTTTGGTTTCGACAGCACCTCTGTTTAACAAAAGATGGTGACCCTAACAATTACATGGGATGAGAGTCATTTTAGATGTCTGAATCATGTCATCTTCAAGTATACTGTAGCACCCATGTTATAGTTCTATAAAACTATTTGGAGAGAAGTTCTTTTGAAGTTGATGTCATAACATAAAGTATGATGTATATTCTGTTGGTAGTGAATTTCTTTTTCCATGAAAGTTTGATAACTACATTATTCAAACACAATAATGAATTCAATTTGTATACCAAAGTATTCTTAGGAAGCTTTCATACATAAAAGTCCCTAACACTTTTTTAGGTGATCTTTGCTGATGGAACATTCATTGATGGGAGCACAAGCGAACTTTCTTGTGATGGACCACTAAGAGAACCATTTGCTGTATTTTGCCAGGTTTTTATTTTCAGTTTGCTTCCTTTATTTTTTATTGGAGAGTTTCGTGTTCTAGCTAAACATCCTGAGTCATGCTTTTGGCTTTTATTCACGCTTTGATTGAACGTGCAATATAGGGTGGCACACACTGGACCCAATGGGCTCTAGTTTTGGGAGAGATTCTGAAATCCATATAACCTCGAGACTGTGCCACAGGGAGCCGAAAGGGTTTCCCGTTATACTTTTGGGTTGACAATTTTGCCATGAAATCAGAGGAAGTTCCAAATTAAAGGGTGCAGGTTTTGGCTTGGGTCAAGACGTAACTTGAGTAACTGAGGAGAAGGGGGTGGCTCAGTGAGGTGATATTGAACTCTTTGGGTTTTTCTCCCCACTCGTTGGATTCCTCTGATCAGACTTTGTTTAATATCATAAAGGTGGCGGTTAAAAATGGATGATCTCGAGTATGTATGATATGAGTTGATACTCGGAATGTGTTGCTGTCTTACATCTCATGTTTAAGAGGTTTTCTTGCTTGCTGCTGGGAAAGAAAGCATTCCTGTCGAAGACATGGAGACATATTTGGAGTGTTTCATATGCTGAATGCAGATGCAGATGCCGAAGTTTTATGATCTTTTTCTCGATTGGAAGACATTGGTTATGGTTATGTCATTCCAAATGAGAATCATGAGAAGTTTCAGAATCTTGTATGCAAATTGCGACGCTTATACACTTCAGAAACGGAACTGAAGATCTTTCAGTTGCTGTTCCCTTTCCCCTTGGTTGCAAAAAAATAGAGTTCTCGTTTCTTAAAATTTGGCATATTTGTTCTTTCTATAGACTGAACTTTTTATACCCTTACAAACCTTTGGAGTTGAGACACGGCTCTAAAATGTGACTTGATTTACGGGTTTTGTCTTGGGTTATCAGCATTAAAATAAGGGGGGAATCGGTAATCCTTGATTTCTCTATCACAATGTAATTATGGTGGGATAAATCTCAAGTCATGTACAGGGATTTTATTCACTAATACAGTGATGCCTTCCAACACAAGACTTGGGAGAAAAACGTAGCCAATGGTACTCAGGTAATTACCGACGATTCTAAATGAACAATGAAGACAAAAGAATATCAATTTTGAAAATTATCCCATAAAACGGTAGTAGTTTTTGAATCCAATATTTTCTTTATCATTTGTCAACCATGAGAATTGATTTTCTCGAGTCATTAGCTCGCCTGCCAAAATGTCTCTCCTAAAGATGAAAATTCATCCACAAAAGAGAGAACAATTATACATCAATTGGGAAGTTATCTAAGCAAAGCCACAGTCATAATCTCAAACCAGTAAAGTTAAGATGTTGATTAACTGATTTGTCTATGTACAATGAACATAAATCGAAACAGAAAGTACAAACTCTGTCAACCGGCACCTGCCTCTATTAATCAAGTGAGAAATAGAAAGAAGGCAGCAGCATATGTCCTCTTCAAAAATAACTTGTGCTGTAGTCTTTTTTAATCTTGAAAAGCTATAGAAAGGAATGATAGCGTTTGCAGCGGGATCAGACCTCTCAATACACATTAAGTGCAAGGGAAGTTGTTGATGCAGAGCTCTGAGTCAGATTCAAATCAAACTTAAGAATTAGCAATTCGAATTTTGATTTATAGAACATTGCTCTGCATATGCACCTTTCCATTCACATATTTACCAACCCTGCTCGTGTGAGACCCGCAACTATGCGAAAAGAGAGCATACACCTAGTCTAGTACAAGTCCCTCCAACATGGTACATGAACCTCTCGTGTCTCAATTATTTCAGCCTGGTTGAAAGTCAAACTGCAACATCAGATAAACAAAAGCCCATTCTGCTCATGCCACTAAAGTACTCAAGGTGTCTCATGCAAACCACATCAGATCCGATGCACAAATTAACAAGACTGCACACACTCTATGCAACACCACCCAAGCACAAATTCCAATCCCATCTTCAGTCCAAACTCTCTAGGAAAAGGAGCATCGATCATCATTCAACAAATCGCACTCATTGACAGAAGTGGGTCCATCCAATTTCCGCACGCACGCTCATTTTTATAAAGAAAAATTAAAAGAATACGAGTCCTTTCCATTGACTCTGTAGAATAAAACAAACTGTGCACGAGAAGCAAGAAAAGGCAAACAGTGAGAGGAAGCTTTTGACTCGTCTAGCTTTAGGTCTCAGGAGCAGGAGCCGCAGCTGGAGCTGCAGTCTTCAAGAGCGGTTGAAGAGCCTTGACAACTATGCTCATGTTGGGACGGAATTCAGCTTCATATTGCACACACAATGCAGCAACAGCAGCCAACTGAATGAACCCAAAATAACACATGATTAATGTAACGAACTATACATATAGTATGCCCATGCACGTGCAAAAGAGTAATACCTTTGCGACTGCTTTTGGAGGATACTCTCCCTTCAGCTTGGGATCAACGCACTGTTTGACTTTGTCCTCGCTCAATCTTGGAGTAGCCTAACATTTCATTTCATTCAGTGAATCTAAGTTAAACTCCATGCACATGCAAATAGAGAATTCCTACAGAGGAAAAGGAAGTGTACTCTTTTTTCAGTTTTGGGAAGCAGAGGTAAAGGCTCTCACCCAAGTAACTAGACTCTGCTGTCCACGGGGCATTGTATGATCAACAGGTTTTCTCCCAGTCAAGAGCTCCAAGAGTACAACACCAAAGCTGTAGACATCGCTCTTTTGGGTCAACTGCCCGGTCATTGCATACCTAAGATGAATCGTGCAAAATGACCAAGTTACATAAGCTGCAGATCAGAAAATGCACCGCAAGCAATTCTCAAGCTGAGGTTGATTGGATCATTAGTGACTTCAGCATATACATCAGCAACTAGCTAAGAAATATAACCCTGACCCTCTTTTATAATGGAAGAAGCCCTTCCTGACTGAGACCTGAATTGGACTAATTTTCAGACTAACTAAAACCAGAAACAGGCAGGTATCTTGCCTGAAAACCCAAACTACCTGCAAATGTGTACAATTAAGCATTCAAGCCATGAATTTTTTAAGAGACAACTCCTAAAAAGGTGAGAATGAACCGAGCGGGACTTCACGATATATCTTGATATCATTTAACTGCAAAAACCTCACTATATCGGGTTCATAACTGCTTGTTCATGATGTGGCAAATGCTAAATATAGGTGAGGATGAACTGAGGTATAGCAGGTTCTAAGAGAACACTCCTATTCATTTAATAAAGTCCTGTAAGACATCCCATTACAAATTTCCACCCCATAAAACTAACTACACCTTGTGTAGAGGTTTTGAGAAGCTATCAAAGACTTCCAATTCAAGAAAAACTTTGAACAGTTATTAGACTTGGGCAATTTCATAATGAAGATCACATCTACATCATGTTTTCCACCAACAGGTGCAAGACCAAATCATGCTGACAACTTGCACCAGAAAAGCTCCAGCAGTTAATATGGATACATAAACAAAGATATGATCACCCAAACAATTTTTATTGTTTTGGGGATTAACATAGTGCCACCAAGTGTAGTTTTATGTATTGTTAATGCACATACTTTTGCAAAAGTGAAACAAACAAAACCTAGAACAAGAAGAGACATGATTGAGAGGGACAAAAATGCAATGTTCCTGAAGCAACTTGATATATTAAATGGACTAATTGGAGAACCCCACAACCAAAATAAAAGAGGGAAATTAGATTCATTACTCTGGGGCATGGTAGCCAAAGGTTCCCAAAACTCTAGTAGAATGAAGACGGGCAGCCATATCAGGAGCCTGATTTGACAAGTTGAAGTCTGCAATTTTCGCTTTGAAATCTTCAAATAGAAGAACATTGCTGGATCTAATGTCTCTGTGAATTATAGAAGGCTGAACCTTCTCATGCAAGTACTCCAGACCACGTGCTGCATCAACAGCAATTCTGACTCGCTGCATCCAGTCAAGTGTAGGACCTGGTTGTGCACCTTGGACTCCCTTTCTGCCTGTACTTCCACCATAAAAATAAGAACAAGTGTGTTATACCATGATTTTTCTTGTGATCAACACAATTAAGAAAAAAAGGGAGAACACAAGAGGCTGAATACCATGTAGTACATCGTGCAAAGATCCCATGGTAGCAAACTCATAAGCAAGTACCCGGAGATTTCCCTCCACACAGTAACCGAGCAATTCAACAAAATTGTCATGCTTCAAACTTGAAACCACAGAAACCTAAAGAAACAAGATTATCAGAATTGGTAAAATAACTTGCTGACTGGCAAAAATCCTGCATACAATGCCAAGACAGGACGCACCTGTGTCAAAAATTCTATGTTCGACTCTTGCTCAGAAGAAACATCGAGCTTTTTGACAGCCACCGCTTTCCCGCTCTCTAAATTCGCATAATATACTCTTCCATAAGATCCTTCACCAATCAACGCCTTTGATCCAAAGTTATCAGTTTTCTCTTTCAATTCATCCAAAGACAAAGCAGGTACTTCGATAGATGGCGGTGCCTTCTGCACCTCAGGCTTGACAGGGACTGATGCCTTTGAGCCTTTTGGGTACCCTAGAATGACAAATTATGAATGGATGTCATAAGTAAATGAAGTTTGTACAGACTCAGAAACAATGAAATTAGACAAATAGCAACTGAGAAACATGCACAATTCATATACAGAATAAGATAATTATCAGACTTGACATTACGTTATTATGAAATGGGGAATTCCTTAGTCAATATTCCATTGGTTCAAAAAGTATTGCAAAACGCAAGAACAGATTTCCCCTTCACAATCATTTAAGATAACTCCACTATTCCTTCATCGACATTCATAGTATCCTAAATCAGCTGAAAATTATCATTAAATCACAAGTAGAAGATCTGGTGAGCAACATAAAGTACTCTGATGCATATATTTTCCATTTGCATCCATGTCATCTTCCAAATTCTGGTGTGAGAAAAGTATGAGCGGAAGATTTTGAGTTTGCAAAACTTTCAGAATAGATCTCTCACAAGAATGAAAGAACATACCAGTTCTGTTCTTATAATTGATCCATCAAACAAACATGTCTCACTTCACCAAGAAAAAAAGAAAAGTAAAGAAAACCAGCAAAAAACTTGGCTGAGCATTGAATTTTCTATGATTAAGTAGATAGATAGAGATATAGTAGAAATGTTTATAATCTACAGAGATGCATAGCCATCAAACTGAAATACTAACTACTCACGAAACCTGCACCCTGAAACATTAATTTGTAGAACTGAAGCCATCACAGATAGCACCTTATGGCAATTTTGAGAAAGCACTTCCAATAAAAATAATAAAAAGCTTGCACTACTTAAAGAGAACTGAATTCCCAAGCATTTCAAAGATTTTCATGGAACAGTATTACTGGGAAAGAAGCAAAAGACTAACACAGATAACTATTCACATAAAATTTCCAAATCATTCAGTCACCTACTAACATTTATGTAAATTAATATCTAAGCACAACTAGCAATCCTTTTGGGAAGCTGCATTTGCATTGTCATTTACTTAAACAAACACTTTAAAGCAAATAGATAATAAACCAAAAAAGTTTCGAACAAGCAATTGGCTTTCTTTAGATGAAATGAGTTTAGTGATGGTACCATCAGCATGGTGCCTTGGGCTCTTGAGAAGCTCATCATCCTTGGATGGATAAGACTCTTCCACTTGACATGTGCAACAAAGCCACCTCCTCATCCTATCCCTCTTCCTTAATAAAAGATCGTCTTGTGCCCTCGGTCTGTCCAGTCGCACAAAGTAACTGGGAGGAGAAGCATGTGCCTGCCACAGAGGATGAATCCGTAAATCATCTAAAACAAACACAGAAAAGGAAAACTCTGGACATTCTACCTATCAACAATGACCACTGATCCCCATTATTCACAAGTCATCTTTTACAAGCCTATAATATAAAAATCTCGACCAATTTTCAAGACCATGACAAAGGACGTATGGTGCATGTAATGAAACTATAGGGATGACAATTACACTAATCTTCACCCTTGTACATTCAACTTGGACCCAACAACCACCTAAGTTCCACCACTACAGTATTCTTATCCACGTTCATAAAAAAGGGATAATAAAACATCATAAAACATGAAAAAATGCAAACATAGCACAATCAGCTTTATTAGGAAGCCTCTAAAAAAGTAAATAAATCTCAATTTCTATAGAGAATTATTCTTGGAGAAAAAATTAGAAACCGAAGTCGAGAAACCTAGGCAGCATCTATTATCCCACATCCGAGTCTGGTGCTGAATATATTGGTACGAATTTTGGATGTGAGTTGAAAGGGAAAACCTATGACATTTCATCCCAAGACCCCCGCATAACGCCTCTAACGTAGAAACCAACAAAAAAAATTGAAGAAATCTCACTTATGGCCACCGTAATACATATTCATTCACGAGGAAAATTAAGAAGTTTCTTCGTGTTAAGAATGGACAAAACCCAGTGACTAATAATGACAATGTTATAATGCCAAACAGTGATTAACTTAGGCTTCCCCAATGCATCTGCCTAATGCAATATCAACTATGTGTAACGAACAAAACAAAAAAAGAACACGAGCATATGCATGAAACCATCAACGTGACAAGCAAATCAGGAAGGCCATCCAAAAGCATCCACGTCGACAAAAATCGCATCCTTAGAAAGAGGAAAAGAGACATGACGCCCATTGCTACATACCCCGAAGCCGCGGCGAAGAAGATCGCGCTCCATCAAGTACACAAGAATAAATTAATTTCACAAAACGAGCGAAACCCAACAATTAATCCGGTCGATCGAATCGCGAGCCCCAATTACCAATTTGGAAAGAGGGGGCCAAGGAGCGATCTTTACGCGAGCGACGCGGTATTACAAAAGCAAAAAGAAGAGTAAAGGAACAATCTGGCAGAGAAACCCTAAATACGCGAGGAAAGGACAAATATATACTGCGTGAAGATCAAAGAGGGGGCACAAGAACGTGTCCAAACCATATAAGGTAGGGGCGAACGGGTACGACAGCGATGAGAGGTGAACCGGGCAGCGATCAAAATCCGAAATTGATGGGTTTCGTTCAACAAGAAGAAGGAATCGCGTCCTATAATTAAACAACAAGCAAAACCCGGAAAGGGCAAGAAACAGAGAAAAGGGGGCAGAACAAGAATACCTGTTTCTCCCTTCCCTCTCTCTCTCTGTGTCTCTCAGACCCGCACGCAGGCAGACACCCTGCGTCGATGGCCGAAAGGTTTGTCTCTGAGATGTGGGTAATGCTGCGTTCGATGGGAGTGAGTGGAAAGTACAGGTGGGATGGGAAGAGGTCCTGGCTTTATCTCGCCTCGCTTTTTCTGCGGGGCGTGGGGTGGTGACAGAACAGAGGAGCAAACGCGTCTCGCTCGTTCTCTCTTTCGGTCTTTATAATATTTTATTATTATCTCCTTTATGTGCTTTGATGGAGATTGTATGGTGCTCTGGAATTTATTATTGAGACTGATGTTGTTTCCTTTTTATTTCAAATGCTCTGTTCCATCGTTCTCTCTCTCTCTCTCTACAGAAAGAAACGTCGACAGCACTAGCAGGACAGGAGAGAGGTCGGTGTAGATTCTGTCATGACGAGGAGCAACGCCACCCTCTCGCCCTGGCTCCATCCTGTTCCATGGCATCCAACTGATTTATTATTGTTGCTTTTCTTTTTTGTTTTTTTATTAAGTTTGACTCGATTAGGATGTCTCGATTTCCAAATTTTTTGATTTTTTGATTTGCAGACAATCATTGGTCAGGAACAGTAGAATGCGAATGAGAAAAGTGAGCGTTATAAAAATATTTATTATTTGATTCACTTAATAAATACTCATGTGAATGCTCTTTAAATAGAATCCTCCTCATTATAATCAAAGAGACTGGTAATTAAGACATCGACTTGTCTTACCGTGACTGCCTAATTATCCTAAAAGAAATTTAAAGAGATTGGCACAAAGGGTTATCCACCTTGCTCGTTAGTAGAAAGGGCCCACTGGCCCTCATTGCATCCAAGTGAGGCTAGTCAAGCTTTTTCCTAGAGCTAGCCGAGGCGTTCTTGCCATCGGCATGTTAGGGTCTAATAGCAAGTGCTCGCATGGCTTTAGTTTGGCCCTTGACGTGCCTACCATGAAAGGGGCATAACTGCTAGTCATAGACAAGTGAGGGTCGAGTCACCATCGTCTTATCCCCAATGAGAGTCTCCTACTCCTGTCAGCAACCAAAATGCTATACATAGCAATTCTTTTCACATAATTAGTGTCGTATAGACATAATTGACAAAATTGCTAAGGAAGTATTCGGTAACATATTTGGCAAGAATTGTGGACTTGATTAAATAAATTAAGAAAGTTAGAGATCTTGATTGTTAGCAAAAATGGTTTAAGGATCCAATAGCATATTTGACAAGAATCACAAGTCTAAAAGTAAACCTAATCTTCCAGGTTATTGGAGTAAGACTAACGCCATTTTTTCCTCAATCATGTTTTAATTATCTATCATTCGGAAAATACTTTGAATAGGAACATGAAATGATATATTGGATCAAAATTTCATAGAACCATAGATTATTTTCTCCAATTAAACCCATTAAGATCAATTTTATAAGGTTCAGAGGTATGGTCTTTATGAAAGGGACCAGGCTTATGCCCTTTCACGCAAGTCATGGAACTGGGCGAATCTTGCAATCTCGAATGGCTGCTATTCAGGCTTTAGAATAGAGCGTACGCTCTTCTTCTTTATCTTTTTTGCGCCCTCTTTGCTTTTTTGTCATCTGCTGTCATCTTTTCTCACTGCAAGTCAGTCAAAAGGATTCTCACCATCCTCGTTGCGATTAGTTATGAGATAACACAAATTTAGAAATATTGAGTTATACATACAAATCCCAGTAGCAAGTATATTTTATCCTGAAAATTTTCGCAGGGAAAAAAATGAATTTGAGATATCAAAGTTGGAGCACTTTTAGCTTGACATTCGACATCATTTTGAACTACAGTTTTAATCTATTATTGATCCTTCAATTGTTAGTTTGGCAATTCGGATGTCCATTGATCCGTGAAAGCAATTTGTCATCTCATTAATGGATATCGATTGCAACGTCAACAGGTGGTCACCTATGGATAGCTTGTCGTATAAGTGGAGAATTTGAATTGCTGCCATTATACAGCTGTCTCTATTACCAGGGAATCTGTTGATCATCTTCATCTCACTACCTTGAACTTTCCCAGGAATTGGACTTCATTTATGTGGAAAATGCTAGACAGTGGACCTTTCTCTTTTTTAATTATTGGGGAGTGTTTGGCTATTAATAGACAACAAGTTATATTCTCGCCGATCGTGCCCGTTGACTGGCCATGATCATAGGGAGTTATTATTACAAGGTCACATAAATCCTAAGCCTTGAGAATGGGCCCAAAGAATTAGGATACTGAAAATCGAACTCGAGGTCAAAGGCCAATGCACCTAATTACTACCGCCAGTCACGAGAAAATTGGAATTACTTTCCAAAGATCTATAATTGAACATGCAATCTATATATTTGCACACAAAAGTCCCACAGAATATTGTCTAATTTACCTGTAATATCATCCAGATAGCAGAGAGATCAAACCCACCATCTCCTTCCAAGAAAAGAAAGATGAAGGTGGAAGTAAAAGTTGACACCATCAGCCATCCTCACCAACACCACACCACCTGAGAAAGTTCAGCCTCTTGCTCTTGGATAAGATGACTCCATCAGTCTACAATCCAGTCGTTTTCTACTAAACCACGAGTGATGGAAACCCATGCAAAGGAACATCACCACAAGGCCAAAGAGATATTAGCCACAAGGCTCAAGCACTCCCTCTCAGAAACCCTAGCTTGCTTCTACCGACCAGGAGGAAGGATCAGAGACGACCTCTACATTGAGCGCAATGATCCAGGTGCTTCATTTTCAGAAGCATAGGTTATGGACTGTACTCTATTGGAGTTCTTGCAAAACACTAATCTTGAACTCCTAGACAAGTTTCTGCCTTGCCACACCATTTGCACTGTGCCTGAAGATGTGGCAGTTCAAGTTGCTGTGCAAGTGAATGTGCTAAATAAGTCAGAGAAGAGGACCAAACCCTATCGCTTGGTCTAACATCATTTAGCAAGAAGAGGCTTTTCAGGATGATCTAATCACACCTTTTTTATTTTTAGTGCTGTGCAATGCTTGGATGGATTTCCGAAGAAGAAGAAATTATTTAAATGATAATAATGCCAGGAAACTGGAAACAATTAACTCAGGAAAACGCTAAAAATTTGCAGGTTTGTTCATGTTTTCTTTGTAATTATACACACATGCGAAAAAAGAGAAGGATGCAAGGTGGTGTAGTCGACCAAGGAGAGGACCGTTGGAAGCCTCCGCCCATGATGGGAAACTCTCAATTCTTCATATCAGCTTGGAGGGATTTCCTTGTCTTTAAATAAGATAGAATATATTTCAAGGGATAATATTGAAAAGGCAAATTCAATTGTTACTTCTTTCTTTGTTGATTTGAGCTAAGCCTTCTATTAAATTTGGACTTGGCTGACTAGTTGTCCTCGTTTTTCCATCACTCCCCTCTATCATCAGAGGTTAGTTTGGTCATCACAATCTCGAAAGCTTTGGTGGAAAGTGCCTTAGTAAATATGTCAGTTAATTGGTCTTTACTTCTAACGTATGGAGCCTAAATTATCTTGTTTTGAACTTTCTCATGGATATAGAGAAAGTTGACCTCTATGTGCTTGGTCTTTTCATGAAAGACCGGATATGAAGTAATATGAATTGCTGCTTGATTAAGGCATAAAAATTTCGTAGGAGTTTGACGTTTATTAAGACTCAAATCCTGCAGTAATAAACGAAACCAGACTAGTTCACACATGCTCATCCATTAATGGAGCTCAAATCTTGGTTGCGTGGACTTCGGATTTGACTCGCAAATGACCTCAAAGGTGAGGTCGTACGCCTCACTCGCGGATGGCAACCTCCATTGATGGAGTTTGATCATAGGGTACAGAGTCAGAAGAGGAGCTTGGGCTGGTTTCGTCATCCTCGAGGCACGAAATGTGTCTACAAAGCTTGGGGAATGGCTAAACTAAGTTGGTGGCCAACAAAAAAAAAGAAGCTTCTTGAAGCTTGAAAACCTGGAATGAAAAATACGGGTCTTTGCCGTGCTTGCTAGAAATGATTCCCATGACTGTCCATCGTCGAGGAGAGCTTGCCGGAGGTTGCAGAGACGTGTTGGAGGTTTGGTTGGAGATGGGTGAGTGCCAGTTGAAGTTATAGTTTAACAATTTCATGCGAAGAAGATAATGAATAGTGAAAGTTGGTGCATGAAATCGGGTCAGCACTGGAGAAAATGTACACGTGGAATTGCTATGTTGGACAACTAAATGGTGTTTTGGATGGAAAGTTAATGGAGGACAGATTTAGGACTTGAATAAAAGTTGGTATTTTCCTTTGAGACAGAAAGAAAAACAGGTTTAGGCCATAATTGAAACTGAATATAAAGTTGGAGATTTTTAGGAAATTGAGCCTAAAAAGGGGTTAATTTAGGATGGGTTCATTTTCGATCCAACCTGTTTTTTAGAGAAGAAATCGATCGAGTAATGCCCACCTCCATGGCCAGACGTTGCATTAAGTAAACACTCGTGTGCAACAAGGGCCTCGACTCATCATTGTCGTTCCCCAAGTTGGCAATTCTCTTCGATCTCCACTCATGTTCTTAACTCGGTGATCCGCTTGAACCGAGGTTGGTTTCATTCATATTGGTGCAGTTGATCATTCATTCGTCGGAGAGAAGGCGATTGCAACTTATTGAAGCAACATATTGAAATGTATGGGCATGTCATGGAATGCCAGGTGGTTTGCAGCGACAATAGTGATAATATCGGGAGTACCTTTGTTTTTTAGTGTTGCTTTTACTTGTTTGGTCAGATTTTTTTTTTTGCACTATGTTTTCTTTTATGCGAATCGATGCATGCGAGTTTCATTTTCTAATGGTTAAGGGTGTCCATTCTGCAAATTTTAATTGAATTTGCTGCCAATCACGGTCTTCTGTGTCGGTCATAGAATTCGGTTCATCACAAGTGAAACAATAGAAATCTTATTTATGGACTAACAACGACTCAAATGAGAACATAAAAGGTGATAATATATCGATTGTCTCAAATTCATCGACAAATATATCAAGTGTGTTCATAGTCCAATTTACTCCAAAGAGTCCGATTGTCTTCAGATCATTTGTCGTGGGAAGAACGTGCGCTTATCAGCGAAGCTCTTGGCTTGATTTCTCTTGTCCCTAATTTAAAGCTAGTCCATTGTAATAAGGCCACAAATAATGTGGCTAGTGGGTTGTGAAGACCCACATAAAGAAAGCCCTCCTCGAAAATTGGTTGGCTTGTACTCTGCAAGCCCTTAAAGATGTGCTATGTTGTGAGACCCTCGTTAGTGGGTTCCTTTTCTTCGAGCTATTGAGGAAAAGTTGATATGTTAAAAAAAAAATTACTCCAAACAACTACAAAGCAATGTTATGGATAATTGCTAAGCAAAGTGGAGGAACCTTAGTGCTTTTGATGCAAGTCTCTCACCCCGTGTGAGTTTTCTCTCTATCCCTCAAGGTAGATAGTTTAACCTCTGAAATCCTAATCTTACAATCCCTCACTGGGTTGTGAGTCTCTATGGTTGATTGTTCATCTTCTTCTTTGCTCATCCTCTTCTTCGTGATGATAGATTAAACCATGTAACCCTACAGTTCATGAGCCTTCATGGTAGAACCCATCTTCTTCTTTGTCCATCCCCTCCTTCATGGCCATAGATTAACCCACTGAAACCATATTGCTCCACCCCCCTCTGTGTAGTGAGTCCTCATGACAAAATCAACTATATACCCATCGGATTAGCTTCTTGAATCTAGTCACCCTTCCTGTTTTACCCCTCTCCCCTCTCCTTGAGTACTCCACCTATAAATGAACACATAGTATTGAATCCTACTTTCATATAACCCAAGTATTAGAGCCCCCTTCACTCCATAAACCCAGAAACCCTAATTACATTAATCTCACCATTATCTTGCGAACTTAGACTCAATACTGACTAATTCCTGTATGAAGATGGAAGGAGAAAAAGAAAATCACCTTTGTATGATGGCTTTGTGCAAGAGAATGGGAGATTTGTGAGTTGAGGACGACATCATAGACTTGAATGCTGCCATCCTAGAGCAAGTTAGTTAGGAAATCAATTTCTACTTTACGGAAAGCTTTTTTTTAGACCTAATGTTAACTTTTAAGCATTCTTGAGAATGATGAAGAGAGCATGGAAGATTGAGACAGTAAACTGCAAAATCATTGAGCAGAGTTTCTTCTTACCTTTAATTCGGTAGAAGAGAAGGAAAAAGTGTTAGAATCCGAACCTTGGTTGTTTGCGAGCAATCTCCTAGTTCTGGAAGAAAGTGACCCAACAATTCCAGAGCACTATTATGACTTCACGCTATGCTTTTTGGGTGCACCTATTGGGGCTTCCTCATGCTGCAGTTTCAGAAGATGCAATTAGACAGATTGTTGGAAAATTGGGTGAAGCGGAGGAAGTGAAGATTGAAGCAGGGAATAACAGTTCGTGTAAAATTGGTAAAGCTAAAGTCAAACTAAACTAGTTAAAACTCCACAAAACAGGAACTGTTATAAATCTGGGAGGCAAGAAATGGTGGATTGGTTTTTAGTATGAGAGATTACCACATTACTATTACTTGTGTGGTTGTATTGGCCGTTATGCAAGCTCTTGTCCAAAAATACCATATGAGGAGATAGTTTTACCTTAAGACAAACCTAGGCGGTATGGTTCGTGGCTTAAAACTGAGGTAAAAGAATTGAGTCCTTGCTGGAAAACATTCTTCGGGGACATTGATCCATTAGTTTCTGAAGATGAAATGGTGCTTGAAACACCCATCCCTCCTGTTGATGAACCCCTGCATCATGAGAGTTCAAAACTGAATGAGAAGGCCCTAGTTATCTACAATCCGATAGCAAATGAGTTAAATGTAGATGGAAGTAGGTATGATTATGCTTCCCCAAATAGAGGAAAAAGAATTCAGCAGTCGCAGGACATAATTCTGACTTCATCAGAAGAAAAGAAATACATAGAGTCATCCAAAAAAGGAAAGACAGTATTGAAAATCCAAGCTACAAAAAAAATAGAAAAGTTTCACCCCTTATGGAATTAGAGGAATTCAAGGGCCTATAATTGATGAGGAGAATCTTTTGGAAACGCCCATCCACATGTGGAAGGAGAGCATACAAGGGCTTTGGTAGCTAGCCCTAGTTAGCCATCAGTGAAGATATGAAAATTGTAAGTTGGAACTATTAAGGGTTGCACAATCCTTTGATAGTCTAGCATCTTTGAGCATTAATGGCTCATGAAAGGCCTGTCCAACTTGGTGTTCCTTATGCAAACCAAGAACAATGCAGAGGTGGTTAATCGTCTAAAAAAGTGTATGCGGTTCAACTATTCTGTAATTATCAACCTAGTGGGTATGTCGGGTGGCCTGGCACTTATGTGGGCTGAAGAGGTGAAGGTGGAAGTGGATTTTAGTTCTGATGATTTAATTGGAGTGCTATGTAGGGACCATGTAAGTTGTATCTTAATGAAAATCTCTTTACTCCATGCGCTTACTTACTTTTAGGATAGATTGAGATTATGGCAGACTTTGAGGACTTATAATCAATCCAATCGTTTACCATGGTTATACACTGGTGATTTTAATGAAGCATTGTACCATTAGGAAGAGATTGGTAGGCAAGAGGCCGATCGGTATAGGATGATTGCGTTTAGGGAGTTGTATCTTAATGAAAATCTCTTTACTCTATTTCAGCCTATATTAGAGCTTTGTTCTCAGGTTGTCACAAATGATATTAATGAAGCTCTAGTTAGGCCAATAACAAGGGAAGAGGTGTGGACATCACTTTTTCAAATGGGACCTACAATGGCACCAGGCTCAGATGGATTAAATGGCTTATTTTATCATAGCACTTGGACTGTAATTCAGGAGGATATCTTTAGCATAGTGGCTTCCTTCTTCAACCAAGGTACTTTCAACCCTGACATGAATATTACTCAACTTATCCTTATCCTCAGAGTTACTAATCCATAAAGTTTATCGTAGTATAGACCAATAAGCCTTTGCAATTTTAACTATAAGATCATTGTTAAGGTTATGACGAATAGGTGAAACCTTGACTCCATTATTTCCCTAGAACAAAGTGCCTTTGTTGGGGATTGATAGATCGAAGACAACATATTCATTGTTTAGGAGGTATGACATCAACTAAGAGTCAGGAAGAGGAAGAGGAAGAGGAAGTTTCAAGTGGTGTTGAAATTAGATATGTAAAAAGCATATGACATGGTGTGATGTGACTTCCTATGTGACTATATGTTGAGAATGGGTTTTGTTTTAAATGAGTTTCACAAGTCAAATATTGCATTTCTTTATCAACTTTCAGAATTAGTGTAAATGGGGATTGCAGTGAAGCTTTTTAGCCCTTCCGTGGAATTAGACAAGGAGACATTTTATCCCTCTACCTCTTTTGTGGAGTTGACTTCAAATTGCCAATTTGCTGTGAATTGCATTTCAGGCCAAGAGGAGAGCTCATGGGCTTCTCCATCCATCATTAAAGAAGATTGCTAAGTTTTATTTGTCCAATTAGAAGGAGTTTGATTGATATACGAGCCCATACTTATGAATCAGGTTGCCGATTGAGTAGCCAAGGTCCACTTAGCTAGAACACTCTCTCATCCAATTGGGTTGCTTGTCCCTTGTACTTTCTATCGTCGATATTATGCTATGAGTTTTGATCTGAATGTAATCACTTTTTCAATTAGTGATGAATGAAACTTTCTGATAAAAAAAGAAAAAAAGTGGAGGAACCTCAAAATTGTGACCGATAGACATCCCAACTACGAATATCACGCATCCCATTTAAGGATAATAGCTCAAAATTCAATGCATACAATGGGATGCTAGCATAATAAACTCGTGGCAACTTGTAAAATCTATGAAAAAAAGGAAAAAAAATTAGGTCCTAGACCAACAAAAGGATTGTCTGTCACTCTAGTCACCAATTGACATTCTATTCTTAACAAAGCATAACGATCATGCGGACAAAATTCACAAAACACGAGACAGAGAATCGAAGAACCAAAGAGCCAATTTGGGAAAGAATGTTCTGTTGGATTGTCGGGCCAAGAATGCAAGCGAAGATTAAATAGAATTGCCAATTTGGGGAAGAGGATGGAGAATCGAGGCCTTTGGTTGCACAAGTGTCAATGTTTGGTCATAGATGTGTGCCTTGCCTGAGTTTTACTTCAGATTGATTTGATCACTACAAACTTTTTTTAATTTGTCCTATTTTAACTCTCAACTCATTTTCACACTTTTCTCCTGCCTCTTTATATGGGTGGAAATCAAATGTCACACCTAAAATTAAATCATTTTCACCTCAACTTCCCTTAGAAGATGGAGATTCAAACCTTTAGTTGAAACAAGTCGCATTATAGATTTTTTTTTGAAATATTGACTTCATTTCATGTTTTTATTTGAAAATTTTCCAATAATATAACTCCTTATTGTAAATAAAACACCACAATAATCAGTATTATAATCTAAAAAGGCTAGTTAGTATTAGGGATAAGTGCACTAAAAATTTTAGAACTTATCATGAAAGCGTAATTGAGTTTTAAACTCTCAAGAAATATAATCAATTATAAAAATTTGACACAAAAGTGCAATTGAGTTCTATACTTTTAAAAAGTGCAATAAAATGATAAAATTTGTTATAAAAGTATAGTCAAGTCCTACAACTTTCAAAAAGTGCAATCAACAGAATGACTTAATTATATCAATTTGACATTTTTTATGACCTATTTGCACTTTTTGAAAGTTTTAGAATTTTATTATAATTTAGTGATAATTTTTATGACTTAATTAATTTTTTGAAAATCTTAAGATTCAATTGTTTTGATCTTACTCTAACTGTCGATTTACTCTTATACTTTTGTCCTACTGGAGAGTTAATTCCCACACCTGAAATTAAAGTCTCTATCCTTAGCCCTTGAGGAGGTAGGAAATTGAACTGTCCATCACCCCCTTTCCAAGTGGAAAAGATGGCCATTGGAGCAATTCTAGTATAAGAGTTCTATTGATCAAGATTCAAGATGCATCCAATAATTTGGATAACACCAGCAAAATAATGTGATTGATAATTATATTTGATAAAATATAACAACATTTTCTGGCTGTGGAGTCTTTTATCGAACTAAGTATTAACAAAAAAAATCGAACCAAGTATTAGCATAAGATACAAAAAAACCTTAGCATTGAAAAGAATTGTGAAAATACAATTCTAGCCTCAGCCCTCCCTCTGTCTCCCAGCTCTCTTCTCCTCTCCCTCGGTCGCGCCCATCCGCAGTCGCACTCCGAGCCGCAGCAACCCTACGCCGCCATCGGCGGACCTCCCTCGCCATCTCTGAACTCCGCTCGCCGCCCCGCAGCAACCCAGCTCGCCGGCTCCGATTCCTCCGCCGACCTTCGCCGCTGCCGCGGCGCCCCCTGGCTCGCCAGTTCGCCGTCGAAAACGAGGTGAGTACGACGATGTCTGTCGCCTCTGTCGACGTCCGTTGTCCCGTACGATCTCGGACCGGTGACGCTTGCCTCGCGTTTGATGTCTCCAGGATAGGAGTCGTTTCATCTGGTGAGTAAGAAGCTTAAAGGGGATGGCTTGGCGGACGCAGTTACGAACCTTGCTGTGCCATGCCGGGAAAAGGCTGGAGGTTAACGGCAATGCGGCCGCCGGCATCTCTGGTTCCCGTCTGCTGTCTTCTTCAGCATCGGGTTAGTCCATTTTCGATTTCTCTCTGCTTGAATCATGCCGCGAAAACCTTCGTGACAACCGTAGAAAGATCCTGTAAATTTTCGGTTGTCTTGCTGTCTAGTGAGTGGAACGCAAAAAATTTGGTAACTTTGGAGTTTTTGGCAGGTGGCGCCCCCAATTTGCAGAGACTCTGGGAATCTCCTTCTGCAAACGTCCTAAGGCCGCTATACCAATATCTTCAACAGTCGGTAATGCTGATTTTCTCCCATTATCTGATGTTGTTGGTCATTAGTTAGACATGCTGCTACGTGGTCTCGTAAAGCCAAAGGTGGGGACTGCAATGGGATCGTTCTGGGCTGGCATTTGTTTCAGGGCTTGCTCTGGCATTGTGATTAGTTGTCATGCCTTTAATGGCCGTAAGATCAGTGACTGGTTATCAACACCTACTTTGCCTGGCTTCAGTGACTAGCGATGTGACTTGGACCTTCCTCTGACCGTGATTTAAAATGTTTATGTGAGTCATGTGTAGCTGATAGATAGAGTAGAGGTGAGGGGAATATGTCTTGTGCATGCCATTTTAAATTATTTCAGCCAGTGCTTTCATGGGTGCGCACCTCCAGGACTTGTAGCCGCATTTCTAGGAATGGTTATATGTACGGTCAAGACTTCCATTGTTTTGTAAGTTTAGTTAGAGAAGGATTGAAAGGGAAATTAGAGAAAGGAACCCAGAGAAAGAAGACAGAGGATATCGTGACTTTCCTGGATTTTGTTTGCTTATATCTTCGTGGGGTAAAAGCTGTGGAGGGGAATGAAGTAAATAGTAGCCTGAAGTGTCATTTGTCATATTTGCTGTGAGAAACAAAAGTAAAACTGAAACATTACTGGTCTTATTGACAGTGACAAATAAAAGGCTACTTAAGAATTACATGTTTCAACTTATAAGCCTTCCATCCGCTTCAATTAATTCTTCATGAGAGTTTTTTTAGGCCCAAAGGAAAGCGCCTTTTTCTTATTTCCCCTTTTCCCACGTTATCTTTCCTTCACTTCTTCCCAGACAATGGAAATTTTTCCTTATGTTTAAATTTCCTATTACTTCACCATCTCCCCAACCAAATTAAGCATTAAAAACGAAGGTGATTATGCTGATGAGTTTGGTTCAAGTGGTTGGAAAGTTTGATTTTGAGCTTAAGCTTATCAACTACAATAGTTTTACTATATTTCATGTGTATTTTAGGATTAGCAATAAGTTTGTACGTTTATTATGGGACAACCTACAATATAGCAAGTTGACACCTTTGCTAGTTGCATTTCTGAAAGGTATAACTAAGCTGAACTGAATTAAGATCTAAAACTTTCAGACCTAAACAGTTGTGTTTTCTCCATCCTACCAAGTTGAACTAGTACCCTTTCATGAACTTGGTGGGCTTACAATCATTCTCTATTATCGCTCTTTGATTTTACTGGAAGAATTACTTTGAAGATATTCCTATTTTTTGGAGAGCACGGGAAATACTTATTCTTTTGGCACAATTATGGATGTACTGATGTATTTGTGCATCTGTTTAAGTAAGTTCACTGGCATTTGAGTAAAGCAGCGGAGATTTTTATTGTGACAAAATGATATTGATTATTTTTGGCTATAGACGTTGATAAGAGGTTAAGTCTACCTTTAGTTTTTGATGTATCATTTGTTCAATTTGGTCATCTTTACTTTGCTTTTTTGTGAAATCAAGTCCTGCAACTTGTAGGATTTGTGCGACAGGTCCTTCCTTCACTGACATTGTCAGTGTGCTGACATTGCAATTTTATTGTTAAAGTGCAAAAACATGGAAATTAATCAGTATGAAATTATAAGAACCTAACTATGAGAAGAAACACAAAGGAAACAAAAAAAAAAGGTTAAGTTCATGAAGGAAAGTTTTTTTAAGCAAAAGGTAACTACTTGATATCTACCATGTAATTTAAAACTGAGAGTAGAGGGTGTGTGTAAGGTTGTTTGGTCACTGGTAATGAGCATTCTGATGTTGGGGGCTATGCTTGACTTTGTTTTTGGTTGATGCTACGAAGTATTAAGCTTAATTGTCATGTACAGCCAACTTGATTCATAGCTTTTCTTTTCTGAAACATGATAATTTGGTGATGTTAATCAGGTTATCTCTTTTCTGTTGCAGGGGATTTCTAGTTCAAGAAAGCTCCTGGCTGATTCATCTGATGCAGCTCCTATATCTTCTCCATTAACACCTATGTTGCAACTGAGCAGTGGAAAGGGTGAAACTCAGAAAGTGGTTTCTAAGCCTTCAAAAGTTCAAGCAGTATTGAAAGGCATAAAGCAGGTAAAGTTGCAAGATTGTGTTAATTTTTATCTATTACGTAGAGATTCAGGTTCTATCTATACTTGATCGACAGTTTCTCTAGCCTAGTTTAATAAGATTGATTGAGATCATGTTAATGTGAAGATCCATATGGTGATCTTGAGTTTTGGTAAGGTTCGCTATGTTGAGTACTAGGACTACTAGGACTGGTTAAAAAATTTGATGTACTAAGTGAAATAGTAGATTCTTATTAGTTGTCAAATGACCACTTATTATATGTCCATTGGTGGTCTGTCAGATTGTTTAACATATCAATTGGTAAATCGGCCTTATCATATCCATCATTACTCAAATGCTTTTAGAAGGCAAATTGATAAGTTTTTATGAGAAATCTGAGTACCCATTTTTAGTGTCTCATAAGGCTACTAATTATGGCAGATGATATTGCTTATGTACTTTAGTATATCTTTTCCTTGAAATAATTTGCTTAAGAAAAAGGACTTGTGCTGATGACTTGTTTGCTGCTTAAGTTTGGGTCTGCAAAGACAGGATCTGTAGGATGCTTCTTTTCTCTGGATAATCCATGGTGCTGTGATAGAGCATTGGTGTTGCATTTCTCAGTACCCTTAGTAATACTCATATTTTTACTTTCTTGTCTATTGGAAGTGTATGTTGTGGGTTGATTTATTGATGAAAGCTCTTCCGCTATGATTTTATAATTTGACAGTTTGTCTTGCTGCTATTTAGTGCCTTTTTCGTTTATTGTTCCCTTGAATCAGACCTCATGATTGCACTGTAATTTTAGCTTCTCTTCTGTTTTTAGAGTCCTAAGAAGGTCAATTTGGTTGCTGCTTTGGTTCGTGGAATGCGTGTTGAAGATGCACTGTTGCAATTGCAAGTGACCATAAAAAGAGCTGCAAAAACTGTGTACCAGGTGATTTGACTCTAGATGATGTGACTTTTCATTTTTCCTTTGAAAAGTTTGAGAATCATTCTCATCTCACGGTTTGCGGAACTACTTTACATCTTTTACTTTTAAAGTCATTGCATTGCACCCTAGGTTTATTATAAGCCTATTGGACATGTTACCAAATTCTCTTACCCCTGAAAACACCTCCCTTGCTCAAAATATATAAAAAAGCCCTAACTCTAGCAAGCTTCTGCTGCTGCTACCCTGTTTATTGTTTCTCTTCCTCCAATGTTGTTACTGCCCATTGCTGGCACGATGGAGCTCTCTCTCTCTCTCTCTCTAGAGAGAGAGAGAGAAAGAGTGGCAATGATGCTAGCAATTGTGGCCAAACACAGCGACAGCAGTGGAAAGATTTTTGGTGATTTGAGAATTGACATTTATTTTTTGTTTTTCTATTACAAAGGGTAATCTGGTCCTTTTTGGCTCTGAAGCTTTGTCCTAATGCAAAGCGGGGTTCTAGAAATAGGCAATACTGAGTGATATTTGTAGAAAAAGAGAGGATGGTTTTTGGCACTTTTATTGTCCCATTATTTCTTGTTATTTTTAAGACTTACTTTTCATTTTATTATGCATTAATCATGTTATAATCCGAAATTTTCAGGTTATTCACTCTGCCAGAGCAAATGCGACGCACAACCATGGATTAGATCCTGAAAAACTTCTTGTTGGTAAATTATTGAATGGGGAGTGCTTCAATTTATTTATTGCTGACTCTGATTAGTTTTGACTTTCCTTTTTTCAAATACAGCTGAGGCATTTGTAGGAAAGGGATTTTTCCAGAAGAGGATTAGCTACCATTCGAAAGGAAGGTGTGGAATCAAAGTGAGACCTGACTGCCGCCTGACAGTAGTAGTCAGGGAGATAAGCGCTGAGGAAGAGGCTGAGATAGCAAGGCTGAGAGTAAGCAATTTCAAAAAGCTTACTAAGCGGGAGAGCCGGCTTGTTCCCCATAAGCTCATCGAGTCCACTCCAATCTGGAACCGTAAAGGCAAAGCTGGCAGGAATGAAGAGAGGGCGGTGGCTGCATGATCCATTAGATCCTGGATCACTGCACTTGTATGGTTACTTCTGATGAAGTTTTGAAACGCCCCTTTGTTTAGAATGTAGCCAGGTGCAGGTGCGGAAAACCTAGCAGTAGGCCCCGGGTACATTTAGAGGTACTTCTGAATGAAGGTAAATTAGTTAATCACCGTTGGAGGAAGGTAGGTTTTGTTGAATGTAAACACCAAATCTCCGATCTCACTTTTGATGGACCCGTTTCACCTAGGGTTCTCTAAAACATAAATGGAGTCGAAGACTGTTGGAACGATGAAAGTCCTTAGCAGATCTTTCATTGAATTTGTTGCTAAGAGCTGAGGGGCAACATTTTCGGGTTCATTCTTCTTAGTCTAGAGTTAATAATTGGCTGGAGGCTTGCATGGCCCAGAACTTACCATCTTTCTGAGTCTTCATGCTGTGTCATTCCTTACTCAATTGCTTGGAAGAAATTCAATGTTTTCTCCATTTGCTGATAAATCTGTGCAAAATGTAGGCCAGTGAGTGCTAAAAATCACGTCTTCCGCTGTTTCTGGGTGTACGAGCCAATATGTTACCTATTTCAGATGTCATGGCACCTCTATTTCACGAGTCCTTAGTTGCTATTTCATTGGTACGGATAATTATACTGAAATCCTAAAATTTGTCAACTTCATGCATTTAAATCGTGGTACACTTAAGTCATTTCTTCCGCTGATGGGAGTGCTCAATTGGGCCAACGTTTACCAGTTTTGGGACTAAAATGTAAGAAATGAAAGTTTTAGGATCCCATGAAGTTGACAAAGTTTTTGGGAGTATCTGCGATTTATTTTTTGCTTCTGGATCTATCTGCTTCGAAATGGAAAAGATCCAAATTGAGGAAATATTTGCCGGGAGCGGAAATCATTTTCATAACAAAGATTTGAGTGTGTCTACGTGGAAAGGAGGGAGCATCGCTCATTGTCAGGGCTGCCTCCTAAATAATTTCCAATAACAAGTTAATATTCGACGGTATGAGACTCTTCCTTTTTCCCTTGTTAAGTGATGATATGAGGAATATTTTCGTTTTTTAGTGTTGCTTTGGCTTGACTGGTCAGATTCCTCGGTGCGTTACGTCTCCTTCTGTGCAGGTTGATGCATGTGACTTTGTATTTTCTCATGACAAGTGGTATGCCCTCCGCAATTTGTCATTGCATCTGTTGCCAATCGCAGTTACTACGTGCCGGTTGAATCTCAGTTGGTTCAGAACGATAGTCACATTCATTGACAATGACTGTGCACCCTTAAAATTAACTTAATTTTTTTTGTCTTCATCTCCAAGAATCTCACCTCGGAAGCAAAAGCATCTTGAAATTAACTTGATCAATCAAGGAAAGGAGACCCTGAAAATAATTGCAGAAAGTCCCAAGCCCACCTTAGCT
Source organism: Angophora floribunda (assembly GCA_014182895.1). NCBI lineage: Eukaryota > Viridiplantae > Streptophyta > Magnoliopsida > Myrtales > Myrtaceae > Angophora > Angophora floribunda. Next base: position 1,611,383 of record CM024712.1, read on the forward strand.
ATAAGAATGCTGATCTTGCCATTGTGCAGCAGTGCAACAGCCATGGAGATGCAAGTTGAAGTGACCAGCAGAGAGAAGATAAAGCCTTCATCACCAACGCCTCACCGCCTGAAGACCTTCAAGTTGTGCCTCCTCGACCAAATGTCCCCCCATGTACCATGCCCCAGTCATTTTCTTCTACCCAAATGACCCAACTCGTGATCTCTCCCTGAAATTTGAGCACATCTCTTGCACTCTCAAGAAGTCTCTCTCTGAGGCCCTGACCCGGTTTTACCCGCTCGCCGGGCAGCCCGGCAAAAACAACCTCTATATCGATTGCAACGATGCCGGGGTGCTGTATGTCGATTGCAACGATGCCGGGTTGCTGTATGTCGAGGCCCGCGTGGATCGTTCGCTCTAGGAGTTTGCCGAGAAACCTGAGATTAGGCTGCTAGACAAGTTCGTCGCGTTGCATGGAGTTTTGACGGGACCGGAAGAGGAAGCCTTTCTATTAGGGATACAAGTGAACGTGCTTTCATGTGGAGGGATCATCGACCCTCTTCCCGAGCAGCAACACGATCCCTAGCAATGCTAGAATGTGGCTTGGGACCACTTTACCAAACCGGAAAAGTGCAGGTCCGGGAGACTCGTGTTCGACTCCGCAGCCCTATCAAAGTTGAAACTTGATGCTAGGTGAGTTCATGAACAGTCTGAACTAGCCTTTCAACCAATTCGAAAATTCTTACGATAGTGTAATTTGGACATCTGGGGAGTCAGTTAACTAACTATTGCTTATTGCAGTTCCAAATGATTTTACTTTCTTAGTTTAGTTTATTGCTTTTCATGAGCTTCACAAGCTTTGCCAGGAGTGAATTCGTTCCAAACCCAACTCGAATTGAAGCGCTGCCCGGATTCATCTGGAAACATGCAATAAGAGCAGTGATCGGGTTGGAGGAACAAGAGATGTCTATACTGGAGAAGGATCAGGAGTTTCTTGCATTCGCGAAGCCCCAACTCAATATGGTTCTCCATTGCCGCAGTAAACTTTGATCTTTTTCTTGCCATTACGTAGGAACAAAGTTCACTTCATCAAACAAGGTAGATCTACTTGAAAGACTCATGGAACATGAACGCATGGTTCGGAAAACACATTTAATTGCAGCCAGTACCGGGTTTGTGGTACTTGTCCAATAAGTCGAAAGTAGGACCCCAAGCATAGGAATAGGCACAACCATAATCTGCCTATCTTTATATGTACAAAAGCGGATCAAGCTCGGGTGACGCCGAGCCATCAACTTGATTTTTGACGATCGCTCTTAACAAATCTCCAGCGATTCTCTAATGTAGGAGATAAAAGATCACTACCAGGACTAATCAAATCTTCTCCTACATTCTCCCTATACGTTATTGAAAGCTATTGCACAACAATTAAAGAAGAAAAAACATTCCCCATTGCCGGAAAATTCAATAACAAAGCTAAAGCCTACCTTAAGGCTGACTTATTCTCTAACTATTAATCGGAAAATTCGGGTCCCATCACAGAGAAAACAGTAGAGCTAGTAAGGGTCGGGGTTTTTGTATCCATCACCATGAGTTCTCAACTTCTTCCTCCGGGACCTCGGGAACAACAGTTGCTGGATCTGCTTTTCTGCTGCAGCTTCCGATGTGGCCTGGATGAAATATCGTCTTTGACCATCAAACAACTCGTGCAGGAGAGAGCAAAAGATAAAGAAGAGAATGAAAAAGGAGTGCAACAGTTCCTCCATGGACTATCTCCAGGAATAATCCCTGTCAATCCTTGATGAAGCGAAGAAAAGTTGGACCTTAGTTCATTAGTTAACGACGTATTGAGGCTTTTGCATCTCTCTCCCCTGCGCATGCGCGCGTGCGCCTTGGCACACTTGAGGATGCTCCTAGCAGCTCTATATATATTTTTTTGATACAGGGAAAACCCAAATGATTCCGACAGATGAGGAAATGCCACTTTCTTTTACAGTAGAAAGAAAAGACAATCAGAAGTCTTCATCTTTAAAATGAGTCAAGCATTGCTCACCTGAGCTTTGAAAGGAAAACGGTGTGTTCGTACTTCGGTTCCAGAATAAACTCTGACATCCATTCCCAGACTGTCTACTCCAATTAAATTAGCTCCCTACATGAGCAGATATTTAATCAGAAAGTGAAGTAAATGAACGGCAGTAATTGAAGTGCTAAAAGGAGTTTGCGAGGGGCAGTCAAAACATACAAAACGGAACACATAATAAGAGAGAACAAATTACAAAACCTGCAACAAGAAAACGATAAAAGAACACCATATCGAGCTATTTGTTGCATAACAAATGCTCAATGCTTCTTCTCACTTAATACATTAGGTAGAGAACACAACAATTCTTTTCTTTTATTTTCCTGATGGATCCAAGGAAAGACAAGAATGAAATACTGGGGAGATCGACATCGCTCAAAGCAATACTGAGTGTGGGATAGAGAAAAAAATCCAGTGGGAGATGACACGTCAAACCAGGAAGCTTATAGTATCATCAAACATGCCTATACCATGAAAAATATCTGCAGATGTGTCAGAGGACAAAATCAATAATCTAGGGTGGCTATATCTTAATAGGTTGCTTCAAGGACATTCTTGAGAGTATGGCCTTCTACTGAACAAACGGGAACTGCAATTTATGAATACTGATCATTCTGATACATATATTATCATTAGGGTGAAAGAGGAAAAGGTCAAACGAGTTTTCCTGGAAAAGCAAAAGGAAAAAAAATGGGATGATGACATTACAGTTACTAAAGCAAAACATATAGAAAGCAAGACGCATGCAGTGCTCTGTTCCACAAACCACTAACATGTGAAGGCAAAACCTAGCGTATCCATGGAAAAGCTTCAAAGAGATTCGAAATACAGAAGCTGTCTCCTTTACCTCCACATGAAGCCCCTTCCTTTTGCAGAGAGCTTTCAGGGCAACATTGCACCTAATTCCTTTCTCGGTAAAGCGGTCTAGAATTGCTGATATGGAGTGTACAAGAATATCCGGCTCAGCATCTAGAAAATCTTGCAAATGAATTTCGCACTGAAAACAAGAAACTGCAGAATTACTGGAAGGTTCAGCACCTTTTACATGACCTATTTGATTGTGCCATGTTGGAAGATGATGCAGCAATTTATGGCAAATAGATACACATGGAACCAGACAGCACACACCAACCCCAAAATCAACTGGAATCGTCTTGATGCAACATAACAAAGAAAGATGACCACCAAGAGAGTAAAACATACCTGAGAACCATACACCGAGAACAGCTCTATTCTTATAATCTCTAACCTATAAATTATCGAGTCACAGCCCTTCCTGTCGCTTGAAGCCAAGGTGACAATATCAGCATCTAAACAAGAAGACAAGTTTTAGTAGAAGGAACATCCCATTAAAGTACTGACAACTACTACATTTTCTTAAGCAATGTAAAAAGTAATCCCAAAAGGAAATAATAGACACCTCAATCCTCATACTTCTAACTCAGGGAAGAACCAACGGCAATAACTTATTCGATTGAAATCACGCAACCACATACAAGACATTCAAGTTATTTGCCAAAAGAAAATACTGGGTTGGTCCAGAACATTGATTCTGTTGTTGAACTACACCTTTCCAGTCCAAGTTGTGGTTGTTGGCATCCTCACTTTGAAAGAGCTTTCTCAGATATGATTCTTCATCAGAAAAAGCAGGTCTGAGGCATCCCAAAATGGACAAGCCATTTGATGGATTGTCCATCTTTTTGTCATACTCTGCATTGACCGCCTATAACATGAAGTCAGAAAAATTTTCTTTTAAAACAATAAAAAGATCACTTCTAGCAAATATGCAGACATCAAGCTACATATACACACTCTTCTGGAGCAGAAAGAGGGGGTGGCTGGATTGAGCAAGCATTAAACAAAGACAGGATTAAATGTGAGAAAAGAAGGAACAGAGCGAGCAAGCACTCTAAGTCAAATCCTCGAGGTTTATAATTGAAGAAGTCTCAGTTGCAAGACTGATTTAACAGAGACAAGTGAGCATTTCAAAACAAACTTCCCAACTGATTTGGAAAGTTCCTGCAAGCTAAGGCATCATCCATGACACAGACTGCATCTAGGCTTAGACCTTTACATACGAAACTCCTTGTACTCCATCGAAACGCAATCCAATGCTGAAATGTACAACAATACTTAATTTTCATTTTAAGGGTGTTTCTACCAATATCCTCATTGCAATACTTTTAGTCAACACTAAAAAATCTACACTTTTTAGTATTTATAAACAATATGGAGCAAATGAGGGAACTAAGAAAAGGTCATTGTGAAGATGCACGTTCCTTTGGTGTCATCATTTTAAACAAGTACTTGACATAATATATAAGGAGTAGTCTCTCAAATTAAAGCTACCATACACCAGAGCTGAAAAATTCACGTCATTAATGGAGTTGCAGAGAAGAGTCGAGCACAGAGCTGAATACATTTCATGCATTAAGTTTGAAGAGGTTCCAGTTTTAATATTAATAATAAGTAGGAGCGAAGCTTTTCTGCAACATAGATTTTCTTAGTTAGAAGTAACCTGCAACCATAAATAACTACATCATCTAATTTACTGAAGAGAGAGAAGCAATCACCTTTGTCAAGCACTTGGCAAAATAAACCGGATGGACCAACATAGATGGATCTGGCATCCCCCAATCTACTGCACTATCGAACACTTCAGTCTCCATTACCTGTTTTACCCAAAAATGCATGTGATTGAAGAATCATAGCATAGCTAAATCTAAAAGATATTTGACTTTTCCTTTCTCCATGTTAAGTAAGCACATTACACTCCACCTCAAGATAATCATCTTCATAGGATATCTCAGTCATGCCAATATCTGACATATCGTACTCATCAGCCATCTTCTTGTTATCATACACTGGTATATCCATTCCGATGAATACATTCTGAAGAAATTTACCAACCAAAGATCAATTTAAGTTTGCACAGCCCATAAATTCAAGGAAAATTAGTAAGCGTAAAAATAAAAAATATGCAATGAAGATAGAAGACTAATAAAACAATTAGTGAACCATCAGATCTACCATAAACAATACAGGACTCCCAGCCTAATTGGCCATCAACTACCTCCAAAAGCATTTTAAGAGGAGGTGAGTATGGCCCTGTTCATCTCAAATAAGGTGAAGATTTTGGACATCCACCAATACTAAATGATACAGATGCTCCAACGTATCAAAGTCATTAAGTCCATTCCATACACAAGTGGAAATGACATTTTCAAGATGATTCTGGAGCCACTTCCCGCTCATGCCTTATTTCTCTCCAATCATAACATGGAACCGTTTGCTCCTTATAAACTAGAGGCCTGAGAACTAAAGATTTCATGCCTAATCTTATAAACAATGAGCCCTGAGAACTCTTTAAGGCAACGAGGTAAGAACAGCATCTGGAAATTTCTCTTGCTCAACCCGGAACTGTTGGCTGAAAAGGGAGAAAGTTTGTTGTGGGATAAGAACATTCCTGCAAGCTAAATACATTGAGCTTAAGTCTGTTTTTGGTTTGAATTTTGCCAGCTAATACAGTACTTCAAACTTGCCACATACCCAATCTGTTGAAAATGGGAACACTTCTAAAAATTTGCCATTGCAAGAAGATGCTGGCATAACTTGCAAAGCAAAGGGAGAAACAATAGAACCCTAGATATGAAATAATCCCTACCCGAGGCTTTGAAGTTGAAGACTTCCTAAATGCTATCAAAGCATTTCAAAAAGGAAGGAGAAACTCACCACAGGGCTAGTTGCACCACGATCTTCTAGGATGTTCTCGTCGTCGAAAATTTCAAAAAATATATCTGGAGAGAACAGATTTTCAGTGAGACCATCTTTACAACCAATTTGAAATTGGTAAAACAACAATCTAATGGTGAAAGAAGGAAACCTCCATAATCATCCACAACATACTGGAACTCTGCCCATGATATTTGTTCATGAGGCTCACGGTGTACAGGCCCGGGGAAAACAAGCAAAGCGCTACTGCAGGCCTGAAGAGGAAATATGTCAACATGACAAATTGCTAATGAAAACTAGAATGATTCTGGAATCTTGCACCACTCTATTATTATAATTACCTCAACAGTAGTCCTTGCAATTTCGGCTGAAGTAAGCTTAGTGTCGCGGGTTCTCTTGCAAGCTTTAATCTCTTCAAGAGGATGGTAACCCTGGTCGCTTATGTAATTAGATGAATCAGGAAGAGAATCCGAGTAATCGGCAGCAACTGAAACCCTCGAAAGGTTGAGCTCATTTCCTATTGGCAGCCACTGGAAGGGTAGTGATCTGAAAAAAGAATTGGTGCATTTGAAAGTCAAAATGAAATTTTCATGAAATAGTATAAGGATATTAATGGAAAGGAAATATTTCCCTTCTAGTTCTGTGTACATGTGGGAGAGGGTGAGAGAAAGAGAGAGAGAGCAACTAAGCATAAAAAAGGCATGTCAACAATGAAAATTAGAGAGCTAATACACTCCATGACATTCTTATAAAAAATTCACATTAAGCACAATAGATCTCACTTTTTTTAAGTCAATTTTGCCTAACAAAGCGGTAAAGACATTCGGATAATGGCGTTGGAACGAAACATCTCAAACAAATGGAATATGGCATTACCAGGAAACATTTTAAACGACAACAAAATTTTCTCAATTAGTAGGTTAGCTAAATGGTATCATGTCATTGCCACAATGGCTTCATCACCAAATTTCCAGTATGATCCATATACTCAAGATTTACCCTGAAATTTTTCACCCACTTCATTTTGTCCTCTTATTTTACCCTGCATCTCCATCATAGGATCACAAATTCTCACGAGAGAGCCCGAAGATTTTTCTTCCAACCACTCAGACCATCTCAAATGAAATTTTCTCAGTAGTTACACCAGCAACCTCCAACGATGACCTCATTGGTTGTATGGTTGTTCTATAGAATTTGTCTTTGAGCTCAAGTGACATTATCCTCTGGCCCAAGATTCAATACATGTTGACGTTTTTGCATTTCTAACCCTGTCCTCTACATGTTTGAACCCATAAGAATTCGCTTCGGCATTTCTGGTGAAAAAGCCACAGCCTTTCACTGTTTTCTTTGTTATAGACCTCTAACTAGCCCTCCCAAAATTTTAAAGACAACTCCAATCAACACTAAATGAAGCTTTAAGCTCAAACCTAAAGGCTCCCTAGATGCTGGATTAAAGGTGTATGATCAGCTTTATTATCAGCAGAATATTGAGACAAACACTTTAACCATCCCCAGGATACCTCCCAAGGCTCCGTCAATTCAAGGAAAAAAAAAACAACAATCCAAGGGGAGACTATTGAGCCAAACAACCAATTTTGCGCACCCTAGATCCTCTACAATTACCTTACCCTGAGAAGGCCTTACGTGTGCACCAAACTTAATTCTATGCCAATAAACCAGAGGATTGCATCATGCAAACATAAACAAATCTGAACATTGGTCCTCCTACAAAATCTCGGAAAGCCAAAGTCAAGCCACGCACCTCATAGAAGAAAAATCTACAGCCCTTCGCCCGTCGAGGGGATGTTTCATCCAGCTGCCCATGCTGGCGATTCCACAAGACGTCGAGCATTCCGAATGGCACAGATTGTAACGCGACGAGCCTGATCACACGACCAAAAAATAACACCAAACAACAAAAATCAGCAGAACGCCCACCAATCACCGAGCCATTCCACAGCACAAGCACAGAATCCTAAACCCTTCGGAACCCTCCTGCCATCAAACGCGTCTAATGGCCTCGAACAAGACACCCACTCGCCCGACCGAGCCAAAATGCAATCTTTCTTTTCCAATGAGCCACCCCCCAGAACATGCAAACTCAAAAATCGATGCTTGATCTATCGAGTGAATACATGTACATGCAAATTCTGGCTTTTTACGGTCTATATCGAAGAAAGAGCTTGGTGGGTCGTCGGAGTTACCGAAGGTGAGGGAAGAGGCGGCCGCAATCGACATGAGAAGCAGAGAACGAGGCCGAGATCAGCTGAACGAAGACGAGAGAAGGAGGGAAGGAGGAAAAGGGTCGTCGTGCGCGCGACTTGTCGCCTTGCGAGATGTGGCTGAAGATGGTCGTGCCGCAATCTGATTCGCCTCGCTAGTTTACGCCTGCGCTTGTGTTAGGTGTCAGACACGCACAGACAGAGAGAGGGGGAGAGAGAGAGAGAGAGCGAGAGAGAGAGAGAGAGAAAGTCCTTTGTTAGAATCTGGTATGAATGAACAGCAGCAGTTCAGTTCTGAAATTGTCTTTTTATCTCAGAGAATCACAGCATATGCCTTTTATTTTCCATTTTTTTATTAAAATTTCACTCAATTTATAGCACAAAATTGCTAATTTCCTTTTGCCATTTGATTTTATCTTGTATTACCGTTGATTAGATGGCAATTTCTTTTTCCATATTTGCTAGTTATTTGGTATTTTATTGTCATTTCGATCCACGTTCAATGTCATTCGACGGCAAGGTAATCTGGATGGATGTCATAATATCAATTTAAGAAACATGATCCAAAGCGACGGCAAGACAGTCTGGATGGATATCATAATATCAATTTAAGAAACATGAATCCAAAGCGATGAATATAAATTCGAGAACTAAATTAATGACGCTAAAAAAGGGAATCGGCCCTTTTTTGGATTAGGCCGTTCGCATTTATCAAAAACATGTGCGCATGGATTGAGTCTGATGTAATTAGCCGGATAACTACTAAACAAAAACGACGTCGGTAGATGGGATCACGTGCAATTTGATTTTTGGGATAATGAAATGTTAAAATATAATTAATACATTGGTTATTTTGTGAATACGAAAAGAAATGCTCGGCTTACTAAGTTGGCTCACTCATAGCCTAACACGCCATTTAGCAAACTGATTTTGTAAATCACTCTTAATTAAAAAAATGAAAGCGATAGAAGTTGCTTGGCAAACATCTTAAACAATTGCAACACCAACAAAGCTAAAACTATTTATAGTAGTATTTCTTCAAGTCAAATATAGCAATATTTAAGAAGCGATATGTTTTGAGGTGTTTATGATGGCTCAACCTAATTAGGGTTGTATAATATGTATTTATAAGAATAACTAATTATAGTAAGGGTAAGGATAGAAATATAATTACAAGAAGACCCCATAGTACATAAAATTATACATCAATACTCCCCCTCAATCTCAAATAGGCGTGACAACTGAGAGTTTGGATCTTTATTTTTTTGCTCAAGAGAGATCATATCTCTATAGCACCTTACACAAACTATGTAGTTCTTTGGTGAAGATGTTTGCCAACTAATTTGCTATAGGCACATAGCGAACACATAGATCGCCAGCAGTAATTCACTCTCGAACAAAGTGAAAATCAATCTCAATGTGTTTGGTGCAAGCATGAAACACAGGGTTGCTAGTAAGATAGCGGCAAATATGTTATCACAATAAACAGTGAGAGGATTAAAAAAGGGGCACTCCGAGCTCACGAAATAAATGACAAATCCAAATAGTCTCAATAAAACAATAAGCAATAGCTCGATATTCGGCCTTTGAACTAGAACGCATTACAGTGGGTTGCTTCTTGGCACCCCATGAAACAATATTGGTGCTTAGAAAAACACAAAATCCCAAGGTGGAATGTTGAGTATCAGAGCACCCAACTAGTTTGTGGTGGATGTGCCAGCTACATATCAGTATATATGTTTGATGGCTTGGAGATGAGGTAATCTAGTGCAACCAAGCGAGTTTTCAAGCGTTCGTCCCATAGGATTTGTCCTTAACCTTAAGTACCTATTGGCAAAATTCTTAAATGAATTGGGTGGTACAAAATTTCGTGTGTGATTAGTGACAAAGTCATTAATTCGTCTACCATGGCCACTTTCCAACGTGGATCAAGAATGACCTTAGAGTGGTAAGTTAGTGCCTCTTCATGAATAGAGTGAGAGAGATTAAATTTTTTTATGGGTTTGGAAACTCCAGACTTGGCACGAATTTGCATAGGATGAGTGGGAAGAGAAGAAATAGAAGTTGAGGAGCCAGATAGAAACATAGGGAGGATTTGCAAGTTTGATGTGGGAGGACTTTGGTTGGGACGTAGTGAGTGGATTCAGAGGGGGCCAAATGGAGGCGAAAAAGAATTGGAAGTAGGACGGGTAGGCCGAGAGAAGGAGAGAAGTGGGTTAGGAGATTGGCTAGAAAAGTGGAGAGGGGCGAATGATGAGCTTGAGGGCCAAAGAAGGTAGGAGGAAACATGGATTGATTGAAGGAAACAAAAAGTGAAGGGGTTGAATTGGAACAACGGGTTACAAGGCTAATAGTTGAAGGATTTTGTGAAAAGGGAAAATTCTCCTTACCAAACCGAACATAACAACTGATAAAAGCATGATTGTTTGACCTATCAAGGCAATGATAGCCTTTGTGATTCGACACATACCCAAGAAATACACATGGCATAAAATGATGTGCTATCTAATAGGAGACATGAGATGGAAGAAATGATAACAAGCACACCCAAAAATTCGAAAGAACAAGTAATCAATTTGGAACCAAAATAAAAAGTGGAAAGGAGAAATACCAAATATGACATGAGTGGGAAGTTGATTAATAGAGTTAACAACAATTAGAAGAGCATCAACCCAATATAAAAGAGGCATATGAGCATTGATTTATAAGGTTTGAGACATATCGACTAAGTGTCTGATCTTGCGTTCTAACATACCATTTTGAGATGGGGTGTCTGGATAAAAAAAGTGTTGAATAATACTATTTTTATGTAAATATTTTTGGAATGAATTGTTGATATATTCTCCTCCCTCTTAGTTTGTAATTTATTTTTGGCATTGCACATATTTTCGATAAAACAACGGAAGTGATGAAAGTGCGTAGGCACTCCGGATTTATTTTTCACTAAAAAAACCCAAGTAAATTGAGAGTATTCATCAATAAGTAACACACAAATATTTGAAACCAAATTTAGATAAATTTGGACTTGTCCATGTATCAGATTGATTTACAACTAAATAAAAAGGATCCACGATGATTACCAAACTAAAAAAGCAATTGATGAGATTTCCCCACAAGACAAGATTCACAAGATAATGACTTAGGATTATAATTGTAAACACAACTCACAACTTATTTATTAGCATGGCCAAGACGAACATGCTAGCGAGTGCATGAAGTAGAAGAAGTCACAATAGGATGCACGTGAGATGACACCAAAAGTTGGAAGTTAGATAAAGATCATGAGAAGAATCAATTTGGAGGAGAACTTTCTCGATTTGTTGGCCATTCAAAGAAAAGGATGAATCATTAAAATCAATAACATAAACTTTTTATCGCTAAGTTGAGTATTTGAGAGGAGATTCCAAGCAAGATAAGGGACACGATAGATGGGAAATAACACCAAAGATCGAGGACCAATATATAAAAAGATTGCCAACTTGCTTAATAGGTATTAAATGATCATTACCAACCGAAACTTTTGTCAAATCGTAAAAGGGTTTAGGACTTAGGATTTTACCAATGTCGCTAGTCATATGTGTTGACTAGGGGTGTCAATGGGTTGGGTCGGGTCGGGTTTTGATGTTACCCGACCCGACCCCAATCGTAAAGGGTCATGCTTTGGCCCGACCCGACCCGACCCGAAACGTATTAGACCCAAACATAAGGGTCGGGTCGGGCTAGAGCGTGACCCTTTACAAGTTTGGTTTCAATTTCTTATTTAGCTCAAAAAATCTAAAGAGTTGAGAGCCAAAACGCATAGAGAGATGATTACTTCTTTTCTTTTGTTTATTTTATCCTACTTTACCATTTTCTCTCAATGGATGAGGACCAAAACGCGCAGATGGTACCGGTGTCAAAAAGGCTTGCGCGCGACCCGTTTTGACCCGACCCGACCCTAAATTTAGGGTATTTTCGGGTCGGGTCCAAGTATGGAGCCGGTATCAAAAAATACCCTAAGTTTAGGGTTGGGTCGGGCTGGGCTAGGCTGGGTTAGGTCGGTTCGGGCCTTTTTGACACCCCTAGTGTTGACACTCCATTTCCAAGATACCACATTGAATCAGAGGTTTCACTAACCAAGAGAGCTGAGAATGAGTCCGATAGATCAGTATAGATCAATATCGATGAAGACATGATTGAATCATTGTTGACATTGTAGCACAATGTGCCTGGCCTCATTAGAAATCTGACAAGTAAAATGAGGTCTAGATCCAAAAATATCTCCTTGTGTGAATGGGGGAACATAGGATTTCAAACCACTAAGAGGCTGACCAAATGGGGTGGAGGAGAGCATAAGGGATTGATAATGACTGCAAATTGAATTGATCATAAGAATATTGTCAAGTTGGTGAATCAAGTGAGAACTGTCCACTTTGTCCTTGACCAGATCTTTGGCCTCTAGAATTACACCCACCCCAAGACCCTTAAACGATGGATTGGGTGAAGTGGCATGACCGATCAAAGCATGATGAAAATCATATGAAAATGATGCATTCGATTTTCAAAGAAATCATTCTTCTTGGATGAGGAGTCGTGACTCCAAATTATTAAAAAAAAAACTTATAGTCGTTCATGACCATTGTGACAAAAGGATCATACCTAGACGGGAGCCCGTTGAGGGCTTAAATTGCCTAGTCCTTATTAGAGATAGAGCAATTGATTGTGGTGAGAGTTTGCAATTGACTTTTGATGCTGAAAATAATCAGACATTGAGGGTGTGTTTCATAACATTTCTACTCCTGGGAATAGTTTCTTTTGAGAAATAGTTCTTTTCTATTTCTACTCCTTGGAACGATTTCTAGGTAAAATAGGGCATTTGGTAACTACAAAAATTTCTTATTCTCGGAATAAAAAATGAATATAAATGCGTTTGGAATCGACAAAATTTTTTTTAATTCTTTTTTTCCCGATGGCGATAGCGACTGGTGGGCAGCGACGGCGACTGACGATCGGTCGACTGTGGGCGGTCATCGGCGACCGGTGGCAGTGGCGGCTGGCCGGCCACCGGCGAGCGGGGCGGCCAACCACCGGCGACCGTCGGCTGCCAACCGACGTTCGGTAGCCGTTGGCTGCCGCCCACCGCCGGGTGTTCGATGGTCATCAGTGGCCGGCTGGCCGCTGCGTGTGTGGTCACCGGCGCCGTTGGTGGCCATCGCTGCCGCCGCCGGTCGCTGTTGTTGCCACCGCTGCTGTCGGTCGCCCACCGCCGGGTGAAGGCCGGCGACTTGCGGGTAGGGGGTAGCCGGCGACTGGCAGTCGACAACCGACAGCGGCGGCCGGCGGCCGACGGCCAGCTGTGGGCAGGTGGTGGCGTGCAATAGGCAGTGAGTAGTCCACATGAAATAGTTTCAAAAAATTGTTCCCAGGAATAAGAAGCTAGTTTTTTTTACTTCTCATTTCTATTCCCAGAAACAACTTTCTATTCCCAGGAATAGAAAATTTAGTTTGTGTTAACAAACGGATTTCTGTTCCTTTTCTATTCTAGGGAACAAAAGAAGAGAAAATAGAGAAATAAGAGTGTTGCCAAATGGAGCTTGACTGTTCAAGTTTCTTAACAATGTTTTGAAAATCAAGTTTTAATCCAACTTCCTTGATCGTGTAGCGGTCAGTGAAGCGTTGTTCTAGAGTGAGCTAAATCCCTCGAGATGTCCAAAGGTCATGAACTTCATAGAAAATTTCGACTATGAGGGTCGAAATGATCAAATCATGACGCATACATCTATGTTGAACCGTGAGGAATAGGGGATATCAACCACCACAGTGCTAATTTCATCATTGATAAGCTTCGACTGACACGGAAAAGACCCATCCACATTACCTAATAGATTCTTGCGAATTAGAATACGTTCAAACTGAGACTTCCACAAAAGATAATTGTTTGCACTGGGTTTAATGGAAACGAGACTAGTGATGTTGGGAAGAACAAGAAAAGGCAAGGTTAATTGCACAATCGCAATTTGAGCAACAGTAGAGACCGGAGGAGCAGAAAAGATGGAAGAAGAGAGGTAAGTGGGCACAATGTTTTCGAGAGATGATGGGAAATTGGAATTAACAAAAAAGAAGAAGATATGGTTAAAAGGATGGTAGAGAAGAAGAAAAGTTTGGAGATGTATTGGGGAATGTTGAGATGATAAACAGAGCAAAGGAAGTGTTGATTTGCGGTCAAGAAGTTGATACTTTTTTCTGCTTTGATACCATGTTGATGTTTAGAGTCAGAGAACTAAAGACATTGTTTATAATGGCTCAGTCTCAATTAGAGTTGCATATATGTATTTATAGGAGTAAATAATTATAACAATGGTACAAATACAAACGTAATTACAGAAAGGCCCCATAATACATAAATTATTTATTAATACTATAGCTTTAAAACTCGTACTACTAAACACACAATTTACAGAACTTCACAGCGCAACACGGGTTCAGCCACAACCTAAGTGCTCGGAAAATTAGTTCAGTAATACCAACTCCATGCCATATTCATGATCTTATTTGCAAGAAAATGGGGATGCTATGGCAAGTAAATTCATCTCAGACTATGTCAACAACAGTATTTATCAGGAGCCAGAAGGCAACTCCAATAGGCCGAGGTCGTTTTGCCAATACGCTGCTTGGGACGAGGCTAGATGGATCTCCTGTATCAGTGACAACGAAGAAGAGATCAACCATCATCGACTGCTGTTCTTCTTGTGCTGTCAAGGAAATTTAACTGGTGTGGGGGAAGAAAAGGAAGAAGGAAGAGGAAAGAAGATTCAATCACCATAGATGCTCCCGGCATGTGATGCGTTTGCGAATTGCTCGAAAACTTGAGCATCCGTCGAGTTGGGATCCAAATGCAGTAGAGCTGTGTCTCAGAAGGAAACGATTAGAGAGCATAGAAGTCACATACTTCTCTTAATTTTTGATCCAGTAATTGGGATATGAACTTGATCAAGGTGAAAATGCTAGCAAATGGAAATAACTAACATAGTTATATGTAAAGTGCGGATCACGTCGCTCTTGTTCACTAATCGCTTAAATTGTTAGATTAGCTGATAATGATCTCACAACTTCTACGGTACGGAGGGGCCGCTTACCGGGGCAGTGAGAGACGTTAGCTGGAGCGTGGCAAATAGAAGGGAGGGCGAGCATGAGGGTGGCATTGAGCTTGAAGCCGAGCCCGGGCTTGTCCCGGTCTCGGACCAGCATGCACAAGCACCGCTTAGTCTCGTCCACGTCCTTCCTCAGATTCGCGCAGCACGTCACGGATGGAGCCTTGCTGTCGCCGCCGACGAAGGGCATGCATGGCGAGAGATTGACCAGCTGGGCCTCGCACTCTTGCTTGTCTTTTGCCACATCGCCGTTCGCGAGCATGGTCGTGATCGCGAGCACCGCTGTAAACACAAGTGATGAGCTCATCTTCACAGAGAGAGAGAGAGAGAGAGAGAGAGAGAGAGAGAGATGGTTGGTTTAAGAGATGATTAAGGGAGATAAATATGATTTTTCAGGCATGACGTTTCGTTCCTCTCGGAGGCATGCTTGCTATTGGTATTGCGTGATGAGGGGTTTGCTTTCACCAAATCACAGAACCAAGAAGATGGTTAGGTGATAACTTCTGAGGACGGGCAATTTGACTCCCGAACACGGTCAAGCCATGATGCACTGATAATTCAAGGATTTGGTCTAGGTTGTCTACTGCATCCCAAATATTTTTAGAATGACTAAGGCTACATCTATTTCTCTAATCCCTCATTTTTCGGTATTTGATTTAGTTAGAAAAATGAGTGACAAAAAATGTTTTCTTAATTAACGAAAAAACCTATATTTAAATTCAATAAAATAATATTCTCTTAAAAAAATCGCAAATCATTTTTTGAAATATGATTAGATATTGATACTTAGACGTGAAACTCTCTACGTTTGGGTTCAGAAACCCAAAATCAAATTAGATTTCCCATAATAATGAAAAAAATATTTTCCAGCTTATTTTCAACCTTTAACCAAACACTAAAAAATGACTCGCCAAAAATTTTCTAAAAACATTACATTTTTTTTATAAAACAAATAGGGTGTAAATAAATTCATATTTTGAATTTATAATTTCGCGATTTCATGAAAGAGTTGATTTCTTTTTCTTTATTTTTTTTTTCATGAAATAGATCGAAATGAAGTATTTTTTTGCGCGGCTATGGAAGACGGTATAGAAGAGTGCGGAAATTTGATGCCATGCATTCGCTACGCCAGCGAAGATTGGTTGACCAAAAAGTCGACAAAATCTGATAAACTGCTAGATCTCGACGATGTACGTACGGTAACCAGCGTACTCTGCCAGAATGGTTACACGTCTTTATTCCAATCCTTTTCATCAAAATTCAAACGCAAGACCCATAAAAAAGAAAAAAAAAAGAATAGTGGACTTGATAGATATCATCATATCATAAAAAACTCGGCCACGAATTAAAAATGAATTCCCAATGGGACCCCTCAAATCCCATGCATTTCCATTCTATGATCATTTCTTGGATTAGGTAAGAGTGACAATTCACCTCCACTAGTAAAGTTCCGGGTCATGTTAATTAAACGTATATTGTCAAAAAAAATGAATCCTAACACGGCATGTTCAATAATCTCATAAAAAAACTCAATCAAGATATGATTTCTTATTGAATTGGTGACTCTAGTATAATCCACATAACTCTTATTTAATTAACAAGGTTTAATTAAGTCAAATCCAACTAGAACCACCCAAATAGCTTCTTTGTGCTAAAATTTGACTTTCATGACTTCATTCATAGATTTGACGTGTGCTAGACAATATTGTTATCGAAATTAGTTTGAACAAGTTTTTTTCTTTTTTCTTTTCCTAGTTCTATTGTCTTTTATAGTCCGTTAATTGTAGATTTTGAACTATGGGATTATTTTCATGTTAAAATTTATGTCAGGATTCCCAGAATCATAATTAAGTGTCTTAAATATAAAGGACGCAATTACACAAAATTATATGAATTAAAGGACTACATGGCACAAATTAAAAACTTGAGGGGTCAATTGCAAAGGCTAAATAAACTAACGGACTAAAATTGAAGTTATGGACAATTACCAATTGTATATTTATTTTTAGGGAAAAGTCACAAAAACACTCAAATTATACCCATTATGATGTATTTATTTTGAATGTTTTTAACATCAATAGTCCAAAAATATGCTTATTATGATATATTTACGTCAAACTTTTTCTTGAGACATAAAAAAATCTCATATTTATTTTCTGTTAAGATTCCACCAAATGGTTTTTTAACCAAAATAACGTCGTTTTATTTTACTTAAGTCAAGTTAGCGTTATATCAACACCATTTACTTTATGATATTTATGTAAGCAAATTTTCAACAAATTTCATCGATAGAACTTTGACGGATAGTAAATATATTACACGAGTATATGTTTGGGGATTTTTGTGTTACGGAAAAAAGTTGACTGTAAATGCGTTATGCTAGACATAATTTATGATTTATTGTAGTTTTTGCCTTCTTCTTTTTTTCCGATTTCGTTTTCTTCTCTTTCTCATTCTTCTGTCTTGTTTTTGAGATTTTTTTTTCCGTTTCTCCGGCAAGCTCGATTATTTCTGCCATTGTTGACGACCTCACTTCCACAAGCTTCGAATTACGTGACTCCGGCCAAGCTTCAGTCACGTATATTGTCGAACTGCGCGACCACATTGCCCCCTCCTCCGCTACTTTCCGGATCTCTCCCCGTCCCTTCACCACCACTTATGGAGCCCATGTGACGCTGCTGAACCTCAAAGAGTCGCCACAGCTGCAGCATTTCTTCTCCCACTTTCCTCCTCGAGAGAAAGCTGCCGCGAACTCAAACTTGTACTTATACGACATATTTACCTTCCATGAATATTTTATTAAATGACTTTTTAGTCAATACAATGTTGTTTTTATTTCACTAAAGTTATGTGAACATCATGTTAATTAGGGTGTGCAAAAGAACCGGGACTTGCTCGGATCGCCTGAACTCGAACTAGACCGGCTCGGAACTGGTGGTTTCTAAAAGGACCAGTCTGGTTCCCGGTTCCATGGGCGGATCCAACCACCTGCCCATTGGAACCGGACCGGTATTATAATAATAATATATATTAATTCTTTATGAAAAAAAATTTTGGTTGAAAAAAAATTCAAATTTTGAAGCCCTATGTTTAGGATTCTTATTGTTCTATTTAGAGCCCTAATTTCCTATTCGTCGAATAACCTTTGCAATTCTTATTGTAGAATTCTTGAAGAGCACAACAGAGGTCAAGAACATAAGCAGCTTGCATAGCGTCTCTTAGTTTCATCTTCTTTGTCCAACTCTTCGAGATTTCGACAATCTCGTGCGTAGCTGATTGGTTGGTTTGAAAGAATCAGAAGTAAAGCTATAACACTATGTTGCTTAGCCCGACACGGTTGCCACATCAATTTGTTCTTTTGTTGTAAGTTTCTTCGACATTAAATCAATTTGGTAACGCGAAAGACTTCATTATTTTAGTTCTAATCTCATTTCATTCTTTTACCATCTTATGGTCAAGAATTCAATAAGAGGTGACTATAAAAACATGCTGGACTTCAAAAGTTCTGAATGTTATGTGCTTATGAACGTAATTGCAATCGAATTTGGTTTATTAATGTATATTGAGTAAGTATGATCGCTTGTGAAATCGGTTTCATGGACCCACCGGGAACCATATTGGCGTCCGATCCGATTCCTGAGTGTATCCATAGAATCAATGGGCAATTCTTGGATCTAATTTTTTTTTAACTAGTTCTTAGTGGGCGGTTCCTAATTTTAGGGTGTGAATTGCTCACTCAGATCATGCATACCCCTAATGTCAATACCATTTGCTATTGATGTCTATATAAATGGATTTTTAATGAGTTTCGTTCGTAGAATATTAATGGAGGGTAAATGTACCGTAATGGCACAATTTATGATTTTTAATGGTTTTTGTGTCTTTTTTTTTTTGTTTTTTGAATTTCGTTTTCTTTTCTTTCTCATTCTTTTCTGTCGTTTTTAAGATTCTCTCCTCCGTTTCCCCCGCAAGCTCGTACTTTTCCGCCATTGTCGACAGCTTCGCTTCCACGAGCTTAGCCGGACGCGACTCTCCGGCCGAGCTTCAGTCGCGAATATTGTCGACCTGGGCAACCACTCTGCCGCCGCCTCCTCCGCCGCTTTCCGGCTCTCTCTCTCTCTCTCTCTCTCTCTCTCTCCCCACCACTTCTCCATCGCCAGCAGAGCCGGTGCTCACGTGACTCCGGCGGACCTCGGAGAGAACCGCCGCAACCGCAGCATCTCTCGCCGGTGAGATCCCCACGTGTGTGTCGACATACAGAAGTGCTCCGCGGCTCTCCACGACTCAGCTTCACCGTCCCACCTCACACTCGCTGTTCCGAACAGCATTTCCTCAGGCTCTTACCCCAATTTCGCCTCTTGGTTATTTACCTGGAAGCTACCCCAACCATCGCTTGCGATAATCCGGTAGGACCGTGAGCTCATATTTGCATCAATATGTTTTGGATTCTACCGTTGAACATGCTTTGTCGGTCACCCGTTTGATGAAATGCCTCTCTAAGCGCACGCTTCAGCGAGATAATGCAATAGATTCAAATAATCAGGCGGTGTTTTTTTTTTTTTAATTTACTTTTTCTCCTTAGTAGTTGGATCAATTGGGGTTTTCAAATTTGAGATGCTAAATTATACGTGTATACCATGAATGGATATATAGGGGAAGTGATTCTTCATGATTAATGAAGGTTTGATTACTGGGGGAGGGATTGGGATTTGCAAGATTTTTTATTTTTATTTTTTATCATTGTTGACTACTTCAATGTGGATTTTCCACCTAATTGAGTATTGATATAAGTCAATCAATTCAGTAAAAAATAAATAAATAAATTCCATCTTCAGTGTGCTTTTCTGTGTTTCATCTGGACACGGAAAGTTCCTTTGTGTAAACTTGATTTTGAATCGTTGGTTATCCCAGGAGTCCATTCTTTTTCTATATAGAGTTGATAAAATGCTTGCTAAATCTTGAATCTGATGATCAAATTGTGCTTGCTGTAATGGTTGTTGATGCATACTCTCTTGCTGTTGGGTGTGCTGTTGATCTGGTGATGAGTCCAATGTCTCTTGTTGTTTGGGGACATTCAGCTTCTCATCCTCAGTCAGTCTATCTGTACTGACCCAAGAGACTTGCTCACTTAGTGGATGAGGGAATTAACTGTTCTACCTCCATCTTTTTTGGTATCTTATCCTTGGTCAACTGGGTTTTCATTTTAATACCCTCATTACACATGTATAGTTGAAAAGGACCCATTATTATCTGAGAAATTGTAGTAGCATCCCTGTGCTATGTAAAGTTGAAAGAGTTTGTAGGTGACCTTGTTCTTCCTTTGTTGAAAGAGTTTGTAGGTGACCTTGTTCTTCCTTTGTTGGTATTTGGTACGTTTCCTTGTTTTAACGTTACAAATCTTGATAGGTCTGAATATTTTTATATCTTTGAATATTTTAGAATCTTTAGTGCTTACGAGAGTAGAACCAAATCAAATATCTAGCACAAGGAGATATAAAGAAGATGTGTTTTAGTAGCTTGATTCATCAGATGTTTTCGTAAGCTATTATTTGCTATTTTGTGTGTGTGTGTGTGTGTGTGTTTAGTTTGGTTTTAATTGGTTAGATTTTTTTTTTTTTTGGCAGTACGCTGTTTCCCAAACTTAAAATGGAAAATTGCTAAGAACCGGAGCCTGAATTGGGCAGGGTATCAGTCAAGTCTAGGTTGGGTCGGATATCTGTTGCTAAAATTGTATTATATAAAAATGGGACAATATGGGTTAAATGGGTCAATTTGGATTGGACCCATTTTCAACCAACTCACCTGTTTCATAGGTCATAAGAAATTCAAGCGTTGTTTTTTGGGAGAACTAAAAAGTTTCGATGAAGAAATGCCAAAAAGCTGCTTGAGGTTTAACTTGATGAAACTAGAGGAATCAGATTGAAGCTTGAGCTAAATGAACTTCAGGTGTATCACCAAGAGGAAGAATTCTCTTTAGAATCAGAACTTTGTAGGAGTACCAGCAACAAACTACGACTAGTTCCAAAATATTTGATCCAATCATCATGTCAAATGAAGAGAAAGTGTAGGTTATAAAAGCCCGAGGCAAAAGTTACTTTTGCTATGCAGACCAAATAGTCTATATATCTGAGGACTTTTGTTGGCCTTAGGAGCAGCCTTTTTCTGGGATTAATATGTTGAGTGTATTTTGTTCCTTACTGGACTGAGTGAAAAGTATGTAGAAATGTCTGCAGCCCTGCACTGAACAAAGTGCTCTAATCCAGTGCAATTCACTCTCTGAATCAGTGCAATTTGCTCACTGACTGCACTGAGGAAAAGGCGCTGATTTATTAACGCATAATTTGGTGAGAGCTTTCTATGCCTTGAATTTGAGTGACTGCTAGGTAGTTTGCTAAATGAATCCAGGGTACTGGTGGTTGGAGCAACTAGCGGCGATGTGAGTGTTATAACTGATTGGATCAGTGAGGTTCTGTGAGACACAGTTTTCTGAATATATGCCAAGTTCTAACTTCCCTCCTTTATCAAATTAGGCACTAGATCATTACTTTGCTCTATTTATCTGCTAGATGTGCAAGCCAAGTATCTGGTCATTAAATTATATTTTGACTTCTGATATGGAACTATGAAATTTCGTAATAACTATGTGCATGAATATCAACAGCTTTAGTTTTCCTATGATGTTATTTCACTTTGAAATTCGAATGCTCTAAATATATTTATATATGTTTCTTACCTTTTCCTATCACCCTACTCTTAGTGAGAATAATTTGTCCCTAACCTATCTCAACAAATATGAAGTCATTGTTCATGATGCTGTCTCTTTATGCCATTGCATCTTCCATCATTGACAGTTCTGCACAGCAGCACATGGAAATGATGGATATTGGATTGTCAAAACAGAAAAGAATCCACAAAGGAACTAGCGCCTGAGATTAATAAGAGTTGTCATCTAGATGAAGGATGTTTCTCTGGTTATTGGTTAGGACTGGAGAGTCTAATCTCTTCTTTAGCTGCCGGCAAGGTTTTAGGTATCAACAGAAGTGTAGCCTGGTGAATGTGAAATTGAAGTGGGTGAAAGATTGGGAGCTTGACACTGTTGTTTCAGGGGAGAGGGATCTCAAAGCAGTGAACTTCCTTATTTCTCTTATTGCCTCTGCTCCACGGCATTGCCTCCCTGTATACCACCTCTCTTGCTCTCGTGGACAACTTGGCCTTCCTCATGATCTCAAGCTCTCCACATTTATCAGGAGATACCCAAATATTTTTCACGAGTTTTATACTCCTGACAGTGGAGGGACTCCTGTTCCCTGGTTTCAGTTGACACCCGAAGCCCATGGACTACATCAGGAGGAAATCAGTGTTTTGCAGCAGAACCATACGGATATCCAGAACAGGCTTTGCAAATTGCTTATGCTCACTAGAGATAGGATGCTTCCTGTACAAACTATTGACCAGTTGAAATGGGATCTTGGATTGCCCTATAATTATCAGGAATTACTGATTTTAAAGAGTCCAGAATTATTCTCTTTAGTTAGGCTCCCTGATGATCGAACTGGTGTGAAACTTATATTGTGGGACGATCACCTAGCTGTGTCTGGACTGCAGAAGAATGCAGCTTTACTGCAGAAGGAAGAAGATTTAAAAGACAGCATCCTATCTTTTCCAATTCGGTTCACGAGAGGCTTTGGGTTAAAGAAAAAATGCATGAGGTGGCTGGAAGAATGGCAGAGCCTTCCATATACTTCTCCGTACTCGGATGCATCGCACTTGGATCCTCGTACTGATGTATCCGAGAAAAGGATTGTTGGAGTCTTTCATGAGCTTCTCCACCTCACTGTCAAGAAGAAAACAGAGCGGAAGAATGTAAGCAATCTTCGCAAGCCATTAAGTTTGCCCCAAAAGTTCACCAAGGTTTTTGAGCGCCATCCAGGAATCTTTTACATTTCAAAAAAGTCTGATACTCAGAATGTGATCCTTAGAGAGGCTTTTGAGGGAAAGCGTCTCTTGTCGAACACCCCATTGTACAATTCCGGGAGAAATTGGAAAGCATGATGAGGAAAGGTTTTCTAGAAAGAAGCAGGGGAAATTACAAATGTTCTGTGGCCGGTAATCTGCCAGAAGATGCTGGTGCAGCAATCAGTGATGATCAACAAACTTCTGAACAAGAGACAGACTCGTTTATGTTTTCAGATTATGATTCAGATGGGACTTTGGATGATCCTTGTTGGAAAACTAAAGGAAAATTTTCCCGGTGCTAAAGTGGCGTTTGAGGTCAAGGGAAGCAGCTATATTGGGGGAAAGACGGATGAGTTTTCTATGAAGGGAAACTGCACCGTGCGGATCTCACTTCATGGTGACTGCTGATCTAAGGACATCTTGTATCAATTTGCTGTGAGTTTTTCCCTTGGCATGTTTATTTCGGAAGTTGCTTAATTGTTATTTAAGTTTAATTAGCTGTTCATTTGATCTTCAGGTGAGAAAGGCTTGAATATTGACAACTTCCGGGAGCCTGAGGAATTGGGAAGGTGGCAAATTCTCGCAAGGTCCCTTCATTGATAATAGCTAAAAATATAGCCCGTATGTTATTATTTCAATTTCCCGAGTGGTCCGAAGACTTAAAAGATTGGAATAGAGAAATGCATGTTAAATGCACCTATAATGGTATTCAATTATCAGAAATATAGTGAAGTCACCTTTCCTATTCTTTCCCTGAACCCCGCCAAGGAAGAGCCATCTTTACGTTTGGTAGTTATGTTAATTTTAGGGATGAGCAAAAGGAACTACCTAGACCGGACGGTTTGGGCAATTTTAGGGGCACCAGTGCAGTTCCAGTTTTAGTTCCAGTTCTAGTTCCAACGAATTGGAACCAGTAATTTTTGGTTTGGTTCCTAGTTCCATGTATGGAACTTTCCACTTGGACCACCTTGATGGGACCGATTTTTTTATTTAAATTTCTTATAAATTTATCTACCAGGCTACAAGAATGCAGCCTCTTGCATTTTGGAGTTCTTTTGGTGGGATCCATTGCTTCAAGCTGTTATATATCACAATCAGACGAGCCAACATATCCGGCGAGGTCTTGATTTCAGCATAGGTAAACTGGCAGTAGACAAATGGAAAAGAATAAAACACCTTCATTTTTCAACCAAAATTAGAACTTTTTTGATCATAGAAATCTATCTATGAAACCGGACCACCAATTTCATTGGCCTACTTGAGAACCAGACTGGATTGGTTAGTTTGGTTCGATCCCAGGATCAAATTGGTTGGTTCCTGATTTTAGAAACTGAGAATCAATCTCGATAATTTAGTTCTCAATTCTTGAAAAATTTTATTAGCATCTAAATGGGGATTTTTCATTAATATTAACTAAGATTTCAAAGAATCCACTCAGAATCATCTTGAGAATCTAAAGTATGATGTTTGGTTTGGCATGAATAGCATCTAAACGCAACCAAACACAATCCAATCTCACATTTCTGCAATTCAAATCCGTTTTGAGTTTTTTTTTTTAGAATGGGAGCAATTTTCATTCCAATCCCTTTGATAATTGAGCAATGTTGTGCTGTATGCACATTTGTTATTTTGCACAAACTTCTTGAGTTCATTAATTGGACCGATTGATGTTCTTCTCTATTATGAGAAGGCAATGCTAATAACATTAACATCTTGAGAATCTGAAGTATGATGTCTGGTTTGGCATGATAGCAGCCAAACACAACAAACACTATCCAATTTCACATTTTTGCAATTCAAATCCATTTTGAGTTTTGCTTTAGAATGGTAGCAATTTTCATTCCAGCCCCTTTGATAATGGAGCAATATTGTGCAGCCTTTTGCTGTATTCACATTTGTTATTTCGCACAAACTTCTCGAGTTCATAATTCGGATTAATTGATGTTTTGCTCTATTGTGAGAAGGCAGTGCTAATAACATTAACATCTTGAGAATTTGAAGTATGATGTTTGGTTTGGCATGAATAGCAGCCGAACGCAAACAAACACGATCCAATTTCACATTTATGTAACTCAAATCCGTTTTGAATTTTGCTTTAGAATGGCAACAATTTTCATTCCAATCCCTTTGATAATTGAGTAATGTTGTGCAGCCTTTTGCTATATGCACGTTTGTTATTTCACACAAACTTCTTGAGTTCATGGATTGGACCGATTCTAATAGTGCTCTATTGTGAGAAAGCATGCTAATAACATTAAAAGTGTCGAACCTCCCGTTATCATCTCTTTTTTATTATATGTACCTTACTTCCAATGCAAGCATGAGCTTGAAAAATGAATGACCATTTATGTAAACAAGGATTTTTTCATTGAAAGAAAAAAAAGAAATATTGATACATCATGCGATATTTTTTAAGTATGATTTTTTCTTCAAAATCTGAAAATAAAGAATTGTATTTGCATCGTGAAAAATTATGAATGTATTTTATACGATTTTACGTGTCGACGTTTAAATAATTTAAAGATTTCAAGTATATCGTAAGGTTTAAAATTAAAAAGGAAAAATTTGATAAAAGAAAGAAAAAGAAAAATGCGAATCCTCAACAAAAATACCAACTAATATTGCAACTGCCCATAGCGAGCGAGCTTACTTCACTAGAGAGAGAGAGAGAGAGAGAGAGAGAGAGAGAGCAACGATGGTTTCTTCCTCAGTAATCGGTTGTTGCGGAGAAGCCACCTTCTCCGTCCTCCGCTCGCCGTCGCCGCCGCCGTCGCCGCCGCCGTCTTCTCTCTCTTCTCTTCACTCTCCCGCCTCCATAACCGCGTCGCCTCCCTCGCCCTCCCGCGCTCAGCTCGGACGATCGATCAGGCGCGGCGCGCTCTATTCCAAATCGCCGAAGAAATCGTTCCGCCCGCCGATCGCGTGCTCCGGCGATTACGGGAGTGGGATTCTGGCGCCAGAGTCCCCGTCCAGGGCGCTCCGGCGCGTCCTCGAGTTGCCTGGGATTCACCAGGGGCCGGCTTGCTTCGACGCCCTCAGCGCGAAGCTCGTGGAGAGAGCTGGGTTCGATTACTGCTTCACGAGCGGTGAGTTCGGGAGTTGTGTCCGTCGGCTTGCGATTGGTTTTTGATCGGTGATGCTTGTTGGAGGACTGTATAGTTGTTTTCATTGCGAATCGGTGCTTACATTTCAAACATTGTGAGTGGCGATTACTTGGATGCGAGCTTATGGAGTTGCATTAAACTGCTCTTGTGAGTTTCATGCATAGATAGACCTTTTTCCAAGTTCCATGCATCCTGTGACATAGGTGTACCTTATTTTGCACGGGAACACTTTACAGCTGATCAACGTATAGGCCAGAGTTGTATTCAGTGAGCCACTAGACCATGCCTGTGAAGCAGCAGTGGGACTGCAAATTCACTAATGATCGGTCTGTCACCAGTCTCCTTTATATTGGGGATGGTTGCCAATGAGCTCGCCTGGGAGAAGAAGGAAATTTTCATGGTTTTCAAAAGAATTTCTCAGGAAGTCAAGATTTTGTTTCTCAGCATTGAGTTGGTATAGCAAGTCAATGTTGAAGACTGCTGAAGTTTCTTGAGCTCATTGTCATCACCTTGCTAGCAGTGTTGCCTGTTCCTGAATGTAATTATGAAAACAACATAATCCCATTCTTGATCAATGGAATTTCTCATTGAATTCTTACTCCGATGAGAGGACAGTTGGAGTTTGAGCTCTGTTTTGCTGTCAGCTACCTCTTACAAAATGTATATGCTTATGTGATAAGGTTAATAGTTCCCTTATCCTTTTCTGGCAGGGTTCTCAATATCTGCTGCTCGATTGGGGTTGCCTGATACTGGTTTAATCTCCTATGGAGAAATGGTAGATCAAGGGCAACAGATTACTAGTGCTGTCTCTATTCCTGTCATAGGGGATGCTGATAATGGATATGGAAATGCAATGAATGTGAAGAGGACTGTGAAAGGATATATCAAAGCTGGCTTTGCTGGACTCATTCTGGAAGATCAGGTGATTACTCTAAAGTATTTTGTCGAGTTTTGAGCATTCTTATCAAATATCAATCTGTATATCTTTCCTCTGATTTGATTTTAAGCATTCTTACTAAAATTGTAACTTGTTCAAGAGTAAAAAATTGTCATCTTAGATTGTTAGTAGGAGCTCTCATCAACAAAGAAATAAGGCTTGTGGATGATTGATGTCTTAGGCAAATAAACATGTTTTATTTTGATGAGCAAGTGGGGATATATCGGATTTCATTGAAGATAAGCGTTGCAAGGCATGTGGCTGTGTAAAATCCTGTGGACTGCACAAGCATATTATATTGCCATACATGCATGAACAGATGGACAATTGTGTTTCTTGGTACAACAAGTCTTTGAATCTGCTTTGCTGATGTAGTAAAAGGTGAGTTTACATCAACATAGCTGAGATAGGTATCCTCAAAACATGTTACGACTAAACATAAAGAATGGAGAAGGCATATTGCATGGTCAATTACAAGCATGCTGTACAATCTCATTGGCGAATCAATGGTGGTTTGATGCATGAAAGTCCCGACGGGTTGTTTCATGAGATTCTGTCTGTAATATTTTGTTGTACCTTGGGTAACCTTTCATAGGTCTATCCATGTTGAAACTGACTACAGTTTAATTGGGGTTCTTGGTACACATGCCTATCTGGCAGCAATTTCATAAGCTGGGAAAAACTTCTTAATAACATTTGATATAAATTACAATGGTGGGATTTTTTCCATCTGATAATTAAGTCAAATGCCTTTCTCAAAGCCATATTTTCATGTGAGGGTTGCATTTTTACCTTATATGATCTGAATCTAATTCTAGACGTCCTGCCAAATCTTTTGGTTCATATTAATCTCAACTCTCAGCTCACTATAGAGGATCTTCTTTCATGAATCGCATGTCCACTTCACAACTGTGCTTCATTCGAATTTCCAGGTAGTTTGGGATAACTGTGTTGATTTTAGTTGTACTTTTGTTGTCGCTGCTTGTCTATGTTTCATAATGCTGACTCTATTGTTGATTTTCTGAAGCCAAAAAAATAAAACAATAGAAGAGGGACAAATTGTTAAGTCCACGTGTAAAAAAATTAACAATATTGAAATACTATTGGCTCTTTCTGTGTTCTCCTTATGTGTCTCTATATGATGTTTGGTAAATTTGTACTAGGTTAGACTATCATTTTTTATTATCCAGCATCTCCATTACTTAGTTGAACTACAGCCTGTTAATGGATTTTCCATCAAGCATTATAGGTCTTCTGCTTTTATGCTTTTATTTTCCTTAGTCCTGGCTCATTTGTGTACTTCTTTTCCATCTACTTCATCACTGTTACACCAACTGATGTTTACTTCTGTATAAGACATGCAATACTTACGAAGTAGTTGTTACTAGGTATCTCCAAAAGCTTGCGGTCATACTCGTGATAGAAAAGTGGTGTCTAGAGAAGAAGCAGTGATGAGAATAAAAGCAGCTCTCGATGCACGAAAGGAAAGTGGATCTGACATTGTTATTATTGCACGAACTGATTCTCGTCAAGCAATTTCTCTGGGTGAATCACTCTGGAGGTCTCGGGCTTTTGCTGATGCTGGAGCAGATGTTCTTTTCATTGATGCTCTAGCTTCGAAAGAAGAGATGATGGCTTTCTGTGAGGTTGCTCCGTCTGTCCCAAAAATGGTACTACTGATCCCCATTAATATGATATTCAATAAGCTTTTTTTTCCTTTTTCCTTTTTAATGTTTGGACATTCATGGTGCCTGTCTTTTTATCATGAACAGTTAATCATACGTAACCTTAGAAAATGGAACGCCTATCAGCATTTGTATTTTCTTATTACCTGTTGGCACACCTATAAAGTCATTTCCAATCAGATCACAATGCTTGAGGTCATGACTTTGATTGAAATGACAGGAGCTCACTGTGTATGTGGAATTCGCTGGCCGAGTGAGCTCCAGGTCTTTTTCCTGGATATTCGAAATTTAAGGACGAGGAATGATACCAGTTACCACTTACCATAAGTACACAAATTGTACAGAAAGGATATCCCTAGAAAATTGACTAACTGGAAAATAAACATAAAGTTGTTTTTATTGCTTCTCCTTCAGTCAAACATAGAGTTGTAGTAAACCAGGAAAAATAAAAATAAAAACCCTTAGATTGCTTGAAAGTTAGCCTGTGTTGCTTTTTGGATGGTGCAGTCCTTGCGCAATAAAGATGGTGCAGTCCTTGCGCAATAAAGGTCTATTTGTTTATGCTTACACTTGGTATTTAGTGGACAAAGTGAATTCTGGCATTTAATTTCTTTCCGAGAATGTAAAGTTACTTGTCCCAGAGCCTGCTGATTAGTATGTCAGGTTACGCTTATTGTTCACGAGTCACAATAAGACCACACAAGGTTGTTTGCTTGTTAAAATCATTGTTCGCCAGTTCGAAGTAATTAGCAATGATTGACAAAGCTTTCTTTTATTTGCATAGGCTAATATGCTTGAAGGTGGTGGGAAGACGCCGATACTCAATCCTCTTGAACTTGAGGAATTAGGATATAAACTTGTGGCTTATCCGCTTTCCTTAATCGGGGTTTCTATAAGAGCAATGCAGGTAGCATTTGTTTACTTTTCCTTTTACTGTTAAATTTTAGGAGAGATTTATGTTAACCTTTCTGCAAAGTTAAGCAGCATGTTCGGTGCAGGAATTTTGTGTTGTACATTTAATAGATAGGTAGGTCATAGTATTCTGGCTTCCAAAACTATTATTTCTCTTTCATGGCTGTTTGGTTATGCAATTGTATACCTTGCCTTCTTCTAAAGGATTTTTGGTTCTGACCTCTACTAAGTGATTAAAACTGATGGGCAGTAACCCCTTTTAAGATTTCAAAGGTTGTTCAAGCCTGGAGCTATTATTTTGTCTCAATTAATTTTGCAACAGGGATGGTCAATATGCTTGTCTTAATTTATTTATTTTTTCCCTTGTAAGGACCTATTTAATCTGTTATCCCAGAATACTTAAAAATAATATGATATGGAAT
The DNA here is from genome assembly GCA_014182895.1 of Angophora floribunda. Taxonomy (NCBI): domain Eukaryota; kingdom Viridiplantae; phylum Streptophyta; class Magnoliopsida; order Myrtales; family Myrtaceae; genus Angophora; species Angophora floribunda. The sequence goes on from CM024712.1 coordinate 1,641,542, forward strand.
TAAAAGGTGCAAGAGGATCAATCCTTTATAAGCTCAATTGAGTGTTTTATAGGGCTAATATTTTTAGGTGCAGATATAAATAATGTACATAGGTTAGGTTTTTTCATAGCAATTCAGGTGAAACTGGTCATTCTTGATGTCACTTTAGTTCCCTTCTTAAGGTTGGAAGCATGTTGATGGTAACTGTTTCGGGCTCTTTGATGTTTGTCATGGTCTGTCCTTTCATTTCTCTTGCTTCCTCCCAGATGTGTATTCTAATTCCAATACATAGAGGATTACTCTTTGTGATTTCAACTATCTTTCTATTTTTTTAGGATTCTCTGGTAGCTATCAAAGGAGGACGTATACCACCGCCTGGAAGCATGCCATCTTTTGAGGATATGAAAGAAATCTTAGGTTTTAACACCTACTATGAAGAAGAGAAGCGTTATGCTACGCCTACCATCAGTCAATTGCCTTCTCGCGGAGGTTGGTATTTGAACTTCCTTATGACCCATAGATGTATGGCCAGTTAATTAATTCCTATGATTTCTTCTAAAAGTCAAGTCCGCCTTTTGTTGGATACTCAATCACCACTCCTCTGTCAAAGAGGTCTACTCTCATTTTGGATTAGCATTGCGAAGTTTAGCATATAGCCATGATTACATATCTTCGGACCAGGTTTTCCATGGAGCAGTAAAAAAGGCTCAATGTGTCGTCTTTGCTCAGAATAGAATTTGGCTTGGCTTAACTACTTTAGGTCTTGACTTTCTTGTTTAAGAATATCTAAACCTGTTCAGGATTCCATAAGTTCACTTACTTTTGTTGGCACTATTAACATCGTTGAAGTATCTACAATTTTTGCCCCTTTATGACATGAAATCATCTGTCAGTGAGCACTGAGACATACAGTACATCACAGAGGACTCAAGAAGATACAGAGCAAAGGAGTCAAGTACTGCAAGCTCCCATTGTTGAAGTGATAAATCCTACATATTATGGAACAGATAGCTCAAGAGGTCCTTTCTCAGGTCTCTGGTCTCGGATTTTGAGAATAAAAATAACGGGAAGAGATGGTCTTGAGAGACTTGACCTCAGGATTCCAGTAAGTCATAAAATGGATTTCTTCTTGCATACCCATAGTAGTAGCAGTACATCAATAGTGATAAATCCTATTCCAAGATATCATTTTGCTAAATTACAGCCTGAAAACTCATTCTGCCATGTTACGCGCCAGTATTTTCCATATGAAGATAATGCTTATAGCTGGCACAGTATAAATGTATATTCTCACCTTTGTGTCAACATTATATATAATGAAGGAATGTTAACTGCCTTTCCTTCCTTTACTTCTCTGCAGGCCGGATTATTGGATAACATCACAAATATTGTCCCGGGTACCCTTTGTTTTTTGTGGCAATCTTGGCATTTTTGTCTGTCCTGGACAAAGTTCCCAAGCAGATAAAGATAATTTACTTCTTTTTCATTGTTTCAGCTATTGCCGGTGTAAATATCAAAGAATTGTTGGATGACGCAAGCGCAGAAATCGGAGGGAAACTCTTGTTAGATTTTAAAGATACAATGGGCGACAGGATTCAAGTATTTCTGGAGTAAGACAAAGCCGTCTCTTGCCTGGAGTCTTCAGAACAATATCCAATCACAAGCAGATAACAGTGGCACCGGAAGATTCTTTGTAGAAGAACACGATCCACGGTCAACAAAAAGGATCCTTTCAATATAGTTGGTCAACGTTTTTTTGATCTCCCTTCCTTCTCTCTTGCCCCGGTAAGCCAGGGACTCGCATATTACATGACATCTATAGGAAGTTGACATTTTCAGGCGTTACCAATCCTTCATGGGGGCAATTTGAACTCCATAAGAATCCTTCAGTATGTATACTTGCAACATGTGCTATTACCAATTGATACCGCTACTGAGATTGAGTCGAAAATATGATTATAAAAATAAACTATTTGATTATTGTGTTAATGAATTGGGGATTACTTGGCATTTAATAGACTTTGCAGTTTAATCTTCTTCATAACAAAGTTTGGTCTATGTGCAAATTAATGATCCACAACATGGAGCGAACTCTTCTTTGCCTGAGTTGTTATTTTCTCTCATAATGAGAAGAGAACAAGCTTCGGCTTCAGCATGCGCATCAAACAATCGGTGTTGATTGACGTCAGCAATTTGCAAAGGTCATTATTTGTTAGGGATCTGAAGATTGACAGAGTTGGTCGGGTCTCCTAAGAGCAGATTGACTAGGTCCTCGAGATTGACCGAGTTGGCCGGATCTCCTAAGAGCAGATTTGACTAGGTCAGCCGTGCTCACCTACGGGAAACGAGGGGTTAACTAGTTGACCGGGTCTCCTAAGAGCGGATCGACTTGATCGGCTGTGCTTTCACTTACGGGAAATGAGGGGTGGTCGCAGACTATTCTCTCTCTTCGAAGTTGTGGACTACCATTTCTATATCTAGAAGAAAAAGTCTTAAGGCGGCTGGGCTTAGGGTGAGACGAGAAGGTTGAGGCACCCGAACTTGCCCCTGCATCAAACTGAAATTCTATCTTGGTCAAAGAACCTACCCATTCTTAAGAGTGCTTTAGCAAGATCTGAAAAGCGGCAGAATCTTCACACGAATGGGACAAATTGTGCGTCCTACGAAATGGTCTTGGGGTCTAGCAAGGGATCAGCCTTTTTCATCCACAGGCTGTACTCATCCGACACCATCATCGTAATCCACGTGGATTTGTGACAACACCATTCCATATCACCTCTGCTTCAACCCAACATCCTGTGGATTCATCGACTGCACGCTTTTCGAGAAAATACTTCTTGTAAAAAGCAAAATGCGAACGACACTTGGCCTCTTGAAGTCTTCAGGACTATAACCATGCCCTCCCAATTGTTTTTCTCGATCAGTTCATCCAGGCTGTTCATAAAAATCTTACTTGTAGTTAATATTCTAGACTGCCACAATCAAAGCAAGAAGAGCATGACATTTCCAGTCCCCAAAATCATAAGCAGAGCACAATTTTATACAAAAATTGACGTACAGTACTTATTTTTCATGCTCAATCACACTAGGAATCTCAGGCAACTGATACCAAAAAAAAAAAAAAACAGCTGTAAAAGGGAGAGATCCTGATGGTCCCAGAAGCATGTTCTATACCATTGCTTAATATCGCAGCAACTCCAATACAGAGGCACCTATCTCAACTCTATAGTCCAAGGAGCGACAGTCCCAGACCATACAAAATTACTTTGCAGCAGACAGAATATTACCCGTAATCATGAGAAACTACGCCTTCGTACCTTCAAGGAGACTTACCGTTGAGTAAGGACAAGAATAATGCCTGTTTGCTATGACAGCATCCACACCTCACAAAATTATCATGTAATTATATTACTGCTTTCCCCCATTGGGGCACACTTCAATACCTTTCACCGATATCCACCACCATATGGCTGTTGGGCATATGGATTTCCACCCATCATGGGGTTATAACCACCCGGCATCGATGATCCAGGAGGTAAGCCAGTTGGCCGTTGCATTGGAGCTCCTTGCCCAACTCCCATGTTCATCCCCATGCCCATGTTATACCCCGCATTTATACCCATCCCCATATTATTCATCCCCATTCCCATGCCGCCCATAGGCTGATTCATGCCTCCATAACCGCCCATAGGCTGATTCATGCCCATGCCGGTCCCTTGACCACCACCCATTCCCATTCCCATGCCCATGCCGGAACCAGCCATAGGGTTAGGTGGAGGCCTAAGAGCGCTAGCACCAGCACGGCCCATTCCTGAACCTGATCCCATAGCTTTGCCCATGTTGATTGTGGATGTTACAGGAGCAGCAGACTGTTTTTCCATCCTCTTCTCCTTCCGATTTATTGCATCGAAATCAACTCCTATATCTGCTAGTGGATTGGTCTTTGCTGCATTTAGAAACCCATCATGGCATCATCATCTCAGAGACATGCTAGCAGCCTACTACTTAAAAACAAAAAGTTAAACGAAAATAGAATTCCAGCACTCACGTCCAGATATATTCAAGTTGACAAGCCCTCGGCTCAGCGTATCAGTCCATACAGTGGACTTAGTCTCAAACTTCTTGTCCTTTGATGGTTGAGGTACAATAGCAAGTGCACCGGTTGAGGATGAAAGAGGTGGCTGCGAAGCCACCAGAGAATTTTGCCCCGTTTGCGGAAGTAAATTGCCAAGAACATCATTATTCTGTTGTACAGCTCCTCCAAATGACGCTTGCTGTGGGGGCATATGAGAAGTTACAGTAGATGTACCTCCTGATGGTAAAAAGCTTCCATTGGTTGTGTGCGAGGGCGGCATATGCTGTGGAGCCATGTGTGAAGGTGGTGGTGGAGCAGCTCCTGCCTGTGGGTAGACATTCCCATTAGGAGCTGAAGTTCCCATGTGCTGCGGGAAGTTCCCATAGTTAAATTGCGGCACCGGTCCAGTTTGCATATGCTGAGGGACTTGTGAAGCTACTGGAGCCACAGGACCACTCTGTGAACCAAAGTTCCCATACATACTAGCTTGCAACTGTGCAGGATGACCACTTGGAGCAGAAAATGGTGCCTGTGGTGCAGCAATGGCTGAAGGTCCGGAGGGAGGAAGAATGTCCGCCAAAATATCAGTGCTTGGGTCAGGCTCAGAGTAAAACTGTGAATTCTGTGCGCTGGCTGGAGCATATGTTAAGCCAGACAATGAATCCCCAAAGTCAAAATTGACTGTTGTTTCTCCCTTTGAGCCACCCATTTGAGGCATTTCAACATTTTGGTTCACATTTGGCTGCATAGTAGCTACAGGTGTGGCAGTTGGTGGTTGGACTGGGGCACCGTCTCCAGATGGGATAGCTTTAAAAGGTGAATCGCCAAAGGGATCATCAAATGACTGCATCCACAAAATCATTGTAGAAGTTGTAAATTACCAGAACAAAGTGGACCCTAATTATGGTCAGAAAGGACTATAAAAAGACATCTAGCCTGCAATTGAAGAGAGACTCAGGAATAGGTATGACAGGAGAAGCTTCTCCACAGATTTCTTCATAAGGCTAAATTTTCATTCTATTTTCACCACCAAAATTTAAAGTAACCCTTAACTTGGTGCATAGGTAGGCATCAAATTGCAATTATGAACCCGAATCAAGTTTCGGTTCACTGCCTGGATTTTAGATAGTAACATCACATGCACAGGTTATATCTGGCATAAATCACGAATGTATTGAATGAGGCTGATAATGTACTTGAACTGCAGAAGCATGGCATAACTATGATATACACAGGATGGAACAATTCAAATGGTAGGGGGCCATTGAAGATGCATATTAGCTACAAATAAGAATTTCAACGGCAAGTACCTAGCAAAATATGCAAATTATGTAAGGGGCTCATCATGTCTGGTTGCATTGAATCTCAAACTAGTTCATGTTTGTCATACACTCAAAAAAAAGATTCACCACTATAAACCCACTATGCTTTTAGAGATTAAGTACCCAGACAATGGTGTGCACATCCGGGGAAACCAACAAGAATTTATCATGCCCCATCAGTTATACATCATTATTGACTGAGAAGAAAAGCAGGCCTTAAAGTTGCTGTGTTCAAGACATAAAATAGCACCTGGTTCATGACATTAGATGCTGATGGAGGAGCTGCAGCAAATGTGGATCCAAAGTTTGTATTAGCCGCAGCATCAGCTTCAGGAGCAGAGGTTCCAGATGTTACTGGCATGATAGCTAATGGGTTCTCAGAGAATGAATCTGATAAAGAGCCAAGCAAGTCTGTTTCTGCACTCTTTGATGAAGTAGGGGCAGCTGATCAAAGGAAGTAACAAAAAAAAAAATGAGTTTTCCGCTGTTTAGGGGGCAGAAATTGACAAAGAGGCTCCACCTAAGCTCCTGAATGACCAAATTCATATTGGCCTCAGGACATTATATCTAGATGCAAGGAAAAAGAAAGGAAATAGTGAATCTGGACCAGGAATACTCACGCAATTGTCACTTAGCACTCAAGGGAGAGAAGCAAATAGCTTTCGTTTTAACCATTTGCACCAGATATCATCGAGACTTAGGTTCCAGTAGATTCCAAAATCAGAACTTTGTGATTAAAAATGGTGAAGACCATAAGATTAATGCTACGGAAAGGAAATCTAGAGACAACCATTCCATTTAATGAAATAATCAGTGTTGAGGCAGGTTACTAAATTGCCCTACGAAATGTCAACTTGTATATTACCTCATAGATTATGCCACATAAATGTGCAACCAAACAAACTATACATATACACATTTTAGCATATGAGCACACAAGCCTAACTTAGGAAAGAATCACATGTGATGTCATGAATTAAAATTATGTTTACCTGAAAGTGGACCACGTGGATCAAACTCATCAAAAGTCTCGAATTCCTGCTTTGCAGGAGATGCAGAAGGACCAGGAGCATTAGCTGGTGCGCTAGTGTTATCATTGACAGGGGGTGAAGAAGGTTTAGGAGCAGGGGCAGATGTTGCTGAAGTCTCTACATCCCTGCAGTTTATTAGAATGAAAAAAAAGCTGAACAAGAGCAAAAAGGGAAAGAGTACAAACTATCATATTCCTGTAGTGAAGAAGTACCTTTCACTGTGAACGGGACTTCGAGAGTCACCAACAACTTCTTCATAACTAGGAGGTGCACCAATGTTTTGCTCAGAGTATTTTCGATCAAGGCGCCTGTAGATGTAGCAACTCTATTTATAAATCCCAATGCAGGAATCCCCATCAAAAAGTATTTTGCTGACCATGCCATCATAAAAAAGTCAAGCAAAAAAGCAGACAGATTACCTCTCATCTTGAGAATTTTCATCAGCTCTGCCAGCACTACCTCTGAAGCAGATGACCAAAAGCATTAATAATTTTATAACAATCAAAGCATTCATAAAGTGCATGCAGGAATTAAAGTTTACAAGAATATGCATAAGCTCTTATGTCGTGATAGACGGCATCCTCTTGCAAATGTAAAAATTAGATCCATACAGATATGACCCGACTAATCCAAGTAAAAGACATTAATTATTATTCTAGATGACAGTAAATAGAATTCGCACCAGAAGGGAAAAATTGTATTTTAACTAGTATGCTCGAATCAAAAGAGTCCGGGCAATCTTCTAAAAGGAAAACACATACCGTGATGAGTATTGACCATCATCATCCACAGAACGGTCTCTATCTCTATCATGACTTCTACTTCTCGATGAGCCATATTGATAATCGTCAATGCTTCGACTTCTTCCTCGGTGATCATCATCCCTGTAACCATCTCTTCCATAACGTTCTTCATAGTCTCGGCCATAACGGTCTCCATCGCGACTATAGGAATCCCCATTTCTACTGTACCGATCCTCATCCTTGTAGCCCCAGTCTCTCTCTCTACCATAGCCATATTCATCCCTGCCCCCATATCGGCCTTCATAGCGCTCATCATCATATCTATCACCTGCACCTGATGGCCTATACATTCCACCAGATGCCGATGCACTTCGGAACCTGTTTTGAGACAGAAAATTGAACCACGTATATTCTTAACCAGTGGAAGACATGCAACTGCTCCATTCAACTGCATGCAGATTGTCTTACAAGCTGACAACATTCTCTGTGCACACTAGGGTGCTACACATCATACTTCTAACATTAAAAAATCAACATGGAAGCCTTCCATACAAGTTGGCACCTTTTTGTGCCTCATTCATGGATCGAGAAGGAGGTCAGTACTTGAATACAAACGAACAAAACAGTTTTTCTTTTTTTTTAAAAAAAAAAACTTTTTATTTTTCAATTATAACTAAGATGCAGTAGGCAAAAAACAATTGTAATTTTCCAAAGCCAACAAAAGGACAACCAATAACTGACTTTACTGGGTGAAGAAAAGCAACTAAATTGTGTCCAAATGATCCTATGAGCTGGTGACCTCTAAATTGAAAGCCGACAATCCTATAGGTTGCACCATAGCTTTAAAGGGATAATTATCCTATCCAATAGCATGCATCATCAATCCCACTCAATGGGAGAAAAATAAGAAAGAATTAGCCAATTTGAGCCAAACAGATAACCAAGAAATAATAATATTAGGTCCAGAAAGGAAGACGAGTCACTCATCATCTGTAATCAAAGTGAAAAAGAATGATACATGGAAAGAGACATGCAAAGAAATGCAAGAGTAATAAAGTTGACTCTTTTAGAGGGTAAACTCACTTGTCCCTGTTGGCAGCAGCCTTCTGTCTAACTTCGGTAATCCTTTCCTTGTCATTCACCAGCATCACAAGACTCTGAGACTTCCTCCTAACATTGTTTCCCTGGTCCCTTCCACTAGAGTCGATGTATTGAAAATCGGACAATGTCTGGTACGAGATCGATTAAAACAGAAGAATGTTATTAACAGCAAACAAGTAGGCAATAACAACAATAAATAAAAAAGCAAAAGCAAAAGCAAAAGCAAAAGGAAGTACAATCAAGACCAAATTAGCCAATCCAAAGATAATTAGAACGGAAGGTTACTGATATTTGGTAAGCATGTTCTCTAATCTCATCAATGACGCGTTCAGATCCATGGGCAACCAGGTACTCCAGAACAGTCAATGCCTGCAGAAAGAGAAACACTTGAGCAGTATAACAAAATAGAACACAAATCTGACCATGTACTAAACACCGCAATCTGTAATGTTATGCAGTAAGACAATGAATAGAGAAGGCACTACCAATTCAAAGAAGCACCTCAAATAATTGAAACAAAAGTTGAACTTATGCCCAAAGAAGGACAATGACCTTGTAGACATGCCGCCAATTCTTTCCAGTATCGTTGATCCGCTTCCATATTACCCCCATTATCATCTGGTATTCATGACTGTACAGTTCATACAGTCAAAAGTAAGTATAATTGACTTGGCCAATGATGCAAAATCCAAGTAAAGGAGGATCAAGTTGTAGCTTACTAGTTTCTGGAAGCCTGCGCAATATCTGCAAGAAGCGTCCCATGGGGACCCCATGGTTCATTGCTTGTGGCATCAAGAACCTGGAAAACCAAAGAAGCACCTCAAATCTGAAAGCTCCTATCAACCACTGTACTGTGGATCTATGGAACGAATAATTTATGCTTTAAATCTCTTCCAAGAATTAGTAACAGTCTGAGACAATACTCTCACTCGAACATTAATTAACAGAGAAATACTTAAAAGATTAATTATTAGGCTATTAACTGAATAGAAACGAAACAATCATTACCTTCTGTTCTATTCCAGGAACTTTAAGCACTTTCTTATTCACCTCCCTCTTACTGTAAAACACAAAACCCAAATCAGTAGTAAGTCCAATTTCAATGTAACCAAGACTCCATATACACCAACATAGTCGTGATTAATTTGATTCTGTAGTTTTCTGGGTACTAAATTTAACTTAATTCACGGCAAAAAGAAAAGAAAAAAAGAGAGGGACTGCCGACTAAAAGACCTTGCACATTACATCATTCAAATGTCTCAAGGATGTTAAAACTTTAACTAATGGCACTTTTCCCAGTAGTTGCTATAACTTACATGTCCCTGACAGTTTGATCAAAGACCTTCTTCATTGCGGTGGATGTCTAGATCAAAAGACTTCTTTGAGTCTTTGGCGGAGAACACCTTCCTGAAAACTTATAGACCTTATGCACTCTTTGCCAAAGGACTGCTTCAAAAGATTAGGGTAATTCTCTGAAGCCTGATGATAGTGAAAAAAAATGCAAATAAAAAAGCATGGCCTAGAAATTCAAACAAGCCCAGAAACTTCATCACTTTCAATATTGGCAACTGAAAATACACAATCAAATAAGGGTTATGTCTCGATGCTGAATTGAAATCTTATCTGCAATGAAGCACGAATCAATTGAATCAACCAAAATATGTTCCCATTTCCCAAATGCCATAGACTTATTGAAACACAGATTGGCAACTACCGAGTAGTGTGTTATCAATCCACAAATTACAACTCATTGAAAATTTAGTGCAGGTGAAGATAAGCATGAACATTGACTCCCTCAGCACTGGTCCTCATAGGTAAGAAAAGCTCAACTGTACCCTCATTTTCCTAGCAAACAAAATTAGATCAGCTCCTTTTAAAACATCAAATTCCGACACTAGCTTAACATCTCAATCTCCTCCACCCACAATTCTAACAGATCCATCACAACCCAAAAGGCGCGAAAATTTCCTATCATTTCCCGTTCACACAACCCCAATAGATCACCGACAATCCAAAAGCGCAAAACTTTTCAACCATTGCCTATTTATTAAAACCACCCGCGCGAGATGCCCAAATTTAGGAATCGACCGAAACAGATCAAGAAGCGAAATTGACGAAACGTATTCCAAAGCACGGAAGATCCAACCAACCATCCATAGCAATGCACAGGGAGCGAACAAGAAAAGGAAGCGACCAAAACCGAGCTGAACCCACACAGAAATGGGCAAATCGCAGGGGAAAGAGACGAATCTAAGGACGACCCACGACGGAGGAGGTCGCCAGGAGCCTAGATCCACCCCCCAGCGGAGAGGGGGAAAGACGGGGATCGTTTCATTACCTTTGGCGATCGGGCTTGCGGCGACTGTTCGGCCAAACGAAAACCGAAAGTTGACGGCCAACCAAAGATGACCCGTACCCAGAAGAGAGAGAAAGAGAAAGAGAGAGAAGGAGAGAGGATCGGCAGGGAAGGAGGGAGGATGCAATCCTTAAGGGTCGGTCTTGGTGTCTCTCTCTCCCTATGAGAAGCGCACAGAGAGAGAGAGAGAGAGAGATGGACACAGCGCACCTTCCACGCAGGAAACAAAGGGGGAGAGATGAATTTTCCTTTTTAAATTTTTTTTAATTTATTTTTACTCTCTTTTCTTTTCTTTTTTCTTTTTACATTTGTTTATGTTTCCTGCTTTTCTATTATAGATATATAATTTTAATCTCTTTGGTGCTTCTTGCTTTTCTTCCTATGCATAGACGCAATAATTTATTAGCTGTCTCCAAAGCATAATCGATTATAAACACAAATTATGGCATGTGGTACGTGGCTGTCAACTTTATTATTATAGAATGACACGTTTCGAAACTTCCTTGCATTTTCTTAATTAAATCACAATATAATTTCACTTTGGTAAATTCATGTGATGGGCTTTATGAAAAATCTCATAAAGATATTTATAATAGTGGATTTAACGGTGATTTTCGTTTGTGTAGAACATTTAATTTCCTCGATGAATAGCTTATATAAATATGAAATTTTTGGCCCGCAATGAATGGAGACATTGATTAGCTGCCCGAAGAAAAGCCAGCATTCTTCTGGAACGTTGGACTTGGCAATCGTTAAACTCACCAACTTTCTTTTTTATTTTATTTATTATTTATATCCTAAATTCGGTATTAATTCTTTTTATTTGGTGAGCCAACGTGCTTAGCTGGTCCACAAAGTGGAAGGATTCTCGAATGAGAAGTGCACGGATTAAAAATAATAATATTTTTTTGGCCAATGCGATTTTAAATTTTTAGGGATGGTGATTGGTGAGGTAAGAGATTGACCTTAAAGATGGATTCCATCGATCCAGCTCATGCACCGCAATCTTTAAGCTTTTGCTAAAAAGGAAAAGAAAAAGCCTTTTTACAATTATACAACCTTAATACTTTTTATTTGCTTCATGGGTATTTAGGAATTAATGCATTTTTTCTTTTGCAATTTAGATCAACATAAACCGATGGGACATTACTTATTGCATTTGTGTAATTTGAAGAAAAAATACCACTTTTTTCTAGTCTCAATTCCTACAATTTTGTCATGAATATGCACCAATAGGGGCATCCAATATGTTTACGGAAATTTTGAAAAAAAAATAAATTAAAATTCAACCTCCATGTTTGTGGTGTATAATAAGATAGCTTAAAGATGCAACTTCAGTGATAATTCGATTGATGATAGGGGTAATGCGAAATATAAACGTAACGGAAATGAATTTTTTTAACTAATTCAGATATAAAAGTTATTTTCGTATTAATTAAATGATGACTTGACAAAGGGAGAGCTAATGCCTCAGTGGTTAAAAATCCAACCATTATTGCTAAAAAAAACTACCCTTAATTTGACATTTAAAGCGGTGAATCCCAAACATTCACTTTCTTCAATCTTTTGCCATTATTATCAATATCACGGTCGTGTTAACCGTGTGTTAATTGCACTATGTTTCTTTTCTTTTTTAAGATTCTACTTTTATATATATTGACTTTGTCGAATATAAGATTTTTCAAAAAAAAAAAATTTTCACGTTATTGAGCAATATATTAATTATCAAATTGAATCCAGAAAAATTTGAATGTGAAGAACTTTATAACGCGGTCAAATACTTATAAACTTTTATTTTCTTTATGCATATTACCACAAATTTTTTTTCCTACTAGTTGTCTTTTATTGACACATTATAGGTTCCGGATGATTAGATGAAACGAAAGAAGCCCTCTTTAAAAATTTGCCCAAACAAAATTCAGCAATGTGAAAATGTAAAAGATGAAATTAAATTAGATCATGATTTTTCATTAAAAGAAGAGAAAATTAAAAAGGGAAATCAAATTTCATTCATTTTATATTGACAATATTTAATATCATTAGTGGAGTGTTTATGGAAAATATCAAGGTATCTTGATATGCATAACTTTTTTCACTATTGTTTTTTAGATACTATTGTGTACACACTAAATTTAGAAAGTATCATTGATGGTTAAAGAATTCATCAATTATGTAATGTCGAACATGGAAAGATTAGATATTCCTTTACAAGACTAATCAATAGAAAATAACATATTTATCACAAAAGCGGACATTTAAGACAGAGATGACGAGGAATTGACAAGTCACATGGTAAAACCAATGGTGAACTGAGAGGCTTGTTTGTATCTCCCACATAATAATGAGTTTAAATTTGAAGAAAACCCATAGTAGGAAAATAATTAAATGGAAGGAAATTGGGAGAAAAACGAAAACCATCGAGATGGATTTTGTCTAACCATTGGAAATGGGACGGAGTTAGTTATTTCAGGTGAAAATGGGTCACTCTCTGACAAAATGTACAGCCAAGCAAGGCAACAATAGAGAAGTCAGAGCTGGGGCTTTGAAGTTTCAATAAAAGGTTGCCAATCTGGCCAAGGAAAATACAGAAGGCTGTCAGGTTCCGGTCAAAGCAAAATACTCCAAGAATATGCTGGATCTACGCCAGGGTTAAGAAGAAGACTCTGTACAACTGGAAGCAGATTGTATCACACTTTGTTAAAAGTATTCAATCCCCTTTGGAGGTGATTGCATCTCTGGTTATCAGTTCATATCATTAAGCAAATTTATTAAAAAACATAATAAAGAACCAACCTCAACAACAGAAATCCTTTAAAATTTGGTGTATTGCGACAGGGTCTTATTAATGAGTGTTTTGGAGCACTTGTTAAGTACATTTGACATAGAAGTATATTGATTTACGGTGCATATTGATTACATATCACATGGGAGACCGCGGCATTGCACATTACAATCTTTCCTTTAATCTGCAGGTACTTGTTAATAAAATCGTTACAGCTGTTTGAATCCATTTCCCACCAATCTTCCTGATCACCATTTGAATTCATATTCCCTTTGCTGGAATCGATTTACACATTTTCACTTTCCCTTCCAATCTGTCAACCTCGAAAAGTAGCTTTTGATGATTAGAGTTTACACGGCGAGCACATGAAAATCATCTTAATTCAAGGATAATTTCGTGCGACTTTAAGATTCTACGTCAACTCGAACAGAACATTGTTGTCTCACAATCGTACCTTATGGAAGCAAAAATATCATGCTGGAAAAAGGGATTTGAAGCAGGAAAGGTCATCATCAACTAAACCAGAGATCAATCTCAGCCACAAGTGAGCCAGAAAATAGACATTCACCCAATGAGGGAGAAATAAAAAAATTTGTGAGTCATTGTCATTACTTTGTACAGTAACCGTTCATATCTTTCCTGATTATTATCAGACACCGTAACTTGGCTGGCTGGCTGCTACATAAATTGGCAATAAGATTACATTATTCGGCTATAGGATGAACTTAAAGCAAAATACATTGCAAAATAAGTTAACAAATTCCACCTTTCAGACACCCAACAAATATGCTTCATTGAAGTACAAACTACGAGAATATGCACAATCTCTGGATCATCAACTTGGGGTACTTTGGCCTTTACCTTGATATACAGGCTCTAAACATTCCTTAGCCCGGTGAACCTTAGACTGAATGTAAAAGCTTCCGTTCTTTGCATTCCTCTCGAACAAAACATCATATTTCTGCTAGGCCAGAAGAGATTTGTCTCAGAACAGACGGATATAAGCATACAGGCATCATACAAAAAGCTTTTTGTGCTGCAAAATTTTGCATACCTTCAATATATCTTCCCAAGCAGTTTCCTCCGTCACCCCAAGGATCTGCCTTGCTTCTTGTTCTGTCATTGCCTTGCTAGCTCGGCGGACAGTGTTCTGTAGTGTTTCTTGGGCAACACCAGTTTTTGATGCATCTAAAACAAATAGAGAGAAGTCCTCTGATTACTTTTTATCCCATATAAGGCTCTACCGTTAAAGAACATCGTGCTTTGTCCTCAACAATAGATCTGAAGTACGCGCTATATCCCATGAACACAAATCTCATTTGCAGGCCAAAGCAGCCTCACTAATTTCAGAAGAACAGATGAGAAGCTCCAATCAATCAGGAGAAGGACAATCAACACAACAAACCCTAATTCGAGTGTTTAGGTCAAAGACTATTAATTTGACATCTTTCAAGCTAATTGACCTGTAAGGCAGGACTAGAAGGCAACTCATTTTCTGTGGTATGTCCAAGAACAGGAGGTGAAGGAAGGTGTAAGTCCAAATTCTAAATATCTAGTTCTTCTTTTCTTTTCCCAATTCCTTTCTTGACAGTGGACTCATCTAACTTGTTTGATCTGTGCATAATGGTCCTTCCATTTATTCGGAACAAATTGCACAAAGAATAAGTAGAAATTTGAAAAATCACTACAAGTTAGATGCTGGCAAAAGGACAATTGGAAAATGCACCAAAAGAACTGTGCTAATCAAGTACTTTGTTGGAGTCCAAAACACTTTAAAGGAAA
The DNA here is from genome assembly GCA_014182895.1 of Angophora floribunda. Classification (NCBI taxonomy): domain Eukaryota; kingdom Viridiplantae; phylum Streptophyta; class Magnoliopsida; order Myrtales; family Myrtaceae; genus Angophora; species Angophora floribunda. Next base: position 1,656,713 of record CM024712.1, read on the forward strand.
ATCCTAGCTGTAAACTAAAATCACAGGGGCTAAAATTTTAGGGACAGGTCTTAAGTTTGATGGGGTCGCAAAAGCAGGGACATCAGATCAAACTTTGGAGGGTCAAAAGTCAATTAAAATAAGGTTGGAGAGTTCAAAAATAAATGTTGATGGCTACAATCGATCTAACTGTCTAATTGGTAATAGAGTTTCACCTACATTAGCTACAACCCAATTACAGAGCATCTGGGAAAACTGGAAGTATTAAATTGCATTAAAAAGCCCTATCGCCTCTGCTAACCATGGTTAGGTAACTCTTCTTTACTGAAAGAACTCAACTTTTCTTGACTGAACAAGTCACACGCACGTCCAAAATGCCAATTTCCAGCACTTCAAATTGCATTCCTGAACAGACCCTGATAACATTTTGCTCTTGACATTTTGTCATCCATACCATTTATCGGTCTAACTTCCACATTCCCTATTGTAGCTAGAATGTGATAAATTGACAAGAAAAGCACTTCTTCAAAGACAATCCTACATCAACAACAACAGCAGAAAACCCTCTTGGGTTTTGAAAATAAAGTATCTAAGACCCATTGCCAACAACCAACGCTTAACAGTAACAACCGATTCCTCTGCTCAAACCTTTACGAGTCCATTAGATTGCCTCACACCTATCATAACTGACGAACTCAATTCCGAAGACACCACCCAGAAAAGCGATAGCAATCTTAGATGGATCTAATTACATTCTCTTCCATCACCCATTACGGCCAACACAATTCATTGATCAGGTACGTCCACCCAATGAAAAGGTGCGAAAGAAAACAACCCGAACGCCAGAATTGGCAAAGAGAAAGCCACCCAAACAGAAAGAGGAGAAAAAAAAAAAAAACTTACTTTGCAGGGCTTGACGATACGCCTGAACAAAAGCTCGAGCCAAGATACCCCCGCCCATCACGATCAGGTTCGCGAGAATTTTCGCCGCCTGCCCACACACGCACGCACAACAATCAATTCGAACGGACAGAGGTCGAAGACGGGCACATGCGAGAATTCCAGCAGAGCGAGCGGAACTCACCATCTCCTTCCTTCGAGGGTTTGCGAGGATTCTTCGTCGGACCTATCAAAGTTACGACCTTTTTCGATTCCTACGGCTGCTTTCCCTGGCCTCAACCTCGAATGGATCGCGAAGATAGAGGGTGGAACGAGACGTGAGCCGACCGCCGGGGAACCCTAGAATCGAATGGAAGCTTCCAGAAATCGAAGGATTTTTCCGACGAGGAGGATGTTAAAAAACGAATCTTTCCGTCCCAGCAAGGAAGACATGGACACCGGAGTTCATGAGAGGAGGACGATGTTGGGGGCGGAAGCGGATCCAAGTGGCCCAATCACCAATCACAGCCCAGCCCAATATTCTTGATTCCCTCTCAATTTCTCATGAACTCTTCTTAATTTTTAAGGGATTAATCCCACCAAAATCCCAAACTGGTGCATATTTGTTAACACCTAAATTTTAATAATCAGATCATTCATTTATCGCATAAAAAATTAGGGATTACTTTGTAACCCCTAAACAAAAATATCATAATTAGGTTGCTTTGCATATAGTTTGAAGAGTATTTATTTTTTTTAGAACATTTGCATTGGACCATGACAAACGAGATTTAATTTGGCGAGTTGGAATATGGATATATTTCAGAAAAAATTCATATTATTTTTCCAATATTTGATCATATGACGGTGGATATTCATATATCCTTAGTAAAGGCAAGTGTACGGATGAGATATTATGAGCACATTTTTGCAAGATTTAGAATTCCAGGAAATTCTATTATGATCTTGAGTTTTGGAAATGTTGGACTAAATCATGAGCTGATGTTCAATGTAAAGAAATAAAATACATGAAGAATATCCAGCATGCGCGATCAGAAGGAAAGAAATATGGACGTATTGCCAAAAGGTGGACTCGTGGTTGATAGTAAGAAAGAAAGGGACAAAACCATGATATTTTTCCAAGCAATTGGAAGAGGAAATAAGATTTGCTTTTTTTCTTCGTGACCCTGGCCTCCTAACCTATAAAAGGGAGAGGGAAGAAAAAAGACAGAAAAAGGGAGAAACAGAACGCAGGAGGGAGAAAGAGAGAAAAGGTGGGGTCTTTTCTCACCTTCTCTAGCAACGTGTAGTAGAAAGAGAGAACATGCAGAGAGAGAGAGAAAAAAAGAGGGGAAGAAAAGGGAGAGTCTACCCTGAGTGTCACCGTAACCCTGCTTGCCACTGCCAATGTGACTCGACGCTGCAACTCGCCGCCGCATCCCTTCTTTCGGCGAGCTCCACCTCACGACGCCGCTGCTGTTCACTTGCAGCCCGCGTGTCGACGAGTCGTTGTGTCCCAACCTCCTGACGACGAGCTGTTGCTGTTCGCTGTCACTTGTGTCGCCTTACTGACCCGCTGCTGTCTGAACCCCCAACGCCAGTCACCATTCCCGCTCATGTCCGAACTGAGTCAGATCCCATCAAGTTTCCATTCTTGCAGGTTTGTTGGTCGTGAACTCACCATTGCTGAGCCAGACTCGATGTCAGTTACCGTTCGTGAATCTTTGTCGCCGTTTCGTTTTAGAATAAACCATTCAAACTAGGTAATTTCCTCGAACCAAATTTGGTCTCAATATTTTATTGTCTAAATTGGAATATTGGATACTAATATTGATTCTATTGAGATGTAACATCATCCGATAGGAAATCATGAAAAAAGTCATTATAATTAATAATATGATTAGTAAGACTTCATATATTATTTTGATTTTTGTGTGCATTGGTGATGTTTATGTTTAAAATCATTATAATTACTAAGACTTCATATCACTTTTTTAATTATTTTGATTTTTAAAATCATTTTTTAATTTGCGTAATATTTGATCATTTTTTTTATTTTGATTCAATTTTTAAAATCATTTTATAATTACTAATTTGATATGTGGGACTTCGATCCTAATCTATTTAGGAAATTATCACAATTTAATTTTTTTTTTAATTATCTTTATTTATTTTTTTTTGCCACATATGATGTTTACAATTTGCAAAGGTTCCTTTAATTGCATGTAATAGAGCCTGGTTTTAATTCCATGATAGAAATAAAAACCCAAATTTTTTTTTTTGTTATGGTGTTTATTTTCCTGCAATTTATTTGATTCATTGAAGATTGAATATTAGTGATGGATTAAATTAACAATTATCATTTTTTAAAAAAATTATCTTAATGGATCAAATTAGTAATTATAATGATTTTAAACATTAGCAATGCACAAAAAACCAAGATAATTAAAAAAGTGATCCAAATTAGTAATTATAATGTCTCACTACGGCACCCAAAAAATCAAATTAGTAATTATAATCATTTTTTAATAATATCATAACGAATGATGTTTAACATCTTAATAGAATCAATATTAGCATCCAATATTCCAATTTAGGCAATAAAATATCGAGACCAACTTTGGTTTGAGAAAATTACATAATTTGGATTGTTTACTTCCAAAACGGTACAGGCGGCAAGGATTCACGAGCACCAGTTGGTGTTGAGGCGGGCTCACAACCAACGAACCTACAAGAATAGAAACTTCATGGAATCGACTCGATTCGGACATGAGTGGGGAACGGCGAGTGGCGTGGGAGGTTTGGATGGCAACAAGTTGGCAAAGCAATAGCTGGTTCTGTCTTGATCGCAGCAACAACGAGCAGTTGTGGTAAACAGCAGCAGCTTGTCATCGGAAGGTTGGGACACAATGGCTAGGGCGAAGGCATGGCGACAGGTTACTCAAGCCACAACGTTGGGCGGTCGAGATGGCAACTCACGGAGAGTAGGGGTATGGTGATGCTTAGAGGAGCAATAGCGTCATTAGGCAGAGCTCGGCATTAAAGGGTTGAGGCACACGGCGGTTGTAGTTGTAGCGTCATCGGGCTTCTCGCGGTCGAGCAGTTGGAGGCATGGACGGGATTTTTTTGGGGTCATAAACAGGTGACTTCTTTCATTCATTGGTACTATAATTACATGAGAAAAGTAAACAAGCTTCCAAACATAAAATATCCCTAGGGGGCTAGGGAGGGGAAGACACCCAATTCATATGAAGGTTTTTGCTTTGGTGGGCTTTTGCTACCCGATTCACAGTTCGATTTCCTTCTATTGGGCAATGGGCAACTCTCACATGACTGAACTGGGCTAAAATCTCTTTACTTTCATCTAAAATATTCCTCACGGCGCATGGAGCTTCTTCTTGGTCCAGTACACTCTCCACTACTATGCAACTATCATTCTCACACTCCAAATCCAGCGTCTCTGTTGTACTTCACCCATGTTTTCTCTGACTCCGTTTCAGGTACCGTAGCCCTTGCATGAGTGCTAGGGCTTCGGCTTGTAGAGGGGAAGTAGCTTGGATCTCTTTCACGAAGCCACCTTTGACCATCTCGCTTGTGTTTCTCAAGATTCCGGCGATTGAGCGTGGGTTCTCGCTACGAAAGTACGTTGTGTTGACTAAGGGGATATCAGGCTATGGAAACACGCTATGTTGAAAGACTTTGGACTACGAAAGCACATTGTGTTGATGCAAAAGAGCTCTGGACTATGGAAGCATGCCAAGTTGATGAAAAGACTTTAGGTTATGGAAGCACACTATGTTATTAAGAGGGACATTGGGCTATAGAGGCACAAGATGTCGATGGAAAGAGCTTCAGGCTACAAAAGCACGCTAGGTTAATGAGGAGACTCCGAGTTGGGAAACATGCCATGTCGATTAAAGGGACTTTGGGCTACAGAAGCACGTCGAGTTCATAGAGAGACTTCGAGCTACAAAAGCATGATGCGTTGATGGACAGACTCTGAGCTACGAAAGCACACCATGTCGATAGAAAGAGACTTTGGGCTACATAAGCTTGCTAGGTTGATTTCATATAGAAATAAAATTCAAGAATGTTTAGATGAATTTTGAGGCTTTAGAAAGCAACTCGAACATTGGATATTATTCATCTTCAAGAAAATATTATCTGTTAGACATGATTAGAGCAAAAATTGATATGCATCATCAAAGAGGTAGACAATCTGAGCCATTTTAGAATGCACATTTCAAAGCTCACTGAAGTTTTTATCAATTCAATCAAGGTTTATGCATAATGACTTTACCATATTTGTATTACCAAATTCATTGTAGAGAATAATCAATCAGGACAATTTTCACTCATGACATGGATTTCTTAAGATTGCCAAATGAGAGACTTTTAGTTAGAAATTGCTTTCACTCACTCTTATTCAAAAAGGCTTTTTTATGAGAATCACTCGATCTCACTATCATCATATTGACAAGGGTTCGAGTATTTTCGCAAGTAGTACGATCTTATCAATTTGAGAGGTCTTTAATAGGGACTATGATGTGGGCTTAGTCAATGGCTTAACAAAGAAAAATCTTTGGGTTAAAGCTATTGAAAAAACAACTCCACAATTATCTCTAAGTTTACAAGGCAAGAACCTTGCAAAAAATGATAAAATAATCTAGCCTACACTCGAGCAATGCTTAAGACATGTGAGCACCTACGTTAATTCAAATGCAATAATCTAAAGAGACTATGTAAAGGATGTAACGTAGGCTAGGCTCATGGGTTGGGAAATGAAAGGATCGTTAGGATCAAAGATGTACATAGGGGTGAAAGTTGGCGATCATCTTGGCATCGTCACTAGTCTTCTTCTCCATTGGGGATTACCTTCATAATGCTCTATCGACCGTAACATCTTGGCATTTAAGCTCTTTGAGTAACGCTCCATAAGGGATATCATTTTTTTTTACAATTGACAGTCATCTATTCGACCCTCTCCTCTTTTTTTTTTTTTCGTTTTTTCTATGGGCATTGGCTTTACTTTTACTGGGTACACAACCTTTTCAAGCCCCTAATTTTTATTTTTTCTTATGTCTATGGGCATCGGCCTTGATTTTATTAGGTATATTGCTTTTTCTTGCCCCTCAGATCTATTATTATTATTATTATTTTACTTTTCACACATTTTCTACAATGCATACATTAAACAATCGATCTTTGATTTGTGTTTTATTGAATGACTCAACATTTGGACTTTTGGAGATCTTCATCTTCTATTGGAACTTTGGACCAGCCATTTTCCTTGAGCCAGTATGGGGAATGATCACCAATTGAGTTTAAAGAAATGAAATTTGCAGGTTCAAGTGGGCTACACAATGGATGTAAGTGTGTAGGATAGAGAACAAACCGCTCTTCATCATCCTAAACAAACTACTCTTCACCATCCTAAGGCAATTTAATTATTGCACGAGTTCAATGTAATAACAATACTTGAAGATTGATGTAAGTGAGAGCAAGATAATTTTTATCCCTTTTCCTCACCTCATGATGCTATCTTACCTCTAATTTGCCCCGATGTGTTCTTGATAGGGGTAATTTGAAAAAAGTCTCCACAAGTGTATAGGGCTTAAAGGGATTAAGCCATGGACCACATGTAGTGTTTGGGAGTAGAAAAATGAATTGCCTTTCATTATTTTGGTCAACGTACCTTTTGCAAGAAAATGTTTTACCTTGTAGATATAGAACTTCATACACTCATCTCACAAGGGTATAAAAAATATAGGATAGTGACTTGCCTTTCATCATCCTAAAATGTCTCATTTAACATGCTCAGTACATTTCACATCATTCATTAAATTGGTCCATCTTGACCCTCCTTGGTGGAATTAATGAACTAAACATATAAAAGTTATCATGCAAATTCTCTTTTCAAAAGAGTTTAACGACTTTAAGAATGGAAAACGTTGTGACTTCAGAATAATTAATTCACCATACTAAAAACAAAGTTCTTATCATAGACATGAAAAACATTGTTTTGAGTATTCGATTTCCCATAAAGGGATTGTCTCAACAACGGGTGTTCTTGGGTTGCCCTAATCTGAAAGGAACGAACACACGAATTGATCTATTTAGATTGAAATTCCGATCTTTGATTTGTTAAATGCTCAATTCTAGCTTTTGCCCCTACACAAGAGAATGTGCATGGACAGGATACTATGCAAGCGAATGCAAATTGAACATCCATATTAGCTCAAGTTGAGATTTTATCTCAATTGGGCCACTACCAAAATCTGTTGTGCCTCCAATCTGTCATTTACAACGTAAAGAACAAATGGTTATTTCCCAAAATTAATTATGGTTAAAGACGAGGTGTACCTCCTTCATCAAAGGTGGATGATTCTCTTTTTGACTTGCCCTAATTTTCTCAAGGAAATGAGAAATGTAGAACACTTCATTTGGCTTTTTGAGATGGATATCTCAAGTATTAACGAGATTTGCCCTACATTAACTCTTTGGAGTTATGTTCTCAACCTTATTGAGTAACAATCAAGCCAATGGGTCCATCATTGCAACTTGATGTGACTTTTTCGGATGCTTTTTCATCAAGTCAAGAAAAATTATGCTCTGAAACATGTAAATGAGTTAGAAAAATAAACCAGCTAACCAAATGCATGTTTTTGGAAATGGCTTCAAAATATATGTTCTTTTTTTCCTTTTTTATTTTGATTTTCTTTTTGGTGAGGAAGCATGATGAAGCCCAACCTTTTGAATTTCTCCGTGGATAATATTTCCTTTTTATTGTTGGATATTGTCACTAGGCTAGTTTGGTAGGCTTCAACATGCCCTCGAAATTAAAAAATAAACTTGTAATTTCATTGAATAAAATCAAATGAATTACATTTATTCGAGTGAAATTGCAGCATTCAAGCCCTAGCGAGCAAATCTAGAAAACAATAAATCCTAAAAAGCAACACTTATCCTAGGAAACATTTGAAGCTCCCACGCAGGGGAGGTTGCAGTCGAACATGCTTTATTCAAAGGAGAGCTAAACCGCTTAGGACCATGGATCACATGCACTTAGGTTCTTCGTCCCCTTGGTCTTGTGAGGCGAACTCTCCAGATTATATATTCTTCCTTCTAGATATGTCACCAACATTTTCATGGTGGCATCAAATTAGGCTACTTCTAGAAAATGAGATGATTCAAGAGTCCTTTTGGCTCTTTTCTTCAGGTTGAAATTTCTCACTGAAAATGATGCATCCATGTCATCATGGCGCTTTTGCTTAACGAGATAAGTTAAAGGAGTAGATAACTCATTGACTTGAATTTGGAGGCTTGCAATTCACTTGTCCATGTGACTATGAACATGGTTCAACACTTTATTTTGATCAATCATTCTTGCTCGTGGCCATGTATGAATGGCTAATGGTCGACGTTCCATAATCACCTAATTCAAATAAACAAGCACATGTAAGCACAAGGTGCAAATAGAGCCCATGATAACGATTTAATCTATTTTTCATTTTTTTTCATTTATTCATGAAATGTCCGTACATGAAGGAATTTCCTTAAAACGGACTAGGAAAATGAAGACATAGAACACCCAAGCATGGACTAGAAACTAGAAATACCAAATTTCCTAAACATGAACTAAGTAAAGCAAAAATAGAAACTCCCTAACAAAGACATGAATTGAAAGTAAATTCTCTAAGTTTTTTTTTTTTTTGAAATGATTCATTTCATGGCAATTTCCTCATTTCATTTCTAATTGGCAAAGGAATTAAATCAATGATTGACCTAAATTGTCATGGACCGACCAAAGGTACGGTTAAGTAAGTAAATTGCAAAGCAAAGGATAGAACTTACTTTACCAGTACAACGATGGCAAACACATATACATGCACATGGAATGTGGGGTTCGATTTCTAACTAAGAAGGCTAAGCAAAGTGGAGTTAAAAGTGTGGGATGACTAGTCACAGCCTCATGTACTAAGTCAAGTCCTCCTAACTTTGGCTCGGTCAAGAATGATACCCCGATGCAATGTAGCCTTGCGGGCAGAGGTAAACATTAGAAGCTTTCGGATTGAGTTGGGCAACTTTTGCTATGTGACCTCACGGTTGAAGTTGTATCCAACTCAATACCATCATAAGTATCTTGGTGCAACCTAGGTCTAGTAGTAGGTTGTGTGTGCGATAGTGTAGTGTTAAAATAATAAAAGCATGCACAACCGTTGGTAAGCAAACATCACTTCAACATCAAATCCAAAACAATCATTTCAACACCTCCCTACATGACAAAAGGTTAGCAAAGACTACTCCCCTTATATCTCCCATTTGCAAGAATATTTAACACTTCAAATGTTAGGGACATACTTGAAGTCCTTTCTATCAAACAAAAATATTTTTTAAAAAGAGAAATTTGGCCTTAATGTACTAAGAATTTATCAAGTCCCCAGTAGAGTTACCAAAATTTAGTGTCAATAGTTGCCCTAAAAATCCCAAACTGGTATATTTGTAACAAATTTTACCCTTTGCAAGTTTTCCGTTAAATTGGACAATAGTAGAAAAAAATCACAAACCGATACATCTGTAACAAATAAATGATAAAATCCCAAACCAGTACACTAGTCAACTTCTCCATGCTATTAACTCAATAATTTAATAATAAAATTTAACAAAAATAACGAAGGGTAAATTTGTCACAGATGTAATAATTTTGAGATAATGTTTTAAGTAAATTTGTCATAGGTCTACTAATTTGAGATTTTCATAATAATGACCCTAATTGCAAAGGCCAACTTAGGAAGTGGAGGAGAATGCTGTTTTGTGTCGCACAAGTGAATGGACCGGTTTGGACAAGCGATTTCCTTCTTGGTCTTGTCCAGTCCAAGCCATCCCGGACGATCACTTTCGTAAAGAGAAATTAATATCGTTAGTCAGGGCTAGCCCAGCTTGGGCAATGATTTTCAGGCCCGATACTATTCCAGCTGGAAGGTGTCATCTATTTTCTCGAGATCAACTCGAGAATCATGAACATGTATCACTTTAAAATCATTTGGTATAAACGGAAATGAGGGATTTGTCTTAGTCGACAGAGGAGTCCGTTGTTAATTGCCCCCGGATATTCTTAATAATATATAAAAAAACAAAAATAGCTAACCAACCATACTAACTAGATACTTGGCCCTGCACTTTACGCGAGCATATTTGCTTGAACAACGGTGGATATCCTTATAGTCATAATTTTTCTAGTGCAGGTAACATCAACTTGAGATTAATTCTTAAAATTATGAAAAATTATATATCGTGCTGATCAACAAATTCCAAATAAACAGCACAATATTTTAAGAAAATAAAAATATTGTGCAGAATAACAAAATCTAAATAGCAAAGGTAACTTTCTTATAAAGTTTTATCAATACGATAGTACTATAACAAACCATGGGACGAGCGCAAGAGCTAACACTCTCTCAGCTCAAACTTTGGTTATATATCGCAGTAGTTTACTTTTATATCTTCTTTTTGTATGCAAAATGTAAGAAGTACCCGAGATATGTTTCCCAGCGAAAAGCTGAAATCACTTTATCCTCGGTCTGTAGTTGGATTTGTCCTTCCAGTAACGTTTTCCTCTCTTTAGAGGACCACTGACACTTGCCCCAAACAACCCACAATGGAAGTTGTATGCATTTTAGACAGGGACAGAACAGAGAGCTTAGAGCTACAGTACAAGTGCACAGGCAATGATCAGAAACCAAATGACTCTCCAAGTATAAGAGTCACTCTAAACAGGATTTCATTAAGTCAAACTAAATAATCTCTTCGACACCAATTTAACATGATATTCATCAAATAATTCTCATGTTTCGTGGGGCAGTATATCAGTAGTTACAGCTAGCTGATACAATGAATGAGGCAAAGAGTTTCCCTCACGATGCTGAATATTCTTAAGCAGATGCTCTGTACAAGTGTTGACTAGATAAAGCATACAGAAGTGGTTTTTTCTTCGCTTTCTTTCTGTTCGTTGGCTAAGTTAGGTGGATAATTTGGTTCTGACTCGAAGGGCATCAAGAGAGGTACGACATTCTTTAATATTGAGAGAACTCGGGTTTCTCTTTATTTCTAACGTAGTTGTTGCACAAAGCACAAGAAACAATTGACCTTAAATAAACAGAAGCCTGCCAAACATGCCCATACGTACAGACTATACACCAATAGATTAGATGGCATCTAAACAAGAATCAGACAAAAATTGAAGGAAAGGAAAAGAAAGTGCCAAATGGGGCTTCGTTGTACTATCTCTGCCTCTCCAATCTCGTACCCTGTTTCTTTTTATCCGTATCAGAAAGCTCTTGGAAGCCATTTGCCACTTGAAAATAACAACAGCGCAACTTGGAACATGGTCACCAAGGAAGTGGAAGATACTTGGTCTGGTCGGTGAAGGTTGTGTCTTGATGAAGCATTCAGATCCTTATTTGACGAAGCAGGATTGGGAGATTGAAGTCTAATTCTCTTCTTTACGAAGCCCTTCTTTATTACATTCTGCAAACTAACATCTGCAACACCAAAATTAGATCAAATCTGTGAGTGTTATGGAACACGTGATAGACAATGTGCTAATTGCATAAGCTTCTTAAAGATTATGGACATACATGATTGGAGTTGATAAGTGACTAAGCCTTTTGAGCTTAGTAAATTGGAGGGGGTGGCGGTGACGCATAGATGTATGCTGGGGGAGGAGGTGACTTCACCGGCGGTGGTGGCGATGTGTAGTGGTAGGGAGGAGGAGGGGATGGTGAAGGGGGAGGTGGTGACTTGTAGACATATGGAGGAGGTGGGGAAGGCGATGGTGGTGGTGGGGATGTGTAGTGGTATGGTGGTGGGGGAGACTTCTCCGGTGGCGGAGGTGAGGTGTATTGGTATGGTGGTGGGGGAGACTTCACCGGTGGTGGAGGTGAGGTGTAGTGGTAGGGAGGAGGAGGAGATGGTGATGGGGGAGGTGGTGACTTGTAGACATAGGGAGGAGGTGGAGACAGTGATGGTGGTGGTGGGGAAATATAATGGTATGGTGGTGGCGGAGATTTCATCGGTGGTGGTGGGGACTTGTAGTAGTATGGTGGTGGTGGAGATGGTGATGGAGGTGGTGGTGATTTGTAGATGTAAGGAGGGGGCGGAGAGGGAGATGGTGGTGGTGGGGACTTGTAGTAATATGGAGGAGGTGGAGAAGGTGATGGTGGAGGAGGAGACTTGTAGTAATAAGGTGGTGGTGGGGATTTTACGGGTGGCGGTGGTGACTTGTAGTAGTAAGGGGGTGGAGGTGATGGTGATGGAGGTGGCGGAGATTTGTAGTAGTAGGGAGGAGGTGGAGAGGGAGATGGTGGAGGTGGGGACTTGTAATAGTATGGTGGCAGGGGAGACGGCGATGGTGGAGGGGGAGACTTGTAGTAGTAAGGTGGAGGTGGAGATTTCACCGGCGGTGGTGGGGAATTGTAGTAGTAGGGTGGTGGTGGAGATGGGGATGGAGGAGGTGGTGACTTGTAGTAATAAGGTGGTGGAGGAGATGGGGAAGGAGGTGGTGGGGATTTGTAATAGTAAGGTGGAGGTGGGGACGGCGAAGGTGGAGGCGGGGATTTGTAGTAGTATGGCGGCGGTGGTGACTTCACCGGTGGAGGCGGGGATTTGTAATAATATGGTGGTGGTGGTGATGGCGATGGCGGAGGTGGTGACTTGTAGTAATAAGGTGGTGGAGGCGACGGGGATGGTGGTGGAGGGGACTTGTAGATGTAAGGCGGTGGTGGAGGGGACTTGTAGACGTATGGTGCAGGAGGGGGTGACTTGTAAATGTAAGTCGGTGGCGGTGGTGGAGGAGACTTGTAAATGTAGGGCGGCGGTGGAGGGGACTTGTAGATGTACGGTGGAGGAGGAGGCGATTTGTAGATGTAAGTCGGCGGTGGTGGGGGAGGGGACTTGTAAATATATGGCGGTGGTGGAGGGGACTTGTAAATATATGGCGGTGGTGGAGGGGACTTATAAACATATGGTAATTGAGGTGGTGGTGGAGACTTGTAAATGTATGGTGGTGGAGGAGGTGACTTATAGATGTAAGCGGGCGATGGCGGTGGTGGAGACTTATAAACATATGGCGGTGGTGGTGGGGACTTGTACACATAAGTAGGTGGAGGTGGTGGTGGGGACTTATAAATGTATGGTGGTGGCGGGGGAGATTTGTAGATGTAAGCCGGAGGGGGTGGTGACTTGTAGATGTAAGCCGGCGGCGGTGGTGGTGGCGACTTGTAGAGATATGGCTTCAGAGGTGGTGGGGGAGAAGTGTAGTAGTAAGGAGCGGGCGTGGGTTTAGGCTTGGGCTTGGGCTTCTCACACTCCTTGTAAGGGGTCTTGGGGGCGTAGGCAAAGGGCTTGGCATAGAGCACGACTTCATACTCGGACTTAGACTTGAGCCCGAGCTTTGCCCCCTTCTTGCCCCAGTGGAGGTCGGTGGGGATGTTGCACGGCGAGCCCTTGGGCGGGGCGTGGAGCTTCGCCACGCACGCCTTGGCCTTACCGTCCTTGCCGTAGTCGAACCCGTCGACCGTAATGCTGTACTTGCCGTTGATCTTGGTCTTGCCGTAGGCCTTGACCTCCTTCTCGCCGGCCTTGCAGGTCACCTCCACGACGGCACCTGCTCCCAAAACGACACGAAACAAAACACAATCAACATAAGATAAATATTAAAACGCGAGAAGCAGCCAATGATGTACGAGTCAAATACGGTAACAATGCCCCGAACGGTCATCACCACCTACTCTGAATTAAACCAATCTTGTCTTGTCGTATTGATAAGTAATTTCCAATTTTTTACAAAGAGGAAAGGACAAATATCCCAGGATAAAAATATACGATGAGTAGTTTATGGGAATAAATAATTTAGAATAATACTATTCTCCGTGGATCGGATGCCGTTGACCTATTCTGCATTCGCACAGAGAATATCTTGGCTTCTTGTTCTGCCGTGCATGTGCCTACACGTGGGAGATTACTAACTTCTGACAAGGTTGGTAAGCCCTTTGAATTTATGATAATTAAGGTTATATAGGGAAATTTTAGTGTAACTAAGAATGTTAAAAGGAGAAATGGGATTTTTGCAATTATTGAAATAGCCGGCAAAAAAGAAAAGAAAAGAGGATGTAAATCTGAAAATAAAGAGAAAAAAATTGAATTTTCCACGATGAGTTGGACTCCACTATCGCCTCAACTGCTCCAAGTCTCTTCAGAGCTGTGGAAATTAGAAACCCATGTGGTCCAATCTAAGATTGTGACTATTCTTGCAGGAATGTAATTAGGTTTCAGCGGAAATCACTGTACACGATTTGACTAATGACTGAGGCCGTACTAAATATTACTGACCCTATTTTATAGAAATTAATGTAATTAGCTAAAAAGTAATAAAGCTCTTCCTGGTACAATCTGTTTCGGTCATAATAATTATAAAAAAAGTTGACGAATATAATATGATTATGAGATTGGTCACACAGAGAGAGAGAGAGAGAGAGAGAGATGGGTACCTTTGAGGTGCTTCTTGTCGTGGGATTTCACAGGGTATCCCCAATCGTAGCATCTGTAGCAGTAGACCTTTCCGACCACCTTGACGATCTTGTGGTGCGGATGTGGGTGGGGGTGCGGCGATGGCGGCGGCGGCGAGGTGTAGTAGTAAGGAGGAGGAGGGGACTTCACCGGAGGAGGCGGAGATGTGTAGTAGTATGGCGGAGGAGGAGAATGCACCGGCGGGGGTGGAGATTTGTAGTAATAAGGTGGCGGAGGAGATGGGGAGGGTGGTGGTGGTGATTTGTAGTAGTACGGTGGTGGAGGTGAGTGTTTCGGTGGTGGTGGGGAGGTGTAATAGTATGGTGGTGGAGGTGAGTGTTTCGGCGGCGGCGGCGAGGTGTAGTAGTACGGTGGCGGAGGAGATTTCTTTGGTGGCGGTGGTGAGGTGTAGTAGTATGGTGGCGGAGGAGATGGTGAGGGCGGCGGTGGTGATTTGTAGTAATATGGCGGCGGTGGAGATTTCTTTGGTGGCGGTGGTGATGTGTAGTAGTAAGGCGGAGGAGGAGACGGAGATGGCGGCGGTGGAGATTTGTAGTAATATGGTGGTGGAGGAGATGGGGAAGGTGGCGGCGGCGACTTGTAATAGTAAGGCGGAGGAGGAGATTTCTTTGGCGGAGGCGGAGACTGGTAGTAATAAGGTGGCGGCGGAGAGGGTGAGGGTGGGGGCGGGGATTTATAGTAGTAAGGTGGTGGCGGGGAAGGCGAGGGTGGTGGCGGAGACTTATAAACATATGGTGGGGGTGGAGACGGCGAAGGTGGTGGCGGACTCTTGTACATGTACGGCGGCGGCGGGGATGGTGAAGGTGGTGGCGGACTCTTGTACATGTACGGCGGTGGTGGGGACGGCGATGGCGGCGGTGGAGACTTGTAAACGTACGGTGGCGGGGGAGATGGGGAAGGCGGGGGAGGCGATTTGTAGACATAAGGAGGAGGCGGTGAGGGTGAAGGTGGGGGAGGTGACTTATACTCGTAAGGTGGAGGAGGAGGCGAAGAGTAAACGTAGCCATCGGCGGAGGCCGAGCCGACATTGCTCGAGACAACGAGCACGGCTAACGCCACGGCCAATGTTGGCCAAAGGCGACCCCCCCGAGTGGGGTCGCCGCCGGGACTTGTCATCGGTGGTCGCCCGGGAAAACTCACTGCCTCCGGCCAATGCCTGGAGCAAAAAGATGGGTGGGGGAGGGAGGGAGGGGGGAGGTGTGATGGCTTTAGGGCTTTGCATGAGGAGTGACTATATATAGCTGATCAAAGCAGTCGTTAGAAGAGAGCTGTCATTAGGGACGAATTCAAATTTGGATTAAAATCATTATCTTCTTCTTTTCTTTTTTTCTTCTAATTCGATGCATCAAAATGGGGTTTCTCTAGCTGGCTGTAATAACTTATTATAAGGAACTGCTTTTTGGATCGTATTTGATTCTTCTAATTTTAATTAAATTCATCTCGGGGCACGTTCGCACTTGCTATTGCTTGAACCATATAGCAAACAAAGATTAGTTTTTTAATCCCTCTCTTCCCTTGCAAAACATATGAAAAACCTAATAATAGATAGAACCCGACTAAGCGATCGAATCTAAGGTTCAATTCCGTTGTCGATCGTTGGCTGGAGTTGCCACTAGTGCCTGGTACACTTGATTTGATGCTTGAAACATGTTTAATTTTCTAAATGATGCATGTTGGTTCTTCAAAATTAAACAAATCCATGTCCATCTCCACCATCTCTTCACTATCAAACACTTCCAATTTTTTTTCTAGGGTTTTTTATTTTGTGAATTTTAAGTACATGTGAATCCTCAATAATGAGAATGGGCATGTGCTGGGGAGTCCAATCAATGGGAAGTTGCAGTCTTTTCAGGAAAATTGAGGTACACATAAAGTTGATTTTTTTTAAAGAAATAATTAAAAAAAGGGAAATGAAGATTTTATTTCGTTGGACCCTTCTCGGTTGTCCAAAAGAGAAGAAGTATTCCTGGACCCAACGCCACCCTAAGATTATTTTCCACTACTGTATTGGCAATTTCTAATTTATCCAAATTTATGGCCTGATAATTTATCTTAAACCTGCTATTAATGATGAATCAATTGGGTCGTCATATGTTTAGATACCACATCAATGTTAATTACCATGTTCCTCATATGCTAATCACCACGTACAAATCATAATTTCTCTATAATGTCTCCCCTCCACAATCATAATCGATAATAAGAATAATCAAATAATGATTAGATAATATATTTATAAAAAAAACACAAAATTCTTCCATGGTATTCCAATTACGCCAATTCATACCATGAAAATAGCATCCCAAGGCATGGCATCAATAATATTTTTCTAAAATTGCACAGACACAAAACCTTTTTTTTCCTTCTCACTCGCATCTTTCTTCTTTGATTGGTCAATGCCATGTGGTGGTGTGCCTGTGGAGCCCTGAGTTGAAGGATAATGCAGAGTGGCTGGTGCTACATGAAAATTTATAGTAATCCCCAGAATAAAATAACTTTTCTTTATTATTTATTTGTTTTTTGTTTTTGCAGAAATTAGGAATACTGGGTCAGTGAAAGTGGAACAAAGGGATAAAAAGAGGGAGTCAGAAGGTTCCTAGTCATTTTTCAAAGCTTGAGATTTTGATAAAATTGTGGGTCAAATTTGGAAGGCAAAATATGGAGTATGAAGCATGCCATGAGGAGGGTGATATTTATTTTTTGCATGGTCAACATAGGACCACTTGCTTTTTATTCACTCTCTTCTTTTTTCCAATTCCAACTCTTCTTTTCCTTTTTTTTATCAATAAAAAAGTAATTTTTTTTTTAGGTGTTGGGATTCTAATTCTAGAAAGCTTAACTTGTAAAAAGGTCCTTCCGTCTTCACCTACCTCTATAACTATAGCCTCACTTTTCTTTTGCCCTTTCCTTCACTCTGCAAAAGGAAAAAGCATGAAGAAGCTTTAGATCACTTTTCTTCAAATTTTCTCTTTAAATTTTCTTTTCTGAATTTGTCTTCTTAAAAGGGGTGTTCATAAAATTAAAAATTTAGACCCATTTAATAATTATTAAAAAAAAGAGAGACAGAACAGGAGTTGCAGAGTACTTTTGGCCAAGTAATTGGGATTTGCACAGCATTCTCTCTTTTACTGCAATTTCTGGAAGTGACCATGAAAATGATGGCCTTTCTTTTAGGAAAGCAACTTCCCATATGGAGCCCCCCCCTTTTTCTTTTCCCTGTGTGTATCGTGAGAACAGCTGTTTTAGCTGGAAATTCCACCAAATCCAAAGCTCTTTTGACCCAAAAGAAATTAGAGACAAAACAATCTAGAAGTAATTAATTAAGGCTCAAGCATATGATTAGTAGCTTAATAAATATATGCTTGGTTTTTTTACCGGATATTCCTCTTTCCTAGTGGCTCCACCTGCCGGTGCAATTAAGAAAAATGTTAGCAATGGATATCTAATTTTCTCTTAAGTTTCAATGTTTGTGCAATTGATCTCTTGAATTTATAAGAAATTTATGCAATCAAGTCCTCTAACATTTTGGATTTGTGCAGTTTGGTCCTCTAAGATTTATTTCACACAATCTAATGTTTAAATTTCTTAATTTGTGCAATTGAGTGCTTCTATTTACCCACCGTAACTCATACATTAGATTTGAAAATTTTTTTCTCTTGTTTTTCCCGTTTGTTTTTTGTTTCTTTGATGCCAAACTAGCGGTCCGACAAGTAATGTCACATCATGAATTGATCTGATGATTGAGTTAGAGTGATTGATCGAAAATTTGATTGCATTAATAGAAAAGGTTAGAGGATTTAAAGGACCGAATCGCATACACGTTGAAACATAATGGCTAACTCTGTACTTACCAATGTCAACTACTACTTTCGCTAGATGCAAATGTACACCTACCATATCAGCTAGAGGACCTATATAGAGAGATTCTTCAGCTGGCTGTGTACATGAGAAGACAAACCCTAATAGTAAAACCATAGCAGATCGTGAAAGTTGTGAAAAATGTTTGTAGATAGAAACCTCGGTTTTCATTCGACAGCTACTTAGTTCACCATGTATAGCAGTGCTAGGTTAAAAAATAATTTTCACAAGTTGTCTTAAGGACTTAATCAAGATATAGCCACGTGTAAAATGTTTTAAATTTAAGAATTAGGTTTGATTGCATTATTGTGTAGATGTTTCCATTGCCGGAACTACATTTTTTTGAAAAAGAATTTATCCACTGATGATGTAATTGTTGCATAAATCATATGAAGATTATAAGGGTGATAGAAAAGAAAATAAAGCAATTTTATAAGTTATGCTTTCCTTTTTGACTTTTCATGTAATCCAAATCAGAGAGAAGCTGTAACATAGCTTTCGGTTTCTTGTCGTGCCAATCTGATCATCATGTAATGTTTTTAATTAGGTTTTGATTTGAAGAAGTACCCAAGATAAATTATTTACCACTCATTGATGGGTTAAAAATAAAAATTACTGGTCAGCGAATTTCTTGTTAAGACAATGTTGGCCGACGTATTATAGCAAGAGAAAAAAAGAGAAAATCGTTTATCTACACTTTATATTTTATTTTTGACTTTTTTTCTCCAACTTTTGGAGAATCTGACTTTAGGGGTCATGTTAAAACCCTCAAATTTACAAACTAAAAGATCATTTTTATTTCGACAAAAAATTTAATTGTGGCCTCCTAGCTAGGTTAAGAGTGAAAACAAATGACCGTCTTTATTTAAGGCTAGGCTTAGTTCTGATTTTAAATATTCCTTCCTCACCGTAACAAAGGAAAGAATCAAAGAAATCGTACTATCTTTCATTTTCTTTTCCTTTTTTTACCTCAATCGATTAATTTTTTTTAGGGTTATCATTGTCGAGTTATCACTTGAAAAGCCAAAAGAGTTGATTCCATACTAGTCTTCCTCGAAAATCATCTAGTTAATTTGAACATTTCGATAGAAAATGCTCTACAACGTGGATGGACTAACACCTATATGTACATATATATATATATATATATATATAGTATGTATTAATGATCGATTGAATCAAGGCCACGAGTCCTCACATGGAGGGTTTTGTCTTTATCATTCAAAATCGCAAGTCTCTGTCTATATATTTTTAAAAAATAAAAAAGACAGAAGGCGAAGGAGAGAAGCGAAGAATCGTCCCCACATAGTGTCACTTCTTGTCTTCAAATTTCTTTTAAAAATAAATTTCAAGATTTTTATAATAATGATTGTCCCTTTTCTTCGTTTTCATTGTCATTCTCAATCGGCCACGATCCGGATATTCTCACACCACGAGGAGAGACATTTCAAAGGGGAACATTAAAGAAATTATTTAATGCAAAACCCAACAAAAATGACTTGAACTTATGGTGATCAATTATAATTATCTCAGAATAATTGTACAAGAAATGGGGTTTAATTAAAGATTTAGATCCATTTGATCCGATCTTTGCTCTAGAACAAAAAAACGTGGATCTACAATTCGTGAGGTTGCGAAGTCAACATCCATCAATCGATATGATTAATAATGTCCCACATGAGAAGCAAATAATCGATTTTTCTCCCTAAAATCATGAGGGGTGCGTGACAAATCTTGTTAGAATTTAAGCGAAAAGCCAATTTGACTAAACACCGTACTATTAATTTAGGTGGGGATAGTAGTACAATGGGGTCACTGTTTGGATCATGCATTGGATCCTTTTACATGCGTCTCTCTTTTTCTTTCTAGACTAGTCTACCTATCTATGCGATTTTCCAATTTAAGATGTATCACTTGTGAAGTTAGAATTCATTCCTTATGATGACAAAAATAAAATAAAAACCCGATTTCTACTGGGTTTCACTTGGTTATCGCTCAATGTATGAGATATGTCCAGCGGAAAGATAAAATTATGTTGTAACTAAATTTAAAAAGTCGAGTCGTTATGTAAATTTGCAATGAAAATGCTACGAAGATGGGCTTTCTTGTTATAAAATTTAAAAAGAATGAAAAATGCAATGAGAACTAAGGGATTCTTGCAAACACTTCTACCAAAATATTGTTTGCACGCGAAAGCAAGTCAGAAAATACCAAAGAGCGCCAAATGGGCAAGTGGGGTCAAGAGGGAAATTGTTTATTTCGTTAGTTGAGATTGGACTATTAAACTTCAGAAATATTTATTTGTTTTTCTTTGCCAATTGGTACATTATTGCTATTGAATGGGTCATTCATGGCTGTCGTGCCTGGTCACGACAGGCGACAAGACCGGTAGCCGCCTCCAACGTGCTTTTTGAATTTTCCTGCCGATTCACAAAATGCACCTTAAATTTTCTTTATAAAAAGAAAAAGCCAATTGCTTTCTCTTATCTATTTCCTTTTCAAATCGCTTTTGCGACAAGCGATTTTGCTCTCTTATCGCGTCGCAAAAGGGATTGCCGGCAGGCCCCGCACCGGATGGAAAAGACAGAGAACGGAAGAACCCGCCGGACGAGCATATACCTCAAAGCGAGGACGGCATGTACGAGGAAATTTGGGGGGGAGGGGATTTGCCCCCATTCAATTTTTGTAGAATCCCCATGTATTTTCACACTAATATAAGTTTGACCCCAACGATTTTTGGCACCACAAGTTTGACCCATAAAATTTGAAAAGTTCGACCGGACGTCCATAACTTGAGCCAAGCCAAATTAGAATTGGCCATAACCTACATAAAGCCAAAATGAACCAAACCAAAAGAACAACTAAAAATGATTCATCGGAAGACCAGCTAAAACGCACTAGTATCTAGCATTCTATTACTATGAAGAAGGAAAAATTACCCAATTGCTTATAAATGTCGCTAGAAGAACTATATTGGCATTTTGTGTAAAGGTTTATAATTAAATTAGCAAAATTGAAAAGTTAGGATCAAGTAGGCATCCACATAATAAGTTTACGACGGATTGGACAATTTCTTCATATAAATAATAATTGATATTTTGGCCCTAATTTAAAACAAAACTCATTGGCAAAATCACACTTTCGGTTGCCTTATGCAATCTTCCTTTTTTCAGTGTTATTATCTTATGTGGTTAGCACTGAGGATAGAGCACATCTTCTGTGGTTTGTACTAAGCATTCACCTACAAAACCTAGAAATCAGGATAAGATCGAAAAGTTTTACCAGACTAAATCAAACACTTGATTTGAAAGTGAGTTTTAGAACTTTCAAATCATTTAGTTTATGTATAATTGTATTCATTTTGCTTAAGATCTTCAAAAAATTTGGAATGCAAATCAAGGGCCATAGTTCATTCTGCACAAAAAAAGAACTTTCCAATTTTGAAAGACTTTAGCTCCAACCGGGTCAAATGATTAACTTAAAAAGTTTGGTCAATTGAGAGCTTTGAAATTATCTAACTTGTTTGTCATTGTGTTTTATCCTAAAAGATTATCACAAAGTTTGGAGAAGGGCCATAATTTGTATTAAAAGCATAGAAAGTTCGTCATGACAACATGGTCATAAATTGCTTCAAGGAACTTTTCTTAAAAGACCTAGTACAGCTTATATTACTAAAGTGAAACTATGAAATGCGCATTAAATTATCCTAAACTGAGGTTGGGCCTAAAATTGAAGTACACTATCTAGACTGCAAATTTGAAGAATTCATTATGGAACATCCAAGATATATTATCACTTTCAAATCAAGTGTGAAAGGGCCTCGAAAAAAGTTAAATTCTAGTGTAAGAAAGTATTCTAATGCAACATGTAGAGAAGGGAAGGCCAATCATCACTTTTTCAGTAAAATGAACAAGTCAACAACGGCAATTGAGAAATCCCGTTCTGCGAATTTTGAAATTTCCCTACTCTGATCGGTGACACGAGATATAATCTTCTGAGAGAACACTTTCTTTAAAGTTTATATGAGCTCGAATTTGACTCAAGTATGCTATAAAAATCGGAAGTATTCAAAGAGCCGTCCTTGAATATATGAATAAATAAATATGCATGTAATTATCATGACAGTTTGCCCATGTGATACTACACGCTAGTGGTGCATGGAGTCAAGATAAAGACAATGCAATCATCCATTGGTGCAAGAAAAGAGCACCTCATGATACAATTCGACTTTTATAAAGGACGACATCACCCAAAGTTGAAAGAAATCCAATCATGGGAATAGAGCGAGTCCGTAAGACTAGCACTGTCGATATTGGAATACAGAGTTCTTGGCTGCTGACATCGTGCATTTGCAAATGCATGCCCTGTCGCCTTGCTCGGGCTTTTCAGGTATCCTAAAGAGCGAAAGAGACTACACGGACATGATTTGGTCCTTCGATTGGGGCAAGCATTTTGATTATTTTTGCTTTCTTATTCCTCAACTTTTTGTCCATGCAATAATTGGGGATGGGCATTGCTGCAAACTGTACGTATTTTTGGAGTTGTATTGTGATTGGGATACCCCGTGGACAAGTATTTTGGATCACACTCCCCTTTATCTTTGTTGACAGAGGCAAGGTTGCATTGATATAACAAGGTTTCATGCCATTATGCAATGTTGTCATTGAAATTTTAATTTGTCCAATATAGTTCTTGAATTCTTGATGTATGTTTGATTTAGTCTTTGAACTATATATGAATGTTTGATGTTGTCCTATAACTTGAATTAGTGAAATGATAACATTGGACATTTTCATATGATTTAGAGATTACATTAAATATATATCAAAAGTTCGGGGACTATGTTACACATAAACTGAAGTTTATGGATCATATTGAACAAATTAAAAGTTCGTGAACAACATTACATATTAGGGCAAAGTTTAGAGACTATTTGTATAATTATTCCTTCCTTCAACAATAACATATTCTCAATGGTTGCCAAGTTCTCCATAAGTGTCTTTGAATACCTTTGTTTCCCTCCTTTTTATGATAGAAACTTTACCTTGTCTAAACCCGGGAGACATATCAATATTATGAAGTGGGGTCTCTCTAGATGAGGCTGAAATTGAGCTAAAACATCTAGCTTGTTGGAACAAACCCAAACTTATTTACGCTAGACGATATGGACTATTGAACATATAGCTCAAATACCCTAAATCACACAGATTAGTTCGATCAATGATATAAGCCAACTTACAATTTAGACGTAGAGTATACTGCCCATGTCTTTGTTGTTCCCCCAAACTTACACCAAATATACTATTTGCGAACAACATAGAAAGGTTACTTAGTAATAAGGAAAAGAAGAATTGTCTGACCTTTATACACTTTACATACCTAAGAGTCACTTATCAATAAATCAATTTAATCTGTTGTCTAGCCTATTATATAAAGTAAAAAGAACCTCCTACCTTTAAAAGATCCCAATCGTTTTGTTCTTCTTCCAAATATCCTTAGTTAATTATTGTACGAAGACAACAAACACATAGTTCTCGGTTTTATGTTGTCTTCCATATTTTTCAATATTACAATTAGGATATTTTCTGTTTGACAACAACCTTCTTAAAAAGATTTCGAATCTCGAACTAATTTTCTCTTTCCAAAAATATATTATTACATGCTTTAATCTTTCAAGCATCAACTTCTTGCGTGTTGTTTGTGCACATTTGCTAGTCTGGATAATGAACAGCTGCAAGAGTAATTGTATGTGAATTTGCTAAGTGCATGGAGCTTGAAAGTTGACATTTCAAACGTTGATTTTTCTTCCTCCATACATCTCGAGAGGACAGCATTAACGAATCTAATTGTCTGAGAGGACGAAAAGAGAAACCAGATTGCATAGGCTGAAGATTGGCTATTGATAAGCTTTCTAATGGCCATGACAAGGACACTCGAACCACACTTACCTAGACACCCAGCTAAAGAACTTGACATTTGGCCTTGGGATGAGGATAATATTCCACCAATCACTATCAATGCAATGTCATCCATCAGAGCACTCTTTCCATCATCAAGAAAATGAAGCCCCCCGCTACTTTTCTATCTCTCCTCTCCCCTAGTCTAAAGGTTCAATCTCATGGATTGACATTTGTCCTTTGGTTTGGCAGTATAAATTGAAAAGTCACTACAATATTAAATGTACATTGGGTTTCTTTATAAACAGGGTAATTATAAAAAAGGAAATGCCCCACAGCTGGTTCAATTGGTCATCATTACGTGTGTCCAACCAATGGGTTCCTAGACATTTTTCTTAAGGCCCCAAGAGAGAGCGTGTGTTGGGCGTCAAAACATTTTTCTTAGGTTGAATAACAAGGGAGGATATCTTTGAATGGATTAAACCCACTTAGAAATCTGGACTAACTTCTAGTACAATCCCAAAATATGAGTGCAAATTGTCAAAGAGACTCCCCAAATGTCATAAAAGAGGACTATATGCTTATCACTAGTGATGGTTTGTGCAATTAGATGGGAATATAGGATGAGGGTGTAAGATCAATGAAATTCACATTCAACCTTGTCCATTGTTATGTTGCTTAAGATGACCAACGATTTGTGTTTCTTCGAATTAAGCATAGATCCAAAATTTAATATACTTGTTCTTTTCAAAATGGACAACTAGGATATGGCCACTAGGCTATGTGATCATAGTGATATTCCCGACAAATATTCTCCAAGGTGGATGGCTTCTTCTCAATTGGGTTTTGAAAGTAAAATCTAATGTGTCATGTAAACGTTACCATAGGATATCACTTCTACTCTAATAACTGGAAATACCATAAAAGAATATTAATCAACTAGACCATGATTTATGCTATCATTAAGAGAAAGAAATACCTCACTCTACATCATCAAATTCAAATACTTTACCATTGTCTATTAGTGGTTACCACTTAGCCATTGAAAAAGTTGAACATACCAATTGAAGTGTCACTATAGACTATTAAAGGAAATGTGGGTGAGTTCAAGTTATGAGCTCCCCCTTGGATCCGAACATGGAAGAGGAATTGACACGATTACTTATTGATATTGGAGTTGGTAGCTTGAAGATACAGATAGCTATCTCTGTTAGAAATTAACTAACTATTTCAAATTAATTACGATGATGTGGCTCATAATAAAATATAAGGAAAAGATTACACGGCTCATGTATCATGTAAAAGTTCAAAAGGGTTCATTACGATTAATCAATTCACTCTAATATTAGCCGGCTAAACCTTTGATAACATTCCGTCCGACCTGGCCCCAGCCGACCTCCCATTTCTTTATTCTGTTGTGGAAGCTAAAGTGGAGTGGCCTTTGTTTCTTCCACATTGGGGATTCCGTCGGACCAAATCGCTACACACATCCATCCATTTGCTTTTAGCTTTCCGTATTATCCAGCCAATCAAGAGGGGGTTTATCTAGGTACTCTCTCAGCCGGATCTGAACAGAGTACTTTGCCCCCCAAGCAGGGGGGGCCCGGGTCGGGTCGAAACACATGGCCGACGACGGTCGTTCGGTTGACTCGTACAACCAGCGAACGAGCAGGTTCCAAGTGGGGGGCATTATGTGCAGCACGTGACATTCTCCATCCCTGAATGACAAGAGCTAGAAACCACAGCGCGTCCGGCTGCTTTCCCGATCCCGAGAGATATGGTCCTGCAACTTACTGACTAATGATTCTTCTTCTGCTGGCCGACAAAAGGAATAGGACTCGTAATTTATCGTTCGACAGACCGATTTCTCTTCCTTTCTTATTGATAAAGCATCTCGAGATATATTCCCGTCGGTGCCATGAACCTTCCCTCTTTCCCCCGCCGGGTTCCTCCTGGGAAATAATGTGTTTATAATAACGGGTTCTCTTTCGTCCACCAGTTCAACGTTCTGAAGACGTCGACAGCTGGTCCGTTTTGAAGTTTTCCAATCTAACTTGTTCATAGAATCAAAGTTTCCCCGCTTATAATGTATCCCGGGCCATCTTTTTACAATCTGAACTTTTGGAATAAAACGTCGTGCACTCAGTTTTAACGTAATGCTGGAGCGACAGGAACCAGGAGTTCGATTCCTCGTGCTCTCCTTCCACCGACTTATGGCTTTTTGATTCTTTATGCGAAATGGGTTTTGATAAGTCCGTACAGCCAATCTTATCGGTTAAACCCGACATTAGTGTTGTTAAAAATAGGTTGGTGATTGGTCCCATCTTGAGGCAATAGATATCTTTTCCAATGGCTCTTAAATGTTTAGCATCAATAAGGAAAATTCTAAGCATCAAAGACATAATTGCACGAAGCTGGATTGGGAAAAAGAGATTGGGTTAGGTCGATAGCTAGAGAGTTGTCGACATTGATTGATTGTTGACTAAGGCCATTACCAATGACGAGACTAAGGTAGTTTGAATGACAGTGTCTGCATTAATGCACGACAATAGACAAGGAAGAGAAAAGTCTCATAGGCATCCACACACACAAAGCATATATATAGCTCTGAGTGATTGGCTGGGTTGACGACACGACTCGGGTTCTGTTCGACCTGATTTCTTGAGGTTATTTCATGTGACTCTTCTATGTTCAGTATAGATGGCATACTTTTCAATTGGATGGGTAACTAAAATTTGATTTTTGATTGTTGGTCCAAGACAAAAAGGTAAAAAGAAATTGCATAGTGCTGATAGAACAAAAAATTGTGGCACCAATTTGGATATATCACTGATTATTGCTTTCCTAAGTTTTTGAACTTGGTTTGTTATGGAAGAGCAATTTTATCTGGGTGTTAACGAGAGCCACCGGGCATTTGTCTTGTGTATTTTATTTAGAATATTTTGATTTTTAATATACTAATTGTGAATAACACGAGGACAATTAGCGCAATGGAAACTTTAAAGTTTTCTTAATTGGTTGCTTAACAAGTGTCCTAAGGGCATTCACTAACAAAGTCCACTATAAGTTTCTCTTGGATTTGGTTGTGTCCCAAAGACACTGGTTAAGCAACCAATTAAAGGAATTTTATGACTTCTAATGCACCACATGACCCACTTATATTTGCAAAACAAGTTATTGTGAAATGTAGGCATGAATTAAATGATGCATTAGCTTTTACGGACATGAATGGCTCATCAAAAGCGACATTTAGATTCGTAAGATGGTCCATTAAGGAAATTGTAATTTATTTACCCACCAAACCCTTCTTATTGCTTCTTTAGTTAATTAATGTGACACATTTCTTTAATTTACTTTAGAAGTGCATCGAACGGTTGAACAGGAATACTTTTCGGAACATGTAATAAATTCTAGGATCCTCACCTCTCTTTATTAGTCTGACCAACATATGGTTTGTCTGAGATTAATTATATGAACACAACCCAAAAAAAGAAATATTTATGTGGTATTCATAGACTCTGTAATTCCTTACTGCGTCAATTTTCAATTAGTGGTCATGAAGTCGGAATCACTAAAAATCACCAGTCAGTTGTACGATGGTAAATTCGTTCTCTTGGGCCTTGTACACACCACCCATCATACTAGGGGAGCTGGCCATACCCAAAGTTGTTACCTTCACCGCTGAGAGGGGTATGTAGAAGGCAAGGCTAGTGACTAGAGGGAAGTTGGCATTTTGTCTCTACCGAGGAGAAGGGGGCTTGGCTGTTATATGAGGTACTCTGCTACTATGAAATACTCTTACACAAGTAGTCATGAAAGTGCAAACTCTTATTTACTAATGGAAAAAAACAATTTACCAAAATTAAAACTATGTATCTGTTAGCATATGAATCCGGTTAATATAATTATACCTTACATTACTAGTATACCAAATAAAAGTCTTAATTTGCCTCTGTTATGTTTTTTAATATCAAGCTCTCGAGGTACTTATTAAATACATTTTATTTAAAGTAATGCAATTTTCAAAAGCACTGATTGTGAATAAACATGAGAAGAATCAATGCATTGGAAAGTGCAAAATTTCTTTAATTAATTGCTTAAGGCTCCGTTCGTTTCACGGAAAATTTCACTTTTCGGAAAATATTTTCCAAGAAGTTATTTTCCAGGAAAACGTAATTATTTTTCGGTGTTCGGGTAAAAC
Source organism: Angophora floribunda (assembly GCA_014182895.1). Lineage (NCBI taxonomy): Eukaryota > Viridiplantae > Streptophyta > Magnoliopsida > Myrtales > Myrtaceae > Angophora > Angophora floribunda. The sequence goes on from CM024712.1 coordinate 1,685,114, forward strand.
TTGATTTTGAAGTGGAAAATATTTTCCGATGTTCGCTTGGGAAAATATTTTCCTTTATAAACTCTTTTTCAATAATTTTTTTATTATTTTATTTTTTAAAATCGTTATTTATTATTTTTTAAAATATATTATTAAATTATTATTTTTCTTTATTTTGTGTTCTCTCCTTCCTTGGCCGGTCGCCGGCCATGCCTCAAGCTTGCCTTGCTAGCAAGGCTCGAGGCTCGCCTACCTCTAGCGAGCTCACATGATCAGCTCACTAGCAAAGTGAGCTCAAGGCAATGAGGCTCGAGCCTCACAGATCGGCATTGCGAGTTATGCAACTTCAATTCGGAAAGTAGTTGAACTACCAAGAGGAAGAAGAAGCACAACGCCATGCAAAAGTTGAGTGAGGGAGATTAACCAATTAGGGCAAGCGATTGACTTTGTTCTACTTTAAAAAGGAGGGATTCGATTGTTTTGAAGGGAGCAAAGAGAGGCAAGCACGAGGGCGCTGGGTTCATGAAGTGAGGGGAGAGAGGGAAGAGAGGATTACAGTTTTTTATTTTGAAAAGGGGTAAATTTGGAAATAAGTTTCCATCTTGTGATGCTCGGGCGTCGCCGATCTGGCGAGCTCGACTTGCCTGTTGTCAGTCACCGGCCGTTGCCATGGCCAACGACCGGCCGAAAAAGAAAAAACAGCAAAAAGAAAGACAGAAAAATAAAGAAAAATAAAAAATCGATTTTATTAAAAAATAACAAAAAAATTGATTTTATTAAAAAATAACAAAAAATTCGAATTTATGAAAAAATAACAAAAATCTAAAAATAAAAGAAAGAAGTGAGGACTAATGGAGAGTGTAAGATAAGAGAGAGTGAATGTGGAAAATGTTTTCCACTTTTCAAAAGTGGAAAACATTTTCCTTACTTTAGAAGATTTTTTTTTCCTTCATGGAAAATGTTTTCCCCAATGAATTTATTTTCCGTGAAACGAACGTCGGAAAATCCGGAAAACATTTTCCTGGAAGTTATTTTCCGTGAAACGAACGGAGCTTAAGTTAAGAATATTCCCTTGCTTAAGCTGATGATTATCTCTTACATCACCACCGTTTGTTCATTTTCTACGGAACAAACAAGGCCTATCATCAAGATCAAAAGCTAAGAATATTTCCTTTCTACGACGAGGGCATTCATCCAAAGTAAAAGATATGTGGAATCCACGTAATATGCTTCTAACCCCATGCAGTTTATATGGCATGAGCCTAAGACTTCATGGTAACTCAAAATTATTTTCACTTGGTAGTGTAATTTATTAGATTCGTGTTATTTGTCCAGTGACAAACTAGAATTTCATTACATGGACATATATGTACTCGCCTTAAAGGTTTATGTAATTTTTTATTTTCTTACATGTGGAAAAATATGGCCTAATAGATCAATCTAAGAAGTTAAAGTTGATATAAAAGTTGAATTAGTTTGATTAAGATAAAAATAATAAAGGTTGAATCTGATAAGAGATTGAGGTTCTGTTCATTGTTTCATCATTAATCACAACAAAGGTAAATGAAAGGATTTTTTATTTACAAGAATGGAAATAAAAAAGGATGACCACACCTTAACAGGAAATATAGAAAGTTGACCACGAGTTTGGGTAGGCTATTCCTAGCCTAAAAGAATTTTTTTTTTTTGGTCGAACTAGCCTAAAAGAAACATAAATAATTATATATTTTGGCCCATTATAAATTATAATAAGATGTGAAGGCTTGAGAGAGGGCACATGACAGCCCTTGCTTGCCTTCTCCCCAGATCTGAGGCTATACACAAATCATATTCTTGATCGCTGAATCCGAAAATATGGGTTCAAAAGGTACAAATTGAAGGTAAAAAATAAAAATATAAATTGGGACATGAGTTTCACCGTCTCTTTTCAGAAATTCAGAAGGATACTTACATTTTTAAATAATATTTTCTCTTTTTCTCCCATATTATGTTAAAAAAATAGCAAAACTTTCACAATGCACTCAATTTCATTGCAAACTCCATTTTAATTAAAACTTTTGAAAGTGGATCATTTAAATTAGTCCACTACTTGACTAGCTGGATAATTTTTTCATAATATTCTTTTAGCTTTCCACGTGTTTTTACATAGATTCCTCAATTGATAAAAGATCCCACATGACATATATAAAGGGAAAGTGTGGCCAAATCCTAATCTCTCTTTCTCAAATCATCATACTCCGAATTTTGACAAAAAAGCAAAACTCTCCCACGGTGGATGGAGTCCAACTTTGGCAATGCCACCACCACCTCCAAACTCTTTTACTCTGCCGCACATGACGTTTCCCGACTTGATTACCTTCGTCTCGACCAATAATTCCCGAGCCTTGACACAAGGAATGCATCATCTCTCCGATCTCCCTCATAGAGACCCAAATCAACTTCGTTCGCGACAAGATCACCCACCTATGGATCCCTTTTCTCCCTCTTCTACTCCTTCTCTACCGTTCTCTTCTTCAATATCCTTCGCAATGACATGGCTGCAACATGCCGTTCACACCTCCTCAACAACTAACCTTGATACGAGGCTCTTCAAGTCCGGCATGCCCGGCACCTGAGCCGCCAGGGTTGTATGGGAGCCAAGCCATCCCCTCTTGCTTAGAGTTTGGTTTGGGGAGTGATTCCAACATTATTTCTCAATATGGTGCAAATTGGTATTGTTAAACAACACATTTTGTTTCGTGTGCTAAGGGATGATTTTTTCATTGAGCCATATTAAATTATTCAATGTTAAAACAATGTCAATTCAGTTTCTTCAATAAGGCAAGTGACCAATATAACTGGAATGATTGAATGTCCAATGTAATGAAACTCCAAATAAAGAGCGAAAGTTGCGGAACCAAATCGAGCATTGTATATGAGTTTTTACGCGTCCTAGTTGAACCTTTCTCTTAGAAAATTGCCTTCAGAGCACCGCACTTGTTAAAAATCTATGAATTAGAAACCGTAGATGTACCTCATTTAGAGACAGAGCAAGTGTCACAAGGCACTCTCCCACTAAATCATTCTTTAGAAACATTCAACCACTATCCGAGAAACCCTATTTCTATTCCCAAGTCAAGTGCCCTAAAATTTTCTCTTTACAGCCTAGAATTTCAATACTCATGAGTACGAGTACTTCACGGCTTTCTAAACAAATCCCAGGGACCTACAAACGCAGCAAACTCTACGAGAATCCACGAATGGTGAAGTGGGTGGCTGATTATTGGACAAGATATCGCCCGCGGTACTAAGAAAATGACCTATACATGGAGATTCCGAAACGGATGGACCACTGAGATTTGTTCGTCATTGTTAATTAGTACTTTAGGCAAGCATCACTTGAAATTAATTGATCAGATTGCTTGACCGGTCATCACCCTCCATGGAAAAGGCTTGCGAGACACAAGAGGTTGGAGCCTCGCCAAATTGGCAATGCTCCAATTTCTCAAGCTCCAGCCTCATTAATTAGTGATGTTCGATTGTTGCTAAAGGGTGGTGAGGCTCTAGTCTCATAGATTGGCAATGCTTGAGTGTTAGCGAAGGCTGGTGACTAACCGAGGAAAAGAAAAAGAATAGAAAAAAAAAAGAAAAGAAAAAGAAAAAGAATTAAAAATTTGAATTTTTAAAAGAAAATAAAAAATAGGAAAAGAAAAAAAGGAACAGGAAAAATAAAAAATAAAAAAATGATCAAAAGGAGCATACATATGAAAATCAAATTAGATACTAAACAATAGAAAATATTTTCCATTCATTTTTAGACATCAAAAAATACTGTCATTTTTCTAGAAATTGACTTTTTGAAAAACATTTTCGAGAAAGAGAACATTTTTCTCAAAACGAATGGAGTTTTAAAGAACATGAAATTTTTAAAAAATTTCAAAATATATGCCATTAAAATTCAAATGGTTGAAGTTTTTTTAGTGATCACTCTCTTCTTGAGCAATAGGAGGTCTACAGTTCAATCTTGACCTTTAGCAGTGATTGGGAGGTCTATAGTTCATTATGGTTGTTTTGTTTCACGAAAAATGAATTATCAGAAAAATATTTTAATTTTTTTTTATTTGTATCGTTTGAGATAGGTGGTTAATAATTTTTTCATTATTGACAGAAATTTCTATCCAAACATGTTCATTAGTGATGATTTTTTTTTTCTTTCATTCATTTTTGTAAGCAATAAAACTATTTTTTTAAAGAAATTATTTATCAAATTATTCATTTTTCACGAAATAAACATAACCTACAATTAAAATAAAAAGACTAAGAATATTTTCTTTTTATGACGAGGAAATCCATCTCAAAGAAAAGATATTTCAAGGCCACGCAATACGCTTCTAACCCCGTACAATATATATGGCGCAACCCTAAGCCTTTATGGTAAGTCAATATTATTTTAATTGGGTAGTGTGATTGATTTGTGTTTTGTGTCCAGTGACCAAAACCAGAATTTCATTGCATGGATATATACGTACTCGTCTTAAAAGTTTATGTAATTTTTTTTCAAATTTTCTTACATGCAGGAAAATATGGCCTACTAGATCAATCTAAGACGTGAAAGTTGATATTAAATTCGAATTGTTTTGATTAAGATAAAAATAATAAAAATTGAATCTTATAAGATGTTGTGGTCCTACTTATTTTTTGATCATTAATCACAAAAAGGTAAATGAAAGGATTTTTTATTTACATAAATGTAAATAATAATAAAAAGAATGACCACAGCTTAACATGAAATATAAAAAGTTGGCCACAAGTTTGGGTAGGCTATTCCTAGCCTAAAACAAACTTAAATAATCATATTTTTTGGCCCATTATAAATAATAATAAGACGTGGAGGCTCGAGAGAGGGCACATGACAGCCCTGGCTTGCCCCTCCCTAGCTGTGGCTGTGTATATCTAATTTATATATACAAGCCAGATTCTTAAACACTAAACCTGAAAATATGAATTTTTTTTATTTGTCGAATCGATAATATGAGTCAAAAGGGACAAATCGAAAATTAAAATAAACAAACAAAGAAATTCGGTTTATGAGTATCGCGTCTGTTTTAAAAAAATTCAGAAGGGTACTTACAAATTTTAAATAACATTTTGTCCTTTTCTCCTACATTATGTTAAAAAATAGCAAAATTTTCATAATACACTCAGCTTCGTTGCACTCTCAAACTTCATTTTAATTAAATTTTTTAAAAGTCAATCATTTAAGTTAGTCCACGACTTGGCTAGCTGAAGAATTTCTATACAGTATTCTTTCAGCTTTTCACGAATTCCTTTTTGCCGGTAAATGGTAGTATAAATCATCATCCTACAAACGGAAAAAGAATTTTGCCAACTTTGGCATTGCCACCGCCACCACCACCTCCAGACACTTTTACTCTACCGCACATGATGTTTTCCAGCACGATTGCCCTTGCCTCGATCAATAGTCCCTGAAGCTTGATAAGAGGAACGCATCATCTCTCGGATCTCCCTCAAAGAGACCCAAATCAACTCCATTCGCAACAGGATCACCCGCCTTTGCATCTCTTCCCACCTCTTCTACTTCCTCTCTCCCCTTCTCATCTTTGCTGCCCTTCAAAATGATGTGGCCGCCGCATGCCGTTCACATCTCCCCAGCAACTAATCTTGATACAAGCCTCCGGGGTTGTTTGGGATCCAAGCTGCCCCACTTGTCTAGGGTTTGGTTTGGGGAGCGACTTGAACGTGGTTTCTCAATGTAGTGCAATTGAAGTTGTTAAATGATGCCTTTTGTTTCGTGTATTAAGGGATGATTTTTTCATCGAGTCACATCAAATTATTCAACATTAAAACAACGCCATGTGAATGAGGCAAGTGACTAATGCAACTCGAGTGATTGAATTTCCCATGTAATGGAACTCCAAATAAAGATCGAAAATTGTGGGACTAAATCGAGTGTTGTACATAAGGTTTTATATATCTTAATTGACTTTTCGCTTTAGGAAATGCCTTAAGAACATTAGAAACCCTAGGTATACCTCATTTGGAGGCAGAGCAAGCGTCGCAAGACACTCTCCCACAAAATCACTCTTTAAAAACATTCAAGTACTTTCCAAGAAACCCTATTTCTATTCCCAAGTCAAATGCCCCAAAATTTTCCTCTTTACAGCCTAGAATTTCGATACTCCTGGGTACGAGTATTGCACGGCTTTCTCAACAAATCCCAAGGACCTATAACCACAGCAAACTCTACGAGAATCCACGAATGGTGAGTTGGTGGCTGATTACTAGACAATATACCGCACGCGATATTAAGAAAATGACCTATTGATGAGATGAGGCCACATGGAGATTCCGAAACGGATGAACCACTGAGATATGTTCATCTTTGTTAAATAGTACTTTAGGTGAGCTTCACTTGAAATTAATTGATCAAATTGTTTGGTCGGTTGATGCGGGAGGCTCCAGCCTCGCCAAATTGGCAATGCTCAACCATCTCAGACTCCAGCCTCATCCAAGGTTTTAATTTTTTTTTAAATTTTCTTACATGTAGAAAAATAAAGAAAACTAAGAGTATTTTCTTTTTATGATGAGGAAATCCATCTCAAAGAAAAGATACTTCGAGGCCATGCGATACGCTTCTAACCCCATACAATATATATGGCGTGAGCCTAAGCCTTTATGGTAAGTCAATATTATTTTAATTGGGTAGTGTGATCGATCTGTCTTCAGTGTCCAATGACAAAACTAGAATTTCATTGCATGGATATATCTGTACTCGTTTTAAAGGTTTATGTAATTTTAAAAAAATTATCTTACATGTAGGAAAATATGGCCTACTAGATTGATCTAAGAAGAGAAAGTTGATATTAAATATGAATTATTTTGATTAAGATAAAAATAATAAAAATTGAATCTGATAAGATATTGTGGTTCTACTTATTTTTTTCATCATTAATCACAAAAAGGTAAATGAAAGGATTTTTTATTTACATAAATGTAAATAAATAAAAAAGAATGACCACAGCTTAATATGAAATATAAAAAGTTGGCCACAAGTGTGAGTAGGCTATTCCTAGCCTAAAAGAAACTTTAATAATTTTTTTAATAAGATGGAGGCATGGGAGAGGGCACATGACAGCCCTGGCTTGCCCCTCCTAGCTCTGTGGCTATGTATATCTAATTTATATATACAAGTCAGATTCGTAATCACTAAACTCGAAAATATGAATTTTTTTATCGAACCGATATATGGGTTCAAAAGGAACAAATTGAAAGTAAAATAAACAAAAAAACACTTGGTGAATGAGTTTTGCTTCTGTTTTAAACAATTCAGAAGGGTACTTACATTTTTAAATAACATTTTGTCTTTTTCTCCTAGATAATGTTAAAAAAAAAAAAAAGCAAAACTTTCACAGTACACTCAGCTTCGTTGCATGCTCTCAAACGTTCATTTTAATTAAAACTTTTGAAAGTTGATCATTTAAGTTATTTCACGACTTGACTAACTGGAGAATTTTTATATGATATTTCCTTAGTTGATAAAGGATCGCACGCAACAAATGGAAAGGGTAAATGTGACCAAATCCTAATATCTTTCTTACAAATCATCATCCTATAAATTCTGACAAAAAATAAATAAATTCTTCCATGGCGGACGGAGTCCAACTTTGACATTGCCACCACCATCTCCAAACACTTTTACTCTACTGCACATGACGTTTTCCGGCACGATTGCCCTTAACTCGATCAATAGTCCTTGAGCCTCGGTAAAAGGAACGCATCATCTTTCGATCTCCCTCTCTCCCCTTCTCATCTTCGCTACCCTTCAGAATAATGTGGCCGTCGCGTGCTGTTCACACCTCCCCAACAACTAACCTTGGTACGAGGCTCTTCAAGCTTGACATGCCTGGCACTTGAGCCTTCGGGTTTGTCTGGGAGCCAAGCTGCCATGCTTGCCTAGGTTTTGGTTTGGGAATCAATTTGAACATGGTTTCTCAATATAGTGCAAATTGATGTTATTAAACGTCGCCTTTTGTTTCACGGTATAAAGGGATGATTTTTTCATCGAGCCATGTCAAATTATTCAACATTAAAACAAGGTCAAGTCAACGAGGCAAGAGATCAATATAAGTCGAGTGATTGAATTTCCTCTATAATCAAACTCCAAATAAAGACTGAAAATTATGGCACTAAATCGAGTATTGTACATAAAGTTTTACACATCTTAGTTGACTTTTTCACTTAAGGAAGAAACACTAGATATACCTAATCTGGAGGCAGAGCAAGCGTCACAAGGCACTCGCACTCAAAATCATTCTTTATAAACGTTCAACAACTTCCAAGAAACCCTTTTTCTATCCCCAAGTCAAATGCCCCCAAAATTCTTACATTGCAACCTATATTTTCAATACTCATGAATCATGAGTACAGCACGGCTTTCTAGACAAATCCCAAGGACCTACAAACACAGCAAACTCCACGAGAATCCACAAATGGTGAAGTGGGTGGTTGATGACTACACATGATTTCGCACGCAATACTAAGAAAATGACCTATTGATGAGATGAGGCCACATGGAGATTCCGAAACGGATGAGCTACTGAGGTTTGACTCATCTTTGTTAATGAATATCTTAGGCGAGCATCACTTGAAATCAATTGATCAAATCGCTTGGTCCCCCTATATAATTTTCCAATGCACAAGTGCCCATGTAACTTAGGAAATCCCTCTCATCAAAATGCTATAACTGGGGATGGTGGGGACCGAAACGTCGTCATTCTTTTGATAAATTATAGTTTAGATGAAGGGACTGACTGCTGTTGTCCACTCCCTGTTCATTGACTTCGCTAAGGCGTTTAAGAAATTGTCCTAGCAAAGACAAAAGGCGTGTTGTCATGCGGGTAATAAGGCCAGTCCATGTGGGAACAGCACGAACATGATTGCTCAAATGATTTGATTCAAAATCCACGTTAAAAGAAAGGAAAAGAGTGTAAAATAATTGATGCATGGAGTGTTACGCAAGAGAAGGTATGGAAGATTCCTCTTTGACTTCGGTTGTGGATGTCGGGTTATGGCATCATCTAGGGGAGAGCAGGAGCACCGTCCAGCCCATTGGATATTAGCTGGTCTGTTAACTGTTCACTATCTTGGTCAACTATGCCATATTATGCTTGAGACTATAAAACCCTAATCACGCGAGATCGTGGAAGAAAATCATGTTTTCTGGGGAAAATGCGAATGTTTCAATCCTTTAAAAGTTAAATCGCATTCTTGTAGCCGATGTGGTGAAGACGACGATAAACATGAATCATCGCGTACGAAATCGGGCAGAAGAAAAAGACAATTGAAGAAGAAAAAGACAATTGAGAGGAGAACGCGTTTCGATTTCGTGTATTTCATTAAATTTTTAGGCAAGCCAAGTTATAAAAGTAAGGAAAATGCATATCTATGGGCTTTTAAATAGAGAGCAAATTGGGCCCATTCGACAAAAAAATGAAATAAAAAACAAAACTAAAGAATGGCTCATAACAAGATTAAACAATTGTATGTTTTGAGGGTTGAAACCATATTAAATAGGTTCCCTTGTTCAAGATGTATGACAGATTTCAAAATGAAATATCAAGATTATATTAAGGGAGTCCTGGGGTTCCATTCTATATGGTTGAGTTCTTATCACGAGCCCACCTGCTCGATTTTGTGGATTCGACTGCTTTAGATGCTCTTTGGCAACGACGTGCACATCAAGATGTTAATGCCTTTGTCTGTATACTTGCGTGCTTTGCTAGTTCACTTATTTGCTCTCCAAAAACAGATGTGGGTTGCCCCAATTAAGTGCTGCCTAAGCTATGCTTCCAAGAATCACGTTCTTATTCCCCAATGTCTCCTTGAATCTGCCTAGCTAACATTCCATAACGACAAAATATATTAACCAAAATGCAACCTCAAATGCCCCAAATTTCTTAACCAAAACCATTTGAAAAAAAGAAAAAGAAAAAAGACAAAAGAACACTCGCATTTGGACGTAGCTCTCACGGTACTCCAGACCAAAGATGTAACCGATTGAGAATCTGACTAGCATAACTTAGGCAGCACTTAACTGGGGCAACCGGAGTCTACTTTGGACTTTTTGAAATTTGAATTTTGGGTCCGATGCAATTATGTCTCGACATGCATAGGAGACGAGCATGTCCTCAAGATAAAGACAAAACGATGATCTAGAGAGGGCATCAATTCACGTGCAACTTCACCTAAGATCCTTAAAGACGTGGGGTTGACGTCGAGGGAGTCAGTGGTGTGCGCTGAATCTCCCTGTCCCACCCATCTTATCGGTTGTTGCGATTTTAAAAAATTTACGAATAAATCGGTCAATAAACCCATTTGTCAATCCTTGTTTGAGGGGTATAGCGATTGATTATATTAAATAAATTTGTTATAAACAGATTTAAAATATAAAGCCAAACTAATATGGGTGTTAAATAAGCTTATAACTTACTTAAAGCTAACTCATTTTTATTATTCTCTCTATACCCTCTCTCTCTCTCTCTCTCTCGCTCTAATTCAATATGGTGCTCCCTCACTCCATGCCCTCATCTCAATTTTGATATGAGTTTTTCTAATTGGGTTAAACATAGAAGTGTTTTGGTAATATTGATTAGATCGAGTATGAGTCACTAGATTTATATTACATGAAGATATATCAAAACAAGTTAAATGAATCGATTCAACTTAGCTCGATCTAATCCACGTGTTTGATAAATCTATTTATTTTAAATTCTGCTCATCTTAAGGCACGAATAATAATTATTATATTTCTCTATTTTTTATTTTCTATCTTAGGAATATGTTCGAGATATAAATTCGTTTGGTAACGTAATTTTTTTATTTTTATTTTTGGCATTAATTTTTAGCCTAAAAATAGGTTTGGAAAAGAAATTAGAAGTAGAAATTTTCTATTTATTTATTTTAAAACAAAAAAGAGAAATAAATTTTTTTATCATCACTCACTTCCATTGCTAGTCACTTGCCCACTTGCTGCTTGCTGTTTGTTGTCCGTCGTCCTCCGTCACCTATAGTCCACCTTCTAGTCGCTTGCTGTCTGCCATCCTCCATCGCTTGCAGTTTGCCTTCCAGCCACTCGCCATCCGCCACTCACCCTTTGCCCACCAGCCAATGTTCACCATCCTTCGCCACTCGCCAGTTATTTGAGAGAAAGAAATTTTATATCGTTATCAAATGCATATTTTCTCTCATAAACTCATTTAGGAAGAATAGAGATAGAAAAATATATTTCCGATTAGAAATAAGGCTTGAGAATATAATGATTATTATTCATGCACTTAACATTAGCATGCTCAGGGCTATAGTCGCATCACGTATTTGTATGTTTCAAAAATTGTCATATTTCTCATGAGGCAAGAGCAACGGTTCAACTTTTAACTTTTTTAACTTTTATCAAACGATGAAATGAGAATTGCGGGTTAGGCGCAGATGGACAAAGAAAAGCCCGGCCCGCCATAGCATACCCGAGCTCAGCCCGATATGTAGTTTTTCTTACCCGATGTCGTGGGCTTCGAGCGATGAAGTTAGCCGAACTAGTCGGCCATGAGCCCGCCCAATGACCGCCTCTAATGCTATCATCCTCGTATAACTGCCATGCGAGAGACACTAATGTCAGAAGCCCATTGAAGTCTGTAGGCCCAGGCCCAATTGTAATGGAGAAGCCCAGTTTTGCAGATCCGACACAAAGACCGCCGCCGTCGTCTCTCGTTCTCGTCGGATTTCCTGTCGCGAATCTTGGGGTCTCTTCGCTTGAGCGAGCTCGGGATCATCGCCGATGGCGTTCGAAATGGACGAGCAAAAGAGTAAGCGTCATCGACTCGTGGACCCTTTTGGGTTTCTATGATGATCAGGGTTCTCGGTGTCGCGTTGGAACTTGGGTTGATGTGATTTGCGTTGATCCGCGAGACTTCTTTGGTGCGGTGTTGCGGTGTCGATCTGCAGATCTGCGACTCTTGTTTCGTGATCGATCGTGCTTTGCCTGAAGCGGTAGCTGCTTGAAGAGATACTGCGTTCTTTCTAATTTTTTGGGGGATTTTAGGTACTCGCGTCGTGGAAAGTGTGCAAAGAACTATGCAAATTTGTAGCTTTCTTCTGGCATGCTGGCCTTTTGGGTCGGTGGCCCTCTTTGCCCTGTAATTTATGGTAGTAAGTGCTTGCAATGGTTTCATAAAGTTAATGACTTGATTCTAGATGTCGAGTTTTGGTAGAAATTAGCGGCGAAAGATGACTGGAGTAACATCCCAAGTCAAAACAATTTGCGATGGTCGCCTGTCATCTAGATGAGCGGCTTATTTGATGGATGGTTATGTAGCGACACACTGCAGATTTCGAAAAGCTTGAGGCTAACTCTTGATCTCTCTCTCTCTCTCCGTGCGCAAAATATAATGTGTGCACTTGCAGGCATTGTTCTAGTTGTTTGTTGGTTAAGTTAGACTAAAGGTGTGATTTTGTTTGTTTTCCAATGTCAGAGATTGGGCTCGGACTTATAGGTTTTGGCATCTTCTTCTCCTTTCTTGGAGTGCTTCTTTTCTTTGACAGGGGCTTACTCGCTCTTGGGAATGTGAGGCTTTCATCTGCTTTGATTTTTTTTTTCTTTTTGCCCTTGCCATATTGAAAATATAAATCATTGCCAGATTTGTTTTTCTTGGATTTAGATCCTCTGGTTGGCTGGGGTTGCCCTTCTGCTCGGTTGGTATTCTACATGGAAACTTTTTTCAAACAGAGCAAACTACAAAGTATGCCTGGTCACATCTTGTGTTGTTGTCATTATCTTTTCTCATGGCCATTTGGTATTATCATAATTACTCCTTCCGTATCTGCAGGGTTCAGCATCTTTCCTTCTGGGGCTCTTCTTTATATTTGTTCGTTGGCCAATACTGGGAATCATCTTTGAATTATATGGCTGCATCGTTCTCTTTGGGTTGGTTTTCAAACCCACTCATACATGAGGGCATCAATAAGTAATTTAGAAGCCGTGAAGTTCTCATTTTGCTCTATTTTGATGCAGTGGTTTTTGGCCGTCAGTGAAAGTGTTCCTCTATCAGATTCCAGTTCTAAAATGGATTATTCAATATCCAATCTTGGTAACTCTTCTTCCACATGCACACTCGCCCCACATATATTCATTGTCATGACCACTGTTGGACCATAATACTTGTTTTATCAGTTCTTTCACATTGCTCAATATTTTGTTAAGTCCTTAGCAGAAAAGCTGTTAGAGAACTCCATGTTTTAATGCCCACTTGATGACATTGAGTGAGTCCTGGAACCCATTTAATCTACCATGTCTATGAGGTGATGTTGGTCTAACAGACAATTGCGGTTGCTTGTCTGTGGATGTGCAGGCCTCAAAATTTTTAATACCATTAGACATTTCGAACTCTACCCCTATGGTACTAGGTCACTAATTGACAAGTTCATTGTATGGAAGCCCTTTGAGGTTGCCGTGGGTAGATGTTTTATATATACTAGTGCACTGTAATATGCAACTTTTTAATGTCATGAGAAGGTTCTCACATTATTAAGGTGGTGCGCAGCCTGTATAATGGACCTGATACCTCTGCAGATTGCGCAGACTGCTAATCTTGATGCAAAGTTTTGATGTCATTACACTGACATTCTCTTCTGCAAGATAGCTGAGCCTTCCTTTTATGTCCTCTTTATTTTGGAAGATTGATGGCAGAATTGAGTGATTCTGGTTTAATTCATTTGTTCTCTATGTTGGCGGTGTGTTTCTTCTGATAAGAGAACATGCATACTGTGTTGTTGATGTGATTGTCGTTGCTGTTGCCAGTGATCCGTGTTTGCATGCATAAGCACTTGCTTTCGTATGTCTAGGGATGTCAAAAAATTTCAAAAGATACTAACAAGGACCATTGAAGAAGCTATTTGGTCTAGAATTTTGTGGGAAGATTGTCGGAATGCTTGAATGGTTTGTGTTGATGGTTGCCCTCTTGGTGCATTTAACCAGGCTTGGTTCATGTTTCATACAATCCTTGGATACACCGTTATAAAACTATATGGAAATTAATATTAGCTATTTGTTAACTTCTCGTATTAAATTGCACATTATGCATACTTAAGAACCTATGGTTGAATCTCTAATTAGTGGCATGCTATTTTCAATTGCAGCTTCTTGGTCGTTTGGGAGGGGCCTCTGGCAGATGACGCCTGCCACAAGCTGATTAGGGAGATGGCTTTCATGACATCCAACTAACAAAATGCTTGATTCATTTGTCAGAATCTGATGCTTGGCGACAAGAAATGAAGTTTTGGGCAAATCTTGAGCGAGGAGATTAGTTTGCTTGCTGTGTCAGCTGGAGCGATGGTGGGAAGTATGGCAGCTCAATATTATCTGTGCATACTGTGAATGTTAGCACTTGGCGCTTCCATCGTGAGAAGTTTGTTCTCACTGATAAGAATTTGATGCTGGATTAGTGATTAGCCTATAGGGGAGCGTTGAAGTGGAGTTGAGTTGCTAGACAATTAAATTTATAACCAACACTATTCAGGCGTATATGCTCTGTGTTAAGCTACTTGATGTGTCGCGTGTCGGTGCACATTGTGGTGAAAAATTGATATGTGATTGAGAGAAATTCAAAGTTGTGGGTTTGGTTGAATTGCTAGGTTCTGCTATGTCTCTTCGCTGTAGTAAGGACTAGTGATCGCACATTCTTGCTAACAACTTCATCTTTACTTAGCTTATTAGCGAGTTTACTTCGCAAATAGTTGAATTTTTCACGCCACTGAGGCTCTGTTTGATCATACTCTCAAGGTATGGATTTCCTTGGTTTTTTGTTTTTTTCCCTATTTGTATACAATCAATTTCTATACTCAAATTTTCTCAATTCCGTTCTAAAGTCGACCATGCTGCTGAAAAGCGTTGGTCGAATGTGCACAAATTTACCTAAAATATAGCTACCGTATTGTCAAAAGAATGGGACGGAGAGTTTTCAAAGATTTTTGACTAGAACAATATTTTGAAATGCTTCAGATGTTTTTACTTCTAATAGACACCAACGTTGGATCTAATGAGGCTGTCCATTCAATTAGGACATGGCATTTTACCCATCGACCGCAAAGTAATTGCACTCCTAATGAGCAATTTTTAAAGTCTCATGAATTGTCAGAGTTTTAAGCCAAACTTGACCGTGTTTGACCTCCTCTCGAAGCTATTTGGCCAAAAGATGAAGGGAAGACTCCAAAAACATTACCTCACTTTTCACTCAATGATCGCTTCCGACATTATGTAAAAAATCAACTTGGACGGTGGCCGAAAAGGTGACGAGAGCTTATTGGAGTTGCCAAAGAGAAACATAGAGGTACAAGACACATCAATCAAAAGGGATCCAACCTATTGGACATCAGAACTTCGCTTGAATTGAGGAGGATGGAATTCCACAAGGATCACTTAGATATCTCTAAGTAAAATTCCACAGTGAAAAGCACGAGTCATCCCCTTCTTGCAAACTAATTTTATTATCTTGCTTAGATCTGAGTGATTTGGCTTTTAGTTGATTTTGTGTGTCATGAATGGGTATGAGAATTTATAATTTGGGCATGAGAATGATTAGAAAGAAACTGAGGTTTTCATAAACAAAGACATGCGGATAATTAATGTGAATGTGTGCAAATTGCTCTTCAAAGGTAAAAACTTGGGTATTTATTTAGTGTTTTTAAGAGTAGACATATGTAAATGGTCATGGGGTGAAAGGGGAAGTATTTTTTATGAAAAAGAAAAAAATTAGCTGAGGCATTATGAGTGGCAAATCCTAGCAAGACACGAGAGCAAAACTCGAACACTAATAAGTTAACGATAGAAGCCCGAACTCGGCAACACACTATACACATAGATACCTGTCGGTTTGTTTTAGACTATTTTTTATTTATTTATTAAACAATATTTTGTAATCATGTCAAAATTTTAATATAGAGAATGACACGAATATGATGACGCGACACAAGCTGCCCTCCTTGCTATTTAGGCTAAATTCACTATGACAATGACGATGAATATAAGAATGGTTAACTTCCTAAAAAAGTTACAATTTGTCCTGAAAATTACCATCGAAATTTGTAAACTTGGTACTTTCTTTGGATGTATCCGTCATTACTTAGCAGTTCAAAAGGACCATAGCCGTCGGTATGGCATAGTTATGCACCATTGCAATTTTTGGCACTGTACAACAATGCTAGAGAAAATTATCAAAAAAATCATAAATATATTATATTTATATTAATTTAGTCTTAAACCTTTTAATTTGACTAATTTAATCCTAAAACTTTTGACAATTTGCTAATCAAGTCATTTCGGCCAATTTTAATTGAAAATCATTGACATGGACACTAGTTGCTCTACATGGTATAGCTGGAGCTAACGTGAACAATTTTTATAACTTTTAAAATTATTTTATTTTATTTTTTATTTTTTGTGGCCATCAAAGGTCGCCGATAACCCCTGTGTACCACTAGGCTGTTCATGAGGCCCTCGCTAGCTACAATGACCTTGCTTGCAAGGCAGCAAAGGCCCCAAGTGAGGTCATTGGAACCTGAGGCCCCATCAATCATGGGCAAAGCTACCCTCACCCAAATCTAGCAAGGGCCTTTTATGCCCTCACTTGTGATCGGCCCGGTCATGAGGCCCCCAAATGAGGCTATCATGGTCTGGCTAGCCATAAGTAAGGGCATGAAGGCTCTCACTAGACCTAGGTGAGGGCCTTCACGACCCTACTAGCCGTGGGAGAGGCAGCCCTTGCCCAAGTTTGGTGAGGGACTTCATGCCCTCACCTAGTCTAGGCGAAGCCTTTATAGTCGACAAGGGTCATGGACTCTCATTGGCACACTGAATAAAAAAGGCAAAGAGAAAAAGAACATTAAAAAAATAAAATTTAAAAATAAAAAAAATCAATTTTATAAAAAAAATTATAAAAATTATTAACGTCATCTTTGACCATGTCATGTAGGATGACTAGTGTCCATGACCAAAATTGACCAGAAAGAGTCAATTGCCATATTATTTAAAGGTTTATGACTAAATTGGTCAAATTAAAAAGTTTATAATTGAATTGATATAAGTGCAATAAATTTAAATTTTTTTTTTGGTAATTTCCCCAACATGATATATGGAATTGAAAGAGCTATTAAAGAAGACCAACTAAAGATATGCTTAACATACTCATTTTTGAAAAACCATTTCTTTGGGGTAAATCAAATTGAACGCCTTCTTTCAATTATTGGAATAAATTTACACGACCTAGATGAAAACCACTATGGTGACTATGGTGAGAAACGCCAACTTTGCTGAGGGTGGTGGTGATTTCCTTATTAAGAACAAGATAAATAACTTATGAATGAAAAAAAATGATAAAAAAAAAGAACACATGTTTTTCTTTTTTTTTTTCCTAATTTTACTGCTAATTTTTTCTTAAAGATCATCGCATTTCCATTTCTGTAATTATTTTATATTTTTAGGGTTAATACTACGAAAAATCTCAAACTAATACATATGTGATAAATTTACTTGAAACTAGTTTTTTAATTACTAAAAACCCTAAACTTGTATAGCTGTCACAAATTTACTTAAACTAATTATTTGACCATAAAAAACCCAAAATTGATATATTTATGACAAATTTACCCTCTCATAGTTTTCATTAAATTAAATTAATATCATGAAAAATCATAAATTGGTACACCTATAACAAAAGGAGAGTAAAACCCCAAATTGGTATATTCATTAACTATCACGTGTTATTTAATTCAGCAATTTGATGGTAAAATTTAACGAAAATTAATGGATGGTAAATTTGTCACAAGTGTAAATGTTTTTAGTAGAGTAAATTTATCATAAACATAACAGTTTTGAGTTTTTCATAGAATTAACTTTGCCTTTTAATGTATTTAGTAGCAAAAGGGTGATTTGACCAAAAAAAAAAGTCCATAAGAACGAGAATTTTACATTTGAAAAAATAAATGTCTTGTATGTGAAAACCAAAAAAATAAATGAATGGTCGACTGTTGTAGCACAATGAAAGTTCAGAGAGGATTTATGTAATTTTCCCTTTATTATTACATCAGACAAATTATACTTTATTGAATAATTCTCCACTCTTTGTTACAAAAGAAATTTGACCACACCTATGAGTGCATAACTTCCTAGTTCCTCATGCAATCTCCTTTTGCGTGATTCTCACAATGGTGCTAAATTGTCACTTCTTGAATTTGTTTGGAGTTGTGTTAAAATTTCAATGTCGGATGATAGCCCTGAATGATATGATAAATCTGTGATGAACTATTACCCGAGTTTGAATCAGTATGATAATAAGGATTAATAAATTTTAATTGCCAAGCAATTCTCTCGTGCTTGAAATTTGGTTCCTTGCTAAAGGTGACAGCAAACTTTGCTCCTTCTGCGAGACTAAGCTAATCATTTATAAAGAAACGATAAGATCCGTACTCAATTGCAAAAGAAGATGATTTCCCATATATCTCGTATGCTTCTTTTTTTTGGCATGAGTTTCTTCTCTGCCAATGCCAGCTTGCGTTTGCGTACGGGCATTGATAAAAATCACTTAAAGAGATGGGGAAAAACGTTTGGCTTCTTTTTGGACCGTCAATGGTGGAATCTTCACATTATCAACTCTTCAAAGCCCAAGCATGCTTCGCACTCCAGCATATGAATTGTATCTTTCAAAAGATTTCGACTCTTTCCGTTGTTTCATGGCACGTGTCTTGTTCAAAACCGAGGGGCTTCCGTGGAAAACGTTTTCTATGATCACTTATATTATGCATAGTACACTTGATCAAACATCTGAGTTAAGTAATTAGCCAGAAGGGCTACATTTTGAATTTTGTGAAAAAATTTAGGACTACATTGGTAAAATAAAAATAAAAATTAGGACTTAATTAATATATGTACAATAAATTTATGACTTAATTGGTAATTTCACTTTTGTTTCCATAGTACAAAACTTTTTCAGGTCAAAATTTTGGACGGTGCACCTTCGCCATGAAAAGATAAAGGGAAGATTCCAAATATGTACCTCACTTTTCACTCAATGATCGCTTACATTTACTTATGAACACTATGTAAAAATCAACCTAGAGAAACAATGAATGGACCACAGAACTAAATAATAAAGGAGTTGCTAAAGAGAAACATAAAGGTCCCAGACACATCAATCCAAAAGGGACCAACCTATTGGACCACAGAACTAGGCTTGAGTTGAGGAGAATGAAACCCCACAAGGATCACGTAGATATCTCTATTTTTACAAATATTTTTGACGTATCATTAAGGAGAATTTCACGGTGAAAAGACCAAGTCACCCTCTTCTTGCAAGCTAATTTTATCATCTTGCTTAGGTCCGAGTGATTTGGCTTTTAGTTTGTCATTAGTGTTTTGAATGGGCATGAGAATTTGGAATTTGGAGACGAGCATGATTGGAAAGAAACTGACGTTTTCATAAATAGAGACATGCGGTTAATTAATGTGAATGTGTGCAAAGTAATCTTCAAAGGTAAAAACTTAGGTACTTATTTAGTATTTTTAAAAGCAGATATATGTAAACGGTCATAGGGTAAAAGGTGAGGTATGTTTTAAAATTTTTTTATATAAAGTGGAAAAGATTAGCTGAAGCCTTCATCCTCGTTTTTAGTTGGTTTATAGTTTGCATCCATGAAACTTTCATATTTGACAAAAAAGAAGAAGAACATCTCAAATATCAATCCCAACAGCATCATATGCACATCTTTAGTCCATGCTTGAGAATTAGGGGGCTGGCAAGACACCAGAGCACAGCTCGGACGCTTACAAGTTACAATAGAATCTTGAGCTTGGCATCACACGAGATACATAGAAATTGGTGCGTATGGCTTGTTTTTTGCTATTTTATTGTTGAACAATATTTTGTAAACCCAACCACGGGCAGTGTAGTTGGTGTGCGTTTTCTCTCCTTATCGCCAAGGTCGAGAGTTCGAACTCTCTCATTGCTAAAGTGTTGTAAGAGGGGTTGTAGTATTGGGGTCCTAGGCTAGCTTCCTCCGAGGTTTACGTCTAAATAGCGGCTTGCAACAAGGCTCGACGGTGCCACTGGGCACTAGAGGGTCATGTGCTCCCCTAAAGAGGTGAGCTCTAGCAGTTTCTCGGTATAAAAAAAAAGAAAAATAATATTTTGTAATCACATCAAAATTTTGATATAGAGACAGAAATGACTCGAATATGATGGCATGACACAAATTGCCCTCCCTGCTGAGTTTAAATTCACTATGACTGTGGTGTACTTTATAACAAAATTTTTTACAATTTATTCAGAAAATTACCGTCGAAATGTGTAAAATTGGTACTTTGTTTGTTTGGATCCTTCATTAGTTAGCCGTTCAAAAGGACCGTAGCCGTTGGCATAGAACGGTTATGCACTCTTGTAATTTCTGGCACTATTCAACATGATAGGGAAAATTATTAAAATTTTTTTAAATTTATTGGACATGTACCAATTTAGTTTGAAACTTTTCAATTTGATCAATTTAATCTTCAATCTTTTGACAGTTTGCTAATTGAATAATTTTGGCTAATTTTGACCTCAAATTGCTAATGTAGCCGATCGTCCTACATGACATGGCTAGTGTCAACTTGAATAATTTTTGTAATCTTTTTTTTTTGTTTGTGGTCGGTGACCCTTGATGGCCACTAGGCCACTGGTAGGGTCCTGGATGGTTATGATGGCTTCGTTCCCGATCGGTGGGGTCACGAAGGTCATGGTTGAGGCTATCATGGCCATGGGCAAGGCTGCCTTCATCTAGATCTAGTGAGGGCTTTCATGCCCTCGCTTGCAATCAGTAGGATCGTGATGGCCCTTGGCGAGGCCATCATAGCCGTGCTAGCTAT
The DNA here is from genome assembly GCA_014182895.1 of Angophora floribunda. Classification (NCBI taxonomy): domain Eukaryota; kingdom Viridiplantae; phylum Streptophyta; class Magnoliopsida; order Myrtales; family Myrtaceae; genus Angophora; species Angophora floribunda. Next base: position 1,706,034 of record CM024712.1, read on the forward strand.
GAGCAATGGCACGAATGCCCTTGCTAGACTTGGGTGCAGGGTGGCCCTCGCCCACTCTTGATGAGGTCTTGATGATTGACAAGGGTCATTGACCCTCCTAATAGAAAATCATTGACCCTCATAATAGAAGAACACTAATAGTGCCAAAACTTTCGTGCGATGCTCACTTTGATGCCAAAACTTTTTTTTCACTCACTTGAGTGCCAAATTGGAATGAAATCATTCAGTTAAGTACCACTTCTGGCCAAAAGTCATATGTGGATTTTTTAAATGATTTTCTATATTTTTTTAAATAATTATCAATTTCTGACATGGATTTTTTCAATTCCAACTTGATTTCTCTTTGCGTAGCAATCCGAAACGATGTCGTTTCTTATCGTTTCTCTTCGTACAATGGTTAGAAATGACATTGTTTCTTTTCTCATCTCATCTCATCTTCGACCTCTCTCTTCATTTCTTTTCTCTCTATTCACAAATTAGGGTTTCTTCCTCCAAACTCGATTGACCCCATGCTGAATCGACCTCGCACCCGCACTTCATCGACCCCACTCTAAATCTCAATACGACCAAATTAGGGCTTCTAGTGGTCTTTGAGTGGGGTTTCAACTTGTCATCCTTGACCTCTATTTGCTCGCATGATCTGGGAAAAGTCAGGAATTATCACATGATGAGTTGTTCTCAACAAAGAGATAAAGGTTATAATTTTTATTGTTTTGTGTTGACTGATCGACAATGTAAGCGAATTTGGTGTTGTCGACAGAGTTAAAGTGCAAGAAAATGCAAGATATAGGAAGACAAATATTAGGGGTTCGAGCAGTGTAAAGGTAAGTGCTTTAACTCGTTCATGCTTAGATTTTGTTAGTTGGTGTCCACTGGCCTAAAGTTATTTATTGTGGTTGTGGGGACCGATTTAGTCTATTATTATTTGTTTGTGTTGTAGGGACCGATATAATATTATTGTTTATTTGTGTTGTGGTCCCCTAATACAGAAATAAATTATTGTATTTGGTGTAGTTTTGACATGGACGATACTAGTGCACCCATTAAAGTTTGCTACGGTAGATAGTTTAGGATTACTGGGGAAGAGAAGGAATTTATTGGTGGAAATGTTGCTGTTGTCCTTGTCAATGTAAATAAGTTGTCTTTTACAAACTTGAAAAGAGATATAGTAGACTAATTGAGATGCAGGATAGGAAAATTACATTACCAAGTACCTGGTAAGTCTCTTAAGGATGGTTTAAGATCTCTGCACGGCGATAATGGGGTGAAGGATCTTGTTTACCATTTTCTTCATGGTCATGATGTTTATATGTATGTTGAAGAACATAATGATGATGAAGATGAGCAAGCAGTTTTAGAAGGACATGTGAGAGTAGAGGATAAAGTAGATTTGCATACATGAGCTATGTTACAGATATTTCAGTAGCTTGAGGATACTGGAGGCATATCTGACAATGAAGATACATTGGTTGAAGAATCGACTAGAATCACCCTATGCTGTTGGGATATTGCATTGTCTAGCGACGAAGATGATGAAACACTTGAGCATATGATTTGCACAAGTGATGTTGACAATGAGGATATTGCACAAGCAATGAAAGAGATTAGGGCATTCCAAGAAAGGAGAAAATCACCACTTGAGCTAGTGAATGAAGGATGAGCTCATGTAGTTGATGGTGTTGATTCTGTTCATAGGGAAAGTGGTCATGATGATGGTAGCAACCGAGAGAATGATGATGAAGATAGTGCAATGCGACACATAAAGAATTAGTTTCCTTCTTATGATCTAACTTGTACAAATCCTACCCTTTGTTTATCAATGACATTTAATGATGCTAAACAATTCGGAGATGCCATTGTCAGGTACTCAATCACTCAACAATGAAGTATTAAATTCATTAGAAATACTAATAATTTTATTAGAATGAAGTGTGCACAGGACAATTGTCCATGGAAAATATATGGTGCATTGAGTAAGAATAGCGGCTCATTTCATATCCGGTCACTATAGGAGGAGAATACTTGTGGTATTGTGTTTGAGAATAAAAGAGTGACTAACGTGTGGTTGGTCAATCACTTATTCAACATCATCAAAGCAATGCCAGTCATCAAAAGTTGTCAATTGAAACATCTAGCGAAGGAGCAAGCATGTGTTAATGTTTCTCATAATCAATGCAAAAAGGCTACGTAGAAGGTGATGAATACGTTAATGGGTATTTATAAAGAAGAATACGCAAATATTTGAGACTATACTAGAGAATGTAGGCTTCAAAATCCACCTAGCAGAATACATGTAGAGATTGTGGAGAAGCCTTTGCCTGATCATGGGACATAGTTTTGTAGGTTGCACATATCCTTTGATGTAAGTAGAAATGGATTTTTAATTTGCTGTAAAAAAAGTGATTGGATTGAATGGGTACTTTCTGAAAGGGTTATGCAAGAGAGAGTTATTGGCTATAGTTGAGAGAGATGGAAACAACCAAATGTTCCCAATAACTTGGGTTGTGATAAAGATAGAGAACAAAGATAATCGGTCTTGGTTTTAAAAAAAATTGATGACTGATCTTGGAATAATTGATGGAAGAGGTTGGACATTTATGAGTGATCAACGAAAGGTACTGACAATGTTTGCTAGTTTTGCTAATATTATTTTGTTTTACTATAGCATTCGAGTACTGACAAGTTTGCTAGTTTGCAATGACTTGTTCCAAACATAGTCGAGCTAATGCAATATGTCGGGCACATAATGTGTGCTTGGTACATATATGCAAATTGGGCAAAGAAGTACAGATGTGACCAACTATAGAAGCAGTTTTGGTTGATTGTAAAGAGTTCAAATATGGAAGATTTTAGGATTTACAAAAAAGCTCTACATGCTTTGTCAACTGAAGCTTGTGAAGCATTGTTCCAAATTGAAGCAAAACATTGGTGTAGAGCATTCTTTAGTGAAGAATTCAAGTGCAATAGTGTTGACAACAACCTTTACAAGGCTTTTATCGGCAGAATCATAGAAGCCAAGTGCAAATCAATTGTTAGTATGCTTGAAGACATTAGAGTTATTGTGATGACAAGACTGCAAAAGCATAGAGACAAATGTTTGATGTGGCCTGGACAATGTGGGCCTAAGATTAGAAAAAAATTTGGAGACAACATTGTTGCTAGTAGATTCTGTCATCCAATTTGGAATGGGGACGATGGATTCGAGATCATGAATGATGGTGACAAGTATGTTGTGCATTTGCAGAGGAAAAAATGCTCTTATTGAGCATGGCAGTTGACTGGAATACCTTGCTCATATGCAATGTGTGTTATACAATTAAAACAACTCAATCTAGAGAATTATGTAGAAGACTGTTACAAGAAAAACAACTATCTTGCTGCATACCAATTCATGTTGCAGCCTCTACAGAGTAGTAAGTTTTGGGACAAAACAAACCATCAACCCCCAGAGTCTTTACCATTGAAGAAGCAGGTTGGTAGGCTTAAAAAAGAAGAAGAAGAATGCAGGATATTGAGAATAACAGTAATATAATGAGTAGGGCTAGTGAAACGGTTCGATGCTCACATTGCCATATAGAAGGGCACAACAAGGTTGGTTGTCCAATTAAGAAACAACAGTAGGAGGAGGAAGTGACAACACAGCCCAATAATGCAGGGTCATGTCTAGCCAACATACAAAGCAATGTATAACTAACTACAATGCCAACTGGGTCCAATAGTGTACAACAGAGAAGTAAATGTCAGATAAGATGTTAGTTATGGCTATTGCTGTTGTATGTACTTCTTGGTGCAATAAATTGATTATGTTACGTTATTTTGCAGGTTAGAAAAAGAACTAAAGAGGTTTCAGTCTTTGAAAGTTTTGCATCACAAAATATACATGGTGCAATTGGAAGAAGGATAAGAGAATATGGCTATGGGTTATTCACAAATATGAATACCAGAATTACAGTTTTGAATGTCGGTTTCTTAGTTGTTATACATAATGTATTCAATTTGATTAGCATAGTAATTAATGAAGCTTATATAATTGTAGCTTGGGAGAAGTTCGTAGGTAATGATATCTCAAGGAGGACTAAGTTTGGAATCGGTTGCATCTACAAGAACCAATAAACCAACCAATGGTAACTCGAGCATAATTGAAAAAACAGCAAGCAATGGTAACTCTAAAACAGAGGTCAGCTCGAAAATAGGCACTGACGAATGCTTTAACATTAGATCTACCTCAATTGAATGATCTTGGGGATTCGCAGCATTCTACCACAGTGCCAACACCAATTACAGAATATCCAACATTAGGCAACACTGAAACACACAAAACTTAAAGGAAAAGAATGGATCCTCCAAAAGTTCCAGTTCGGAAGTGTGCAAGACTCATGAATATTATGAAGCCATTGAAGAAAAAAAATAAAAGTGATGAGGTTCTTCAGATTGACTGATGGGAGGATGCTATCTTTTTATGTTTGTTGTTAAGTTTCAATGTCTAGGACTTGCATCAAAATGCAGCAATAATACTCAAATTTTATAAAAAAACACAACATCCACAAATCCACCAACCTTCAAGTCAACACAAAACTAGTAATCCACATACATTGTAATAACATTCTAACATAAAACAAAAGAAGCCATTGCACAAAAACATTAACACATTTCATTATTTTTTAACTACTGTAGACTCAATAGTTTCTTCTCATTACTGAAATTACATATGACCACAAACTTGACAACATCAAGACAAACAACAGTTGATAAATATCTCTATGAATTTTCAGCTTTGAAACTTCCTTCTTCAAATGATTTACCAAAAACTCCAGACCCTTGATTTCCACTTGTATAGAGTCGGCATGGTCTAACTCATCTTCCATTATAGGTAGAGGTCCATGCCATCCTTGAAGGAGCTCCAAGATCACCTCCGTTGTTCAATTCGAAAAATTTGCATCAACCCACTTGAAATATCCACAATTGAAGCCTTCTCCATACTTGGCGCATCTATGGAACCTTCTCCCAGGATTTTCTCTCGTCCAAGAAACTCTCGTTGGACTTTGTAGTCCACAAAAGCAAAAATACTGACTTTCATCTTCACTTTGTTCGGAAATTCGTGAGCTGCTTCTCTTGCTTTTGCTTCCCATTGTCAGTTTGATAAGATGATCTGCCATAGAATTGACGAGAGTTTGCGGGTTGAAAGTGGAATTAGGGTTAGGGTTCGTGAAGAATGAAATTTGGATTTTGCCCCAATTTATGAAGCTATTTCACTTCTTATAATTACATGGGTGAACGACATTGTTTACCCTCATTTGTTGACTCAACTTACTAGCGAGACACGTTGGCAAGTTTAATGTTATTTTAATGCCACATCAGTTTTTCCAACGGCGAAATTGAAAGTGGCACTCAAGTGAGTGAAATTTTTTTTTTGCACCAAAGTGAGCACTGTACGAAGGTTTTGGTATTCCTAGTGTTCTTTCTACCGACCCTCCTTAGCACAATGAAAAAAAAAAAGCAAAGAAATAAAAGAACAATGAACAATAATACAAAATTCAAAATTTTCTAAAAAATTACAAAATTTGTTCATATCATATTAGTTGTGTCATATAAGACGATTGTTGGCGATTTTCAACAAAAATTGACAGGAAGAATGAATTGGAAAATTGTTTAAAGGTTTAAGACTAAATTGGCCAAATTAAAATATTTATGATTGAATTGATAAAAATGCAATAGGTTTTTGAAAATTTTCCCTGACATTATATATGGAACTGTAAAGAAGACCAACTAAAGATATGCCTAACATACCCATTTTTGGAAAACCATTTTGGGGGTATATTCAAATTGAACGCCATCCTTCAATTTGAAAGCCACTGTGGGAACTATGGTGAGAAACGCCGTCTTTGCTGAGGGTGGTGCTGATTTCTTAATTAGCATATAGAGAACAGGATAAATAAATTATGAATTTAAAAAATAATTACGATCAAAGAAAAATTAAAAAGAAAACACATATTTTAATTTTTTTCCAATTTTAATGCTAATGTTTTTTTTAAAGATCGTCACAGTTCCATATTTCTGTAATTATTTTATAATTTTAAAATCATTTAGTAGCAAAAGAGTGATTTGACTAAAAAAACCAACAAGAACGAGAATTTTACGTTTGAAAAATCACATGTTTGGTATGTACAAATGAAAAAAAATAAAAATTGAAGGGTTGACTGCCGTAGCACAATGAAATTTCAAGGAGGATTTACGTAATTTTCCCTTTATTATTACATTGTACAAATTATGCTTTATCAAATAATTCTCCACTCTTTGTGATAATAGAAATTTGACTATACATACGAATGCATAACTTCCTAGTTCGTCATGCTATTTCCTTTATCGTGATTTTCATAATGATGCTGAAATGTCACTGCTTGAATTTGTTTAAAATAGGGTTAAAAATTTCAAAGTCGGATGACCCTAAATAATATTCTTTGTGATGAAATTTTTACCCTAATATGAATTAGTATGATAACAAGCATCGACAATTTTTAATCACCAAGCAATTCTCTCTTGCTTGAATTCGTTGCTAAAGTTGACACCAAAATTTGCTCCTTTTGCGAGATCATGAGGTCCTTTTGCCGACAAAGCTAATCACGTACATAGAAACGATAAGATCCGTACTCAATTCCAAAAAAGATGATTTCCTACACGTCTCACGTGCTTCCTCTTTCGGCATGACTTTCTTCTCTGCCAGTGCCAGTTTGTGAGTTGCGTACGTGCATTGATGAAAATCACATAAAGAGATGGGAAAATAAGCATGGCTTCTTTTTGGACTGTCAATGGTGGAATCTTCACATTGTGAACTCCTCAAAGCCCAAACGTGTTTTTGCAGCCCCACCCTTGTCAAGCATATGAATTGCATCTTCCAAAAGATTTCGACTCTTTCCTCTATTGCTCCTTCCTCTTTCCATAATTTTATGGTATATTCTTGTTGAAATCAAAGGATTTTCCTGGAAAATGATTTCTATGGTCACTTAGGGCGTGTTTGTTAATACTCCAATTTTTCTGTTTTTTTATTTTACGGAATATAAAAAGAATAGAAATTTGTTTGGTAATGTTAGCTAGTGTTTCTATTCTCCGAATAGAAAATTGTTCCAAGATATATATTTGGAATAAAAATAAAAAGAAGAAAAAAGTAATTTCTTATTCTTGGGAATAATTTCTAGAATAAGTTTTTCTTTTCTTTTCTTCTTCTTCCTCTTCTAACCGATTGCCACCGCTACCACCGTCACTGCTGGAAGAAGAAGAAAGGAAAAAAGAAAAGAAAAGAAAAAAAAGAAAAAAGTCAAAAAATTATTAAAAAATTGAAAGAAATCTTACAACACAAAAATTTGTGGGTTTTACCAAATACATTCCTATTCTTTTTATATTTTGGAATAGAAATTTTTATAGTTGCCAAATGCTTTCTCTTACTAAGAAATTGTTTTGAGGAATAGAAAAGAAATAGAAAGAACTATTTTTGAAAAGAAATTGTTTCTAGAAATAGAAATATTACCAAATGCACCCTTATGTTTTGCAAAGTATACTTGTTTTCATACATCCAAGTCAAGTAATTGGCCAAAAGGGTTGTATTTGAATTTTACACAAATGTTTAGAATTGCATTGGTAAAATTAAAAATTTTAGAATTGAATTAACATTTATTACCGAATTGTTAATTTCCCCTTTTCTTTCCATAGTAAACGACTTTTTAATGTCAAAATTTTGCATGGTGCATATTTGCCATCGAACTTTTGATCGTTAACAAAATTATCCCAAAATTTTATGTTGTTGCTGTTGTCAACCCCTAATCTATTTTTCCATTAATGACTACCGTGTGATTTTTAAGGGTAAAATTGTAATTCTATGACTTTAATAGTCAAATCATTCTTTTACCTCCGAATATGCAAAACAAATTAACTTTCATACAAATAAATACAAAAATAATATAAGTAGGACATAATAGTATCAATAACAACAACAACAATAACAACGATATCAACGATAACTACAGTAACAATAGCAATAATAGCATTACAACTATTATTATTATTATTATTATTAGATTTTGTGCTAATTTTATTTTAAAGATCATGGCATTTTGTTTTAATTGTGCTGTACTCATTATATTTTTAACTCACTTTGTGGCAAAAGAGTAATTTGACTAAAAAAATAAAGAATGATTGCAATTTTACGATGAGTGCTAACACAATGAAAATTCAAGGGGGGTTTATATAATTTTTTGTTTATAGTTTTGTTTTATTGAATAATTCTCCATTCTTTGTAATAACAGAAATTTGATCACACATATGAGCGCATAACTTCCTAGTTCCTCGTGCAATGTTTGTTTTTTTTTTTTTCACGATTCTCATTCTTATGATGCCGCTGAAACCTCACCAATTGAGAAATTACATCAAAACTTCAAATAGTAGCCCTGAAAACTATAATATATTTGTGATGAATTATTACCCGAGTCTAAATCAATATGATGGCAAGGATGGATGAATTACAACTGTTGTGCAATTCTCTCGTGCTTGAAATTTGGTTCGTTGGTGGTTGGCACAACATCTTGCTTCTAAGCGAAGGATGACATCCTGTAGCCTGTGCCAATGCAAATCAGCATTTAAATTCATGGTTTTCTTTTCTGGCAATCCAAATGAATGAAGTAAGACGAAAATGTGTCAACTCGCACTTTTGTATCTTTTTTTTGTCCTTTTCGGGCATGATGACCTTATTCTCTGCCACCGCCAGTTTGAGAGTCGCGTACGTGCATTGATAAAAGCACATACAGAGAAGGGGAGGCGAGTTTTGTCTTCTTCTTGGACTGTCAATGGTGGGATCTTCACATTGTCACATTGTCAACTTCTCATGGCCCCAAAGGTACTGTCGCCTGCCCCATCCTCGTCATTTACACGAATTCTATCTTCCAAAAGATTCCGGGTCTTTGCTTTGTCACCCCTCGTACCCTTTTCTTTTCCATTGTTTCCTGGTATAGTCTTGTTGAAACTAGGGTTTGTTTTTTTGTGGAAAACGTTTTCTATGGTCACTCATGTTCTGCAGAGTACAGTTGTTTTCAAACACCCGAGTCATGTAATAGAAGACAACTGTCTTCGATCTCTGTAAATCCAAAGTACCATCCAGAATGGAAACATTTTCCATACCTAACATCATCGAAATTGGGTGCAACATAATTAAAACGCCTCTTGTTTCCTGCTTCCAGTTCATGCACCATGTATGGAGTCTAAGTCATTTTCTTTGGGGACTAATTAGTCAAAAGGCCCCATGACAAATCCCAGTTTATCTTTTCATATTAAAGCACAAAATGTTTCCATAGAGAGAGAAAAGTTGCTGTCGCTTTTTATTGTACACGCATGCGGAGGGATACAGCAAACTTCGACTTCGCTCCCTTGTCGTGCAAAGCTGAGGAATCTTTGTGTCCCGAGTGTCCAGCAAGGAAATGACCGTGCACTGTGTTTTTCCTAGCCAGAACACTGATTAAGGACTCAAATCTAGAATATGACTAAGAGAAATTGCGTGACTTGAGAGAGAGAGAGAGAGAGAGAGAGAGAGAGTTTGTACTAGCCCTCGGATTGAAGTGAGTAGTGAAGTTGATAGTTATCGAAGAATCGGATAGGTCTAGATGCATCTAAGCCGATATGGAAATTACACACTCCATTGGAAGACGACAAAAGTAGAGATGAAATCGGATAGGTCTAGATGCATCTAAGCCGATTTGCACATTACACTCCACCGAAAGACGACAAATTTAGAGATATCCGTTATCTCCTATGATGTAGTGCCTTCAGTATGCCAATCAAGCGGTACAAGTTTTCCTCTCTACTGGCACAATAATATTTTGGGATAGATATCCTTTAACTTTAGGCGATTGCCACATCAATATACTTTTTCGTAACCTATTAATACTGCGATATTACCAACTTTTAAAAAAAAATTACACATTATCAACTTTTTTACTAACTTATTATCTTTTATTTGCAAGATGAACCGAAATTTCAAATTTACTAACTTTTAAATGTAATTACCAACATAAATTAACGCGATTTACCAACTTTTGTCATATTAAATTACCAGCTACTTTTAGTTTAGAAATTCTCAATTTATATGCTAACTTGCTTATAATTATTTTTTACTTACCAACTTTTCTATTAGTTATCAATGTTTATTGACTTAGGATAGCAACCAATTGCAATCACATACTCTTTTTAAAATTACCAAGCTAAATTAGCAGGACTTACTTATTGAAATAATTATTTTTATAATACTTTTACACATACTTTTCTCCAGGTAGATTACCACATAATACTGGGTTACTAACTCCCATTTGACTTATTTATTGAAATAATTATTTTGTTTAAAATTTGCTGAATTTTTTTATAATGTGCAAACTTTTGTTTGCATTTCTTAGCAATGCCTTAAAATTACCAATTTTTTTTAAATATTAACCTTAATTAATGTGAATTACCAAATCTTCTTTGATTAAGTTAATTTTGAGCTACCAAATCACACTAAATTTAATTACCAAGTTTATTTTTCTTTTCAATGCCAATTTTCTAATCTTTTACCAACTATAGTTTTCTTCCTTTGTTACACGTGAAATTTACCAACTCTTATATGAAATTATAAACTTTGATTTAAGTGATTTTTCAAATGTCTTTTCAATTAAGTTGGGTTTTCAATTCTCATTTGAGTTAGTTACCAGAGTTTATTTGTATCTTTTAAATTACCAACTTCTCTATTGGGGGTACTTAATTTAGAATAAAGTTGTTAAGTGACCAAATAAAGTTTAATAGTTTTATAGTTAGTAAATATAAAGTATTTGTAGGAAAGCTAAGTATGAGTTGGTAGATAATAAGAGATGTTTTTTGTTAGAGATAAGAGAAGTTGATAGAGTTAAAATAAACAAATAATTTTTTTCATTTAACTCAAAGAAGAGTTACTAACACAAAATTAATTGGTAATTTAATCATAGAAAAGGTATTCATATGTAAGATAAATAAAAGTGATCAATAGAAAAATTGGTAAATTAAAAAAAAAACACTAGAAAGTAACTCAAAATATAGTTGATGACCTAAAACTAGTTTGTAGTTTAATCAGAGAAACTTTTGTCATACAAATAAAGATTTGTGATTTTATAATATGATCAGTAAATTTAAGGCGTTGGTGAAAGGTATACCGAAGTTGGTGAAAGAAAAGCACATAAACACAAGTCACTAGGGGCTGGTAGTGTAAATTAGTTGGTATCTTAATCGAAGAAAAGTTGGTATCCCTTTAATTGAGATTGATAACTTTTTAAAAAAGGTTAGGTAAATTTAAAATGTTGGCAAGCAAGACAAATAAAAGTGGCAACACAATAGAAAAATTGGTAAGTTAAAAAATAACAGTGGTAATAAGCAATTCAAACAAGACTTAGTAACCCAAAACTAGTTGGTAACTTAATTGGAGAAAAGCAATAAGTTACTCATATAAAGGTTGGTATTTGATATAATTAGTAAATTTAGAGCATTGCTAAGAAAAATAAATAAATGTTGGTAAGCAACTCAACTGAGACTCAGTCAATCAAAACTAGTTGGTTTTTCAATGCGAAAACAATGGCAAGTTACACAAACGAAAGTTAATTAATTCATATTAGAGTTGATAAATTTATGGTGTTTGTAACATGGTGAAATTAAAGTTAGCAAATGATAAAAAAAAAAGGTAGGTAAATTAGGAAAAAAAAAACATAGACGCAATAAGTAACTCACATAAGAATTGTTAACTCAAAACTAATTGGTAGTTTAATCAGAAAAAAAATCAGTAAGTAATTCAAATGAAGGTTGGTAAATTCACATGGGAGTTGCTAAATTTGCAAACTTTATGAAAGACATAGTAATTTTAAAAATGTCAAAAAGTCCCAAAGTTTCCAACAAGTTATTGAGAAAATCAGGCAACGGGTAAATTTTTTCTCACCAACAATTTTTTGACACTTACAATACTTTCATAAACCTATCAAAATAGTAAAGAGTATCCGTCGCCTGATTTCTCGATATTGGGTAGCCTTGGTTGTATTCCCCCTGTGAATGTTTTATTTATCAGAAAGACATAATGAACTAACTCATTTGCTTCTGTGGATTGCACGCTCCGGCGAGGGCAACATACACATGGGGCAAAATGTTTCCAATGGGCCGACGGACTCGAAGTACAAGCCCACCAATGAGCGATCTAGCTCATCAATCTTCCCACAGCAATGCTTGATTTCTTTTGTTTTGCAATGAAAATTTTAATTCGGAATTGGATTGATGTGAACATTCTAAGACCAGACCTGTCATAGTCAAGTGATAAGCGATTCGGGGGTGAGCCGAGTAATGGAAAATTCAAGTGTGGGCCGTCTTAGACTGAAGCCGGCTTGCTTTCGGTTTTCGGACTTTGAACTTTGTTTGCCGAATGCATTGAACTTTATGTTGACTTGACCTTGCAAGTTTCATGCACTTGGGATGCGTTTCTCTTCCATCTCTGTCGAAACTATTCAGGAGTTCTATCAGAATAGATCCTGGTGATTTTCTAAGTCTTTCAATTCAAAGCAGGAAGAGGAGAGGCCCCCACTAAACCCATCAAATATTTATATAATTAAGGCTGCTACAACTAATTGCTCTGAATCCTGTCATATGGTCACGGCCGTATTGATTAGAACGAGATAAAGCGGACTAAACCAAAATGGGTTGAAAAGCGACGCTTGCTCGCTACGTCAAGAACTTGTCACGGCGTGATCTGAACCGGAAAAATATCCGGTCCAGATATTTATAAGGCAAAAAGAAAGTTTGTCATTTATTCACCCCTTTTCAAAGGCGGTAGGAAAAATAGAACGAAACCTGCTTTTTTAGAGTTCGCCGTCTTTTATTGCAATGTATCTAGCCTCGTCAACTCAGCGTCCTTCAGAAAACTTTTGAAATCCTAGGAGTGCTTGCATGTATTCCGAAAAACACATTCGGAGCTTCCCGGAAGCTCCGACCATCAAAACTTTGCCTACAAAAGTGACATTGTGAAAACAAATTCGTCGCTTGGCCTATTTGAACTTTTGATTAGTTGGGTTGGGAAATGGCATTTGTGCTTGACTATTATATGTCTCCTTTTGATTTTCCGTGGTTTAGGTCGGTTTCTTTTAGAGGGGGTTCAAAGTTAGGGAGCATGCAAATGCCGCCCCCTGTGTCATCAGTGATGGCATTGATTTCACTTTGATGGGAGACAGAGGGGACCAATTGAGCAAACTTGCATGTTGCTTTCCCAACATGGTGTCCACCAGCTACTATTATTCAATGTACTTAACAAAAGCATAATACGCTTGCCAACGTCTAGAACGAGCTAGTAATGGGGGACGTTGGAGAGGATATATATCTTTGAGTATTCTAAGTAGACTCAGTGAACCCTAGCTTTGCCACAAGGTGTTGATGATTCCATGCGCCTTGGACTCCATTTTTGTCATCTATCGACATTGCAATTGCGCGAGTCTACTTTGCAACAATAGTTTTTCGCAAAGTCACGAGATAAAGCTAAGTAAGTGCCAGCAAGCGTGCATAGAGCCACGACCCCGTAAACAAATGGGGGCGACGTCGGCTTTTGCTAGTCTTTCAACCGGTAGAAAGAAAGTGGGTCGAAACCATTATTCGTCGAAAAGGATTCACAGCTTTTTTCAATTCTTGCCAGAAAAAAGTGGAGGAGTTCATACTTGTAGAAATGACCAAACGAGTCGTGAGGAACTTTCTAAGTCATCGAGAAACCAAGTTCATTCAACATCGTCAGCCAGATTCATTCCCTCGTGTTCAGCTAAGTACAAATGGCGCTCCGGAAGATGCATGAACGTTCTGCTATGAAAACAACACCATGGGCATCCCTTTATAAGGCATGGACACACTATTTGAACATGAAGCACGAAGCACGGAAGGGATCTCTTTGCCTTTTCGGTTGGGTCACATGAAACTTGCACTCTTATCCTTGCGATCACATAATATTTTAGGTTTCCCATGGTTGATTTACTCTTTAATTCTGAGATGAATATTATCTTTTTTTCCTAACATGATGGAATAGGAAACTAAGTGTACCTGTCCCTATAGGGGGGACAAAAATGAGGAGGGTTGATTAACATTAGTCGATAATGACGAAATATTGTTTGTATGGGTTATGAATCATGTGAGTTAAGATTATCTAAACCATTAATAATATGGGTTTTGCCATCGTCATTCTACGTGATTAGCTGTCTTGAAAGACTCGGTTTATATGATCCATGATCATGCGATACTTTTTTCACGAGCATTGAAGTAGACACATCATGTTAGAATCAATGATAATGTAGTGTTTTGATAGTACACGTAACTTGCCGTACCCACAACAAATCTTACTAGATTTGGGCCCAGTTGATATTTGATGTATAGGATACAACGAACAAAGCCTGAATTAGAGCAGAGCTATTAGATTTGGTCGTAGAAATGTGTGAGGTCAGCTAGAATAGTTGAGATATCATGATTACCAATCATCTCTCCCTCCGTTTTTCTTGAAAAACAAAATTCTAAATAATTCGGTGACTTGTAGCATGGCTCGAACATCTAAATGTTCCAAGTATTTCAAAACGTCCATCAGAGCTTGTCATGTTCACATAGAGCTGTGATGCAAAGAAAATGATTTAATCAATCATAAATCTATTGTACAAATGCTAATTTAGTTATAAAATTTTCAATTTTACTAATTTAGTCCTAAATCTTTGCACAAAATTTTAATATAGTCATATTGGTTAATTTTCGCTTAAAATCACAAAGTTGATGATCTAGTCATCCTTAGGTGTCTTACTTGGCACACCACCACATTAGTGATTTCTAGTTCAACTTGGTTAGAAGTCCTATATTGAAATTTCGAGCAAAGGCCTAAGAACAAATTAACAAAATTAAAAAGTTTAAAATTAAATTGACATTTTATAATAGGTTTATGATGATTGGATAATTTCCTTACAATGTGGAGTAGTGACTTTAATAGAGAGGTAAATTAGAGACCTATATTTTATTCAAATATAGGTTTATAATTTACGATATAATGACCGTTATCTATATGATTTTATTCAAATCTCTTCCCAACTGCATTCTTAATTGAGTATAAATTTGAGTTTTTGTGTTGCAGAAAAAGGTTTCAGGTAAATGTACATAATTTAGGGGTTTTCATAACTTTCCCAAAAAGGAAAATGTCCATGAAAACTCATGTATATATATTTAAGATACAGAGCACACTAAACTATCCATGGACAAAACCATTATATATGATAACCAAGATTATTAGCAAGTAATCAATAAACCCTTACCGAAATTCACAACAGGTGTCAAGTATCCAATAAATCTCTTTACTTTCCTTTTACAACAATTGCATTGTATTTTTTTTAAAATGGATAAAATCCTTTACGTACTATTTTTATTCTTTATTAATTGTGCTAATAGTTAATATCACGAAAAACTCCAAAGTAGTACACATGCGATAAATTTACCCCAAACTACACTTGTAACAAATTTACATCATGTTAATATATCTTAAATTGAATTAATACCATGAAAAATTACAAATTGATACACCTATGATAAATGGAGAATAAAGCTCCAAATCGGCACACCTGTCAATTGTCACACTCCATCCAACTCAACAATTTGATAGTAAAATTTAATGAAAACTAATATATGGTAAATTTGTCACAAATGTACCAATTAGAGGAATTTGATTGTCAAGAAGTTAGTTTGGAGTAAATTCATTATATGCATGCCAATTTGAGATTTTTCGTGGTGTTAACATTTTTCATAACAAAGAACCCTCTTCTTTTTTGTTTGGTGTTTTTGGACTAAACTACATATGTTTCCATTTAGGCATTATGCCCATGGAATTGTTACTCTAATTATGTAATAGTCTTTAATTTATTATGAAAATAATAGTCTATTGGACTACGAAAAATAAATAAAATAATTATAAATTATTATGAAATTTACTATTTTAAAAATTTATGATTCATAATAAACTATTATTTTTATAATAATCAAAATGTCGTTATGTTTGCAAATCCCAACTCAAGTTCATACGGTTCGCACCTTCGAAAGGAGTATCATTTCTGGAACATCAGTGGAAGGATCACTAAGTCACGCTCCTCGATTACCCCATTGACCATGGATATATAATGCGGCGTCATTTATGGGAGGAGGGCTGCTTCAAATCCCCGTGTATTCGTACAGCGCATGTCTCCTTAGTGGAAAGGACAATCATATCATATCCCCGATGGCTCTGGTCCATGATTTTTTTTTTGTTTTTGTCGGAAGTTTGCCAAATGCCTATACAACGATATTCCCAAAGAATTTAGCTGAAGTTTCAATACATTACAACTACAGGAGAACAAATGTTGTGTGTTTATCTATCCATGGTCAATGTGCAATATAATTTATGGACTTTTAATTTATTAAATGCGGTCCCTAAATTTTAACTCAATGTATAATATTATTCATGAATTTTTAACTTATTCAATGTAATCCATAAATTTTTTGTACATATTAATCCTTTTAATACACGTTCAAGTTTCAACGTTATTATTCCCTTTATTCAAGTTTATGGACAACATTAAGTACTTTTATATAGTATAGACACTAAGATTGAACATATATCAAAAGTTATGAATCATATTGAACAAATTGAAAATTTAAAGATCACATTGTACATTATGCTAAAATTCATGGACTGAATTGAACAAATTAAAAATTCAAGAATCACATTATATATCGAGTTAAAGTTCAAAAATCATCTTTGTCATTTTTCAAAAAAAAAAATGGAAATGAGTGGAGGGGTGAGAGAAAAACATAGGAAGAAAGTAATGGATAAAGTTTGGTTGGGTAGGAACCTATAGTTCCCCACTAATTTCGTTGCTACTCCAGAAGATTCATATGCATTAGCTTAAAAGTGTACTTTTTTTCAGACTTTTGGCGAAAGTTTGTATGTTTATGTTGGTGGGGGTGAAATCAAGGGGATCAAAGTAAAATCACTCGAAAAGACCATCAACTTAACTAGTCATATTTGAGTGCTCCTTTTGGGGGCTTAACCCATTGAGTCGACTAATTATGGATGGCATAAAATAAAAATAAAAAACCTCCCAGTGGATGTGGAACTCGTTGATGGACTGAGTCCAAATTAATTCAACAATTACAGGGAGTGATCGTTGGGCAAGAGGATTCAAACAGATGCAAATCACGACAGATTTCCGAAATAGTGAAGGGGGCAGATATGGATATGTTGAGTCAGAGATGTATCCCTATGCAATATTGCCCTACTAAAGAATGACATTTGCAGTCTCATATCGGATGGGAGACATCTTTACAAGACCCATCCTTGTGTCATCATTACTTTGTGCGAAAAACACTGTATTTCTTGTGAGAGGGGTTTGGCCCATATAGGGTCATTGCAATTTGATTGTCTTGAGGGTATAATTTTGGCCTTATATGATCTAGGCATGCATGATTTGGTACAACAGTCTTGTTGTCAACCTAAGGAATAAGGATTAATAATCATTGCAGAAAAACAAACGATCATTACAAATAATACACATAATAAGGAATGGGTTATACACCATAATTAAGTGATTTGATCAGTGGAACTTACTTCATGAGAAGAGCAATACGGAATTTCACTGTAAATCAAACAATGCAATTAAATTAAGATTACAATTACAACTCCATTCATTGAAATAATCTCTTTATTTTCTAATCCTATATTATGCCCAATAACTTCGACAATGGTTAGCTCTCATAAACTTTCCCAAAATAACCATTCAATCTCACAAATGAAATTACATGAACGAGATTTCCAAGACCTTAAAGATTAGGAATGGAAGTCATGAGACGACCAGAGTCTCATCTTCGATGCTCTTCACAAAAAAAGATTGAATTCTCACAACAAAGACAAGAATGGAATTCCAAAGAGAAATCCTTCTCAAATTAAGAAGAAAGAAGAAGAAAAACTCACCCCTATCGAGAAACCTACTTGAATCAAGATTCATATTTTCTTTTAAGGGAGCTTAAATTCGGGAAGTATTTTCCGCAATCATTACAATGGAAAGTGAACTGTCTAATTATTGAATTTTTCTCACCAAGCTGAATGGGATTCGCACCTTCTCGCATCTTTGGCTGTGGCGGGGGCCAATCGATGTCGTCAGCCCTGTATCAGCTTCAAAGATCGATCCATGCGATGATATGATGATGATGATGATGATGATTAAAAAGCCTTGGCGCGTTCCGTCCAAATTAAGGAATTGGAGGAGACCCGGGGGGAGGGGGAGGAGGAGGGGGACGCGACCCCCTTTGACCCAGCCCACCCCCTGCCCGCGTGAAAGTCAAATTCCAACATCCTCCTTAACTCCCATATGCCATATGGTTTTGCTGAAACATATTGTCCGAATCCCCACTTGCTTGCATGGAAACGTGACTGTCCATATGCGAGTGCCACGTCAGCCTGTTTTTAGCCTCCCCCCTCCGCCCCCACACGTCATCCGGCCGGTGACTGGAGGACCCGGTCATTCTACCACAATAACCCCCCACAATAACCCCCCACCACAAAAGAAGGGTTTTTTTTAGTCACATTTTTTTGGAAAGGAGATGGCTTTATGAAGCACATAATGACTTCCTTTTTTTTTTTTTTTTTTTATAGGATATCGATATATCGCGAAACCCTTTTGTCAGAATATGTGATACTGGTATGTAAAGTAGCTGTCGGGCATTAGATACACCGATATGATGCGAAGTGGGTCAACTCTGAATGTCGATAATATATTCATTGCACTCAATTTGATGTATCTATTAGACTCTCTTATCACAATACCTCTTACTAAGGCTCAAGTCCATAAGTCCTATGCATGAAGATAGGAGGTGAAAATTATGCGAGACGCATGGCGTCCAACTACTGTGATTGATCATGCTCTTGCGGGCCATGTCCCGATAAGTAGATTTCTTGAGTCCATATGGATGCATTGCAGCGCCCGATTCCATGGGATCCGGACCTCCGGTCAATCGCTGCAAGGCTCGGACAGTTGACGATCACGATGTGCCGGGCCGGGGTAGATTTGGTTGGTGGATTCGGTCCCGGGGAGCCTGACTTGTTATGACGACAGTAGCAGCTGGCCGCGTTGAATGGCCGGCGGGTCCTCGCTCTGGCCAGGGGCACCTCTGCAAATTGCGAACAGTTCGGGGGCCGCAAATGAAAAATAGTCGGCGGCCCCAAAAAGGAAAAGGCGCAACCTCTTGGATTCTCCCCTTTTGACACGACTGAGTATGAACTGCCCCACACCTTTCATTTCAACAAATCGGGCGTATAATCATTGTAACTTTCTACTCATAACTAATTATTAATAATTTTGCAATTATAAAATAACATGCGTAATTGAGTATGAACAACCGCTAAGCATTTCATCAGATCGAATCCAATATCACGTTATCTTTCCCGCAATCTTGGAAGATACCATTTTATTTTGTGGAGGATATCCAAATTCACACCCAAAACCCTATATTTTAATTCTCCCAATTTGGTGATTTATTTGGGCTGCGTTGCCAATTTTTGTTTGATTGGGTTAAGGAATGATATGCTCATGAGTTGCAATCGTTATCGTATAAGATACGCACGGGACAACATCTCCATGAATTTCTATTTCTGAATTTTTCAATTGATTAGGAGATTAGTTTGTTGGTAAATCTTCCATGAAGTGGACGATCGAGCTATGAATAGATTTGTTAATAAATGTCCTTTGAGTATGGGAAAAAGGACACTTGCCTAATCGAAGGAAACCCAATATTAAATCGCGTCACATTATTAGCTCATATGATGTTTCACTTATATAATGTTCATTTTTTTATTTTATTTTTGTATATTTTGGAGTACTAGAAAAGGGAACAATTCAAAATGGAAATGATGTACACCCAAGGACAACCTAAAAGGAGTTGGCTTGATACGTGAAATTTGACTTTTGATAATGTCATTGCTACCGATTCCCTTTATTTTATGGGAATTGTTCACTCCATTTCGAAAGAACTAAACTAGACTAATTTGTGAGGTTATTACAGGTCTAGTTTACCACGTTCGCACTAAGTGAAACATCTCATGAAAATTCATGTATAGGTTTAATTTTGACTAGAAAGGCTTGTCAATGTAAGACTCCCTGGCAATTCAATTAGAATGATGTCTCGAGTTTGAGCCTATAATAAGAAACCGACTCCTTCGAAGTCCAGCATTTGATGTTTGAATATCGTCTTTCTTTAACTTCATCTCCAATAAAAATCAGGTGGAGTCCAAATTCTTCATGGTCTGGTCTTTGATTAAAGAAAAAAGAGGAAGAAAATCACAGTCTCTCTGTTTGAGTCGGCAAGTAGGATAATTATAAGCAAGTAGGATAATTATAAAGCAAACAAGAGGAGTGTCAGGGTCCTCTCTGCAATTTTCCTAAATAATTTCTTCACGAAAGATTGCGAAAAAACACTTGTGACTTCATTTCGGGATTTCAAAACCTGTAGTTTCATCGAGGTCATTGTGTATTTCCATGTGGTCGACTCTCAGTGTGGAGTAGGCATGTCAATGTTCAGATCGAACTGAGTAGATATCTAGCGAGCCACGTCGTTATCTAATGTGACGTGCCAATGCAATAGCCAACTAGAGCACTATGTAACAGCGTGCATGCCTCACCTCACACACATACACACGTAAAGATTATGTACACGGCAGATGAGTACGACACTTGGAAGACTCTGTCACATTTTCAGCTCAAGCCCTTGAGCGGACGGAGAACTTTTCATGTCTGAAGTAAGGAAAGATTAATGCTACCATCATACACATCCTAAAAGTTAGTCAAAAGTTTGAAAGTATTAAAGCGGGTTGATAGACTATAGCTTTAATACTAGGGGTTGCACTGTACATGGTTCGCTCGATTCTATTCAAACTGAACGGTTCACATTCTATACCATTCCTGGTGGTCTCCACTCTCCAGCAAACCGGGATGGACAATAATTTTAAGGTTGGTTTGCTTGAAGGAACTCTTTCTGAAAATCTGTTTTTTGACTTTTCCTTGTTTGGATAACAGAAAATTTACAGAAATTAATTTTAATGGACCGAAAGCAACAATCGTATATTGAGGGAAAAAAAAATTCCCTCTTTTGAAAAGAAGGAAATTACTTTCCTTAAATCATCAAACAAATAAAAAATAATTATTTTTATTTAAAAATGATTTTCATGAAGAATTTCCTTTATCACGAAATTTTCAAAGAAACGAACGCAACCTTAGTGTATTTATTTGAGTTTGCATATGAAACTCATCGACAACTGCTGTGTCAAACATGCTAGTAAGCTCTATCTACTTAAAAGGATTTTGATTTTGTGCTTTGTAATTAGCATGATGCAAGGTTCCAAACCCTGAAATCACATCAACATTTGTTTTTTCTTTTGGCTAGATGAAAATACGGGGATGTTCAAGGGTACAACTACATAAAAATTATGATAACGATGGCAGATATAAAAACCCTCTTCTATATCGACATCTATATAACAACAAATTCTTTTACAATGAGTAATATCTAAGATCTTTCCATGTCTACCCGTTGGGTTATAATATATCTTGCTCAAAACTCAGGCACAAGTACTACGCAATTTTCTTGGTAATCCTTTCTCCTAAAGAGCTCCTAGAGAACTTTTCATCAATAAATTTGGAAGTCTCTGCATGCACAAATTGCTTTATTATCAGATGGAGACTACCCTGTTGCCACCACTTTCCTAACTCGTGTATGTGATCGAGCGTACTATGGACCTTTTTGGGGGGTAATGACTTCGATATTTCCTCGAGCATTGTTATTTTATTCTTTGCTCGATCTGGGATGAGTTGGAAAGGCACCCTTTCCGTTGCCGAGCTAAGCGAGTGGGTCATGCTTCATTTTCGAGTTATGAACTCCTAAAGATTATTTACCACAGTGTATGTTTTTACACTATTTCCAGGGTAAAGAATATGTGAGACATTATATGTTTTTCCTACCCTCAAACCCATGTGTTGCCTTCGAAGTCAATTACAGTGGGAACCAACGGTCGCTAAGAGAAAATATTAGGTGAAGCTCATGTGCTGCCGTGGCAAATTGAAAGGGCTCCAAAGTGTGCTATGTGTCCCGCGTGCCCACCTATTTTTCTCTCTCCTCTCTCTCTCCTCTACAATTCTCCTCTCTCGTCTCCCCCTGCACGCTGTCCTCTCTCCTCTCTCTTCCCCTGCACTCTCTCTCTCTCCCAACTCTCTCCCTCTTTGCTATCCCCTCATCCAACCGATAGTGGAGGCAGAGGCCACGCAGTGGTTCGTCGAACGAGCCACCGCGTCCTCATCTGACTGAGAACCACCATGCTTGACTGACGAGCGACAACGGGGGAACCTTTCGAGGCCAAGGCCGCGCGGTGGTTCGTTGGACGAGTCACCGTGCCCTCGCCCGACCAACCTATCGCCAAATCGTTGCTTCCTCCAATTGCAACTCAGATGGAGAGAGAGGGCGCCATCCCCTCGTCCAACTGACAAATCACCGGACTGGCGAACTTTGCGACGGCATAGTCGAAGTGGAGGTGGAGGCTGCATGGTGGTTCGTCAGACGAGCCACCGTGTCCTCATCCGACTGGCGAACCATTGCGCTTGACCGACGAGCAACAGGGGGAACCTTTCGAGGTCGAGGCCGAGGCCGTGCAGTGGTTCGTTGAACGAGACACTGTGCCCTCGCCTGACCAACCTGTCGCTGAATCGCTGCTTCCTCCGGTTGTGACTCAAAGGGAGAGAGTTGGGCAACAAAGAGAGAGAGTGCAAGGGAAGAGAGAGGAAGATGACAACGTGCAGAGGGAGGAGAGAGGAGATAGAAGGATTGCAGAGGAGAGAGAGAGGAGAGAGAAAAATAGGTGAACCCACGGGACACATGGCGCGCTCTGAAGGCCCTTTCAATTTGCCACGATGGCACGGAAACTTCACCTAATATTTTCTGGCGAGGAGAGTTTATTTAATCTTCAACAATTTAGCCGCAACAGGGGCGATCCAATGAGAGTGACGCTTCTGCTCTACCGACCACATATAATAAACGATCTCCATTTGAAAAATCCAGGTCAAATCCTCGCCAAACATGCTTTTTCTTTCCCACTTTATTTTCTCAGCCCTCTTTCCTCTCCCCCCAAATACCCCTCCTTTTCACTCTCTTTCTTCCTCTCCTTCCTTCTTCTCCTCTATATAATCCACTACTCTCACTCTCTCCTCCATTGTCCCCCCCCTCTCTCTCTCTCTCCTCTCTCTCTCTCTCTCTCTCTCGCTCGCTCGCTCTCTCTCTCTCACACACAAACACTGTGCGGCTAGCTGGAAAATTAACAGCAGATGGCCTGCACGACATACATTACACGCCCAAACATGGGCTCTGCTTTTTCTTACGGGGACAACAAGCCCCTGTCTGGCTCATTGAAGCAAGTTCGCTTGCACAGTAAAAGCGACACCTCCTCCTCCTCCTCCTCCTCCTCTTCTCCACAACCAAGACAGCAAAAGGTTGCTTCAGTTTTAGCAACACCCATTTCACCATCATCACCATCATCATCAACTCTTTGTCCCTCAGAGGCTGCCGCCGCCACCTCCGTTTTGTGCCCTTCTTGGCGAGAGATCCAAGGTTGTGCCGACTGGGAACACCTCTTGGAGCCCTTGCACCCTCTCCTCCGGCGAGAGATCGTCCGCTATGGTGAGTTCGTGACCGCGTGCTATCTTGCGTTCGACCTTGACCCTGCATCCAAGCGCTACTTGAATTGCAAGTATGGTAAGAGGAGTTTGCTCGAAGAAGTCGGGATGGGCGACTCCGGGTATGAAGTCACCAAGTACATTTACGCCACACCGGACGTGACCATCCCGATGCCTAGCGGGGCAGCGCCATGCTGTGGCCGATGGATCGGGTATGTCGCAGTTGCCTCGGATGACATGGCGAGGCGGCTCGGTAGGCGGGATGTAGTGATTAGCTTCCGTGGGACAGTCACAAGCCCCGAGTGGATCGCTAACTTCATGAGCTCTCTCACCCCGGCACGCCTTGACCCACACAACTGTCGTGAAGATGTGAAAGTCGAGTCTGGGTTCCTGAGCCTCTACACTGCAGATGAGGCGGCCTCGAGCAAGTTTGGGATCAAGAGCTGCCGTGAGCAGCTTCTTTCCGAGGTTTCACGGCTCATCAAGGAGCACAAGGGCGAGGAGATGAGCATCACACTTGCCGGGCACAGCATGGGGAGCTCTCTGGCCCTCCTCCTTGCATACGACATCTCGGAGCTCGGCCTCAACAAGGTCATCTCCAAAAATGATTCAATTCAAGACATACCCATCACGGTGTTCTCGTTCGGCGGACCTAGGGTCGGCAACTCGGCGTTCAAAGAGAGGTGTGACGAGCTTGGAATCAAGGTCTTAAGGATAGTGAATGTGAATGACCCAATCACCAAGCTTCCTGGCGTGGTGTTCAATGAACATTTTAGGGTTTTGGGTGGAAAATTTGAATTCCCATGGAGTTGCTCATGCTATGCACATGTCGGTGTTGAGCTTGCCCTTGACTTCTTCAATGTCCAGAACCCTTCTTGTGTCCATGACCTAGAGACCTATCTAAGCTTGCTCAAGTTCCCCAATAAAATCCAAATTGAAAGGGAGGCTCATTTGAGGATCGATGATTTTATCCACAAGGCGAGAGATTGGCTTCTAAGTGCACAAAACCTCAACATGCAGCTTCCAGTGTGGAGGAATGTTGCTACTAATATGGTGAGCTTGATTCCTTCCCAAAGAACTTGATCAAAACCCCAGTAAGATCGGTTCGATGAGGAGTGTTCAGTCAGGCCAGCAGATGTTCTCCTTCCACCATGTACAATTTTTTTTTTTTTTTTTTTTTTGGGTAGTGGAAGAGATCGATCTAGTGTAAGCATGAGATATGATGTAAGTAATTGTAGATATAGGTATATATGTTGATCTCCCACTGCTGATGAAGAGGATTTCTGGAGGTGACTTTTGCCAGCAGTAGCAGTAGTAGCAGTTGTCTCTTCTCTAATCAGAAGGGGCAAGAATTATCGTTCATTGTATTTGTACATCTCAGGAATTGAGATGGTTTCCCAGGCGAAGTTATCTGCATCTGGTCAGTTTGTATGAATGCAGCATGAGTAATGACTAACACCTGATTCCCTCTCTCTTTGGCCTTTTTCAATACCTCAACAATATCTTCTTATGTTAAGAAGATTCTTGAATTCTGAACACATATTCTGCTCCGCCTATATTCTGTGATTCTATGCTTTGAACAAGAAGAGAGAAAAACCTGATCAGCAAAAATTAGGGCCGAGCTGTATTGGTAAATATATAGGTCAGATTTTTCACTACTGAATTACTGAACTCCTTCAAAGGTGGAAACATGTTCCTCCAGGAATCTCTTGATGTCTTCTCAAGGCCGCTGCCAGATAACTATGGCATTAGAGATCAGTCCAATTTAAGACATTAAATCACTACCTTTCTCGCATAATTTTCTTTTTTGTTTTTCTAGTTTTTTCGGCTGGAATTGATGATATGTTGATAATAGAAAATATTGAGTGGAAATAGGCAAAATGCGGTTATGGTACTACGAATTTCCTTTTTTCTTGTTAGGCTTTGATCAACAATCCTAATAGAGGGTTTTGAATCTATTTTACCTTCGTGTGTGTACAAACACATTCAATTGTTTATTTGCATGCTTTGACAAAGTGTGTTGGCGCGTAACTGGTACGAATTTGTGTGCTTTATATTTTCTGCCACTTAAAAGTTGAAGCTGACAAATGGGTTTACTTTAAGAAGTAGTTTCTTAGATCCTTCGTTAGGCAGAAATTTGAGAGAGTACATTTTTTATAAGAAAGAATAGTTGTGTCTAAGTAGAATCTTTCCATAAATTTATTGACCAGTCAATGTGAAAGGAAGAAGCTGAAAATGTTAGCACGAGATCCACAGTAAAACGATTCCAAGTATGCGATTGATTTGTGGACAAGCTATGTTAGTCATTTATGGCCAAATAAATCCTCGTGTTATTACCTCCTCTCGTTCCTCCAATTTCCCCTACATCATTTTTAATGTCTTTCATTTGATTTGTCCACGAAGATGTGTTCTTTTTGAGCTCCTACATCACTCCATGTTCATGCATATCTTCCATTATGTACTTCTTCTTCTACTTCTCCATCTCTTAACGCTTCCTCAAGATACTTCATTAGCAAGCAAAGGGACCCCCGATTGGCAATTTAAATATAACAAAAATATAAATAATTACATAAAATGAAATATATCGATCCCTATCGCAAAGCAAAACCAACCCATTTCTTGATCAAACCAGCTATTATGTGATTTGAAGTGGGAAGCTCAACCTTCCAACAAACTCGGTGCTTCACCACGAAAAGGGACCCGACTTTAGTTTTACAAATTTTTTTAGGGCATTATGAGATGAAGAAGGGAAAAGGAAATAATGATTATGACCACCAAATTTGGCAATAATGCTAGTTGAGAACAATTAATTATAGGAGCTGGCATCATATGGTCATTGAAACATCTAATCTCGGCATATATGTGTGATGCACTCTCGATATTTATGTTATCTCGGCATGCTTAGGACAGATAGTGCTTCTAGGAATGTGGCGAACACAATGGCTGGAGAGGGAGAGATCTTGGGAGCAATTATGACATGCAATTATCATCTTATGTTTCCTACTTTCACTAGCCGGTTCAATCATATATAACATGCCATACGGTTCTTGGGTCAGGCAAGACCCGAGCAGGAGTCATACGTTTGCCCTGTGCGTGAGGACTGCGAGACACACCGACCAGATCATGAGATTTTTTCTTCTTAATTATGCCTTTGACCCATTCAAGAGACATGCTTGCCTATATTCAATGTAGACCAATCAGACAGGATTCGTAGGGAAAGGAAACTCTTATTAAGTTCTAGATCAACTATAGAGGAACAGCTCCAAAATCACCTCTCCACGGAAAGCATGCGCGCCCATCTTCTGGTTCATTCAAACTTTCACGTTTCGCGGGGCGATCAAAACGGCACTCAAATCTTCGACCCAAGACGCGGGGTGGTGCTCGAAGTAGCCATTGCGGCTAGCCAGTGTTATCTAAATGGAAAATTACTCTAATTCTTGATAGTGAAACCGAGGCAAACGTGAAAATTAACGAGGCAATCAGAAGCTAGTATTGATGCTAGCATTTAGCGACAACCCCATAACTTGCTAGGTCAAATCTAATTATTCTTACTCTCATGCTTTAACCTCTGATTCAGATGTTGGTGCGCATGCGGCTTCCGGCACGAGTCATTCGAATTCAACCGTTTTCTTTGACCCATTTTCGACCCCTACGATATATTTACATATATATATTTCTCCACGGAGATTGCACTCTTTAATCTTCGTCAAAACATAAGCAACAAGGAAGAACGCCACACGCTTTGATCCGAACTGAACAGGAGGATGCTTTGCTCCTTCCTCGTCACTGTTCGTTTCGCTTGAGGGGGGAAGTTGTTCTTTTCTTTTGGAAGGGGGTCAAATGATTCTCTCAGTACTGAATTGACTAATCTGTCAGTTTATTTTCTTCATATTTTTCACGAACTAGCTCATGCCATTAAAAACTATATTAAGATAGTAGTGCGGGGTTTGTGTTCTTGCATCCTGCCTTTTTGCATAGGCTACTTCACTTTATTTTTTTAGATATAGTTTATTTGTTTTATCCACATGATGTGGGGGTTGTTCCATTGTCTAATCTTTGATCAATAGTAACTAAATGTTTATTTTTTGGTTTATTGTGTTGCCCACGCACTAGTTGGGATATCCTAAGTGGTTTTTTTTTTTTCCATTTGTATATGTCTGAAACCACCAGCACCCGCTCCGTCCAGAAAAGGAAAACGAAGAAAAAGGAACTTTAGACTTCAGTAGATGCAAAATTTCACTTGTCTAGGGGGAGAAGCTAGCAATAAATGTCACTAAAAAATGAGATTGAGGCTGGAATATTCGGAATAGATATTACATATCAATGCCATCTAGGAACATCTTGAAATCTTATTTTAACTTGACTCAATCTCTCAAGTTAGGCCAAAAAGAAAGTAATTCCATGTGACGCTCTTAATCCCGGAGCCAGTGGTCCGCCATTGACTGGATTGAAAAAGTGGAGGTAGTTGAGGAAGCAACTCTCCTAATGGCAGATATTAAACTCAATCCTGTGACTCAAAACGATAGTTCTTTTCAAAAGTTATAGCCAAACTAATGCAAGCAATTTTGTACCATTTGCCACAAACTAAAGTAAATTGATTTTCCGACCAAATAAATAAATAAATGGATTTTGGTAAGAAAAAGCTGGTTTGCAGTTGGACTACATTATTTCTTTATTGTATCTATGTGGAAATGAATGAAATGTTACTTTAACAAAAAAGTAAATGCATTTTGCGGTAATAAGTGCATTAGCAATAAGGGCATGCGGGAAATTAACTTATACATGAAAGTTCATGTGGTAAAGAGATAAAAAGAAAAATTTCAAGGTAAAGTGACTTGTCAAGAGGCGAAGTTTAGTAAATAAATGATCTGTCTATACTACTCTTGAATGATTGTGGTATGGATGATTTAGGTTTAGGTATGGATTTTGACTCCTATGCCTTGCAAGAAGACGAGACAAAAATCTGAGAGAGAGTTAAGGTAAGAGTAAAGTAGGGTTGACAAAAAAAAATTTCTTATGCCTGAACATTTTCAAGATTAAAATTTACCGCAAATTCTCCCCAAGGCTCATACTCATTACATTTTAATACTCGTAGTGTCATTTTCTCCAAAAAAAATTGTTTTAATGGTCAACATTACAACATGATAGGGGAAATTGTTCGATCTATACTAAACTTAGTATAAGAATGTTAATTTAAGTTTAAACCTTTCAATTTTGTCAATTTAGTCCTAAACCTTTGTGTGAAATTCTAATGTAGTTTTTTGGGCCAATTTTTGCCAAAAAATCGCAAATGTAGTGATGTGCCACATAGGATGGCCAATGATAACTAAACTATTACGCCATGCTACTTCCGGTAATTTCGAGTAAAGATTTAAAACTAAATTGGTAATTGAAAACTTTAGGACTAAATTGAC
This sequence comes from Angophora floribunda, assembly GCA_014182895.1. Taxonomy (NCBI): domain Eukaryota; kingdom Viridiplantae; phylum Streptophyta; class Magnoliopsida; order Myrtales; family Myrtaceae; genus Angophora; species Angophora floribunda. The sequence goes on from CM024712.1 coordinate 1,735,213, forward strand.
ATTTGTATAATAGATTTTAATTGGAAAATTTTCCCCAACATTATGACGCCTTATAATTTTTTTAATAGATTTATAGAAAATTTTCAATCTTCCAACAATTTGAAATCATTTCTTAAAGTGAAACAATCCGAACCATATAATACTTTCCCCACCATTTGTCTAAATTTTTAATGTAATTAAGATTTGGAGAATGATCTACATTCCTTAAATTCTCTCCTTTTTTTTTTGGGTATCTTCCTTGTATTTCCAGATAAGTTTCCGATCTTTATTTGATTTTTTAGCCTTTTAATTTGTCTTCCCACTTTCTTTTCTTTAGGTTCCCGCTAAAGATTAAGTTAGGAAATCTTCTTAGAATATCGAATACACATGGGCGAATGTCTAATTATGTCACCCAAAAATATCTCTAGGATCGCATGATATAAATATTTTGTGGCCTCGTGAATCGAAAGGAGGACGAAGATCATCTTGGCAATCCTATTAGAATGAAAGCTAAATCATCACAGATGATGTTCATGGAGTATCTTTAGCAGTAAAATCAGGCATTAATTTAAATTTATCATTCTAAGGTGTTATGCATTCACTCGTTGGAAGTTAAGCTCCTAAGAACCTAAGTGATTTCCGTGGCACGCATGCATCTCGCTTGGATTTTGTTTTCTGACCAGTGCATTAAAAAAGAATAGTATGAGCATCAAAATCCTAGAAATAATATTATAAGTATCAAACAAAATATTCTTCAAATCACATCCTACCAATGTATAGAAGGAAAGATGCAATTCTTCCATTCCTTAAGGGCCAAGCCAGCTTGTTGCTTGCGACTTCGATATAGCAACAAATCTTAGTTGTTAGCCTCTTATATGACGAGGCGAATTCTATAGAGACTTATCTATAGCTCACATATTCAATAAATTGGATAAACCGAGATGGGCTTGCATTATTAAGTTATAAAGCAATGCCAGTCTACTTTTATGAGCGATTGAATATGACTCGCTCCCGTCTATAATTTCGAATCATCGCTTGAATGAGGGAGCTCCAACTTTATTGAATTCGTCAGTTCCAAATTCCTAAAAAAATTAAAATCATGTTGGCTCAAATTGCAGTGCAATAGAATTAGATACAACTATAAATATTGGAGCTCAAAGACAACTCGTATTAATTTTCTTTTCTTATACCATAAAACAAGAAGCTCGAGGATCACACATTGCTTGTGAAATTGCCTAACTTGTCATTATTCCACGAGGCAAATCTAGAACAGAATGTTCACAAATCTTGCACAACGATAGTTTATGTTGGCGTCATTGGTGGCTATTTTAAGCAACTTGGAGTTAAAATCTTGTTGTGGATACACTAAGGAACAACTTGCACCATAATTTCTCCCACCACCCATTGACATTGGAGGAGACGCGAGAAATATGTACCTAAGATTTGATTGTTTCTTGTGTGTGTTACACAATTGGAAGATCGATCACATAATATGTAATTGGGGAATGGTGCAAGCAACTAATATACGTCAATTACGCTTTGAAAACAGATGAATATGTAATTACTCTTGTTGGAAATAATAAATCAAAGTAACTAATAAGTTAGGCTGAGATTGTCAAATTAGGTAGCGCCCAGAACTTTCTAACATTAAGTGTTCACACTAACATTCACATTCTAAAAACATACAATGCCTGCATACGTACTAGATTAGATTGCTATTACAAATATGTAGGAGATCATCATAACTAAATCTATTGTCGAACCCTATATGCAGCTTACCCGTGGCTTTAGGGTCATGTTTGGCAGTGTAATGTCGAGCTGGTTACATGAATTTTGGGGTGTCTAACGTTAGTTATTAACTGAATATATTTCAATGGAGATATGCTTCGGAAAGTGTGACGATTCCCCCGAAGCAAGCTGGAAGAAAATAGCATTATTCGACCAAATTGTTCTTATTTCTTTACAAAATCAAGAAACAATTGGGAAGTGCCCACTAATAGTGGTATGTGCTTGCCTCGCCTCTGTGTTTCTCGTGGCAATCTGGTGGAACTTGTTGGCCTCTGTTAGGGATAATCATAATCTCGAGCTTCTCATTTGAAGTTATTCCAAAATGAGCAAATTGCTCCTGGCTTTTCATTTCCATTTCTATAAAAGTTGCCCCAAAAGTCCCAATTTCTGTCTTCATCTCTTGTGCGCTTTTTTCACTGAAAAGTTGGGGAAATACCTTTTGAAATATGAATCGATCAATCTGAACCGACAAAGATTGTGAATGATTATCTATTGATTCTTGAACAAGAAATCTAAAAGCACTAAAAATGATAACAACAGTTATCAGCCTTGCAAAAAAAAAAAAAAACTAGAAATACAAAGATAAATTGAAAGTAAAGATGGGACAATGTGTGTTTTTGGATTGATTGGTTTTCCTTTACGAAGAATATGACTTGGATACTTGTACTTTTACTTTTGACCATTATTCAACAACTACTAAGAACTGAAATAACTGCTCCATGTGGCTTATATTATTCAGCAATATCTATCTATAAATGGTTACAACTTCAAGGATCATCGCCTGCACTACTTCAACGGTTGCATCTGAGTCTATTGATCCATTACTTGATTGTTACTATTTTTTACTGTTGCATTCGAGTCTATTGGCTCCACTATTTGACATTTATATCTCCTTCACTTTTTTGATGGTTCTATCATGCATATCTCATTAATCGACTGAGTTGGCCTTTATTTGTCAATTGGTAGACATCTCCATCAGCTAGAATTGGATTTGTTTTCCGTCAACCAACCATAATGCTCCCAACACTTGGCGATTTTTTATCCTTGTCGCCTCCTTAATCGGCCTTTGTCGGTTGGAGTGTCGACTGAAAACTTGGACAATTTTTGGTGTCAACAGAAGCAATTAACAACATCACGTCCACATGCAATTGCTAGGACTTTTTTCCCCAATTACTCTGACTTTACCGGTTGCGTTACATGACTGGAAGTGGATGGCGTACGATTGTCCAAGGGAAACCAATGAATATGATCACTCCTGGGCAGGCTGGAACTGACAATTTAAAACTGAAATGACATAAACATGGGACGGAACAAAAGGCGTCATTTCATTTTCTCCACGCTGGTACGGTTGACAAAAGCTTTTCTTTTTCTTTTCCTTTTCAAAAGCTTGGGAAGTGACCCCAACATCCTTGGAATCTTACTGTGTGACATCCTTACTTTAGTTTTCTTTTTCTTAACGGAGACATCGCTTAAACACGAGACTTCAATGTCTTGTGTATGCACGTAACCTCCATCCATCGAACGTAGCCTCTCTATCCCGATATGTGCTTTATGCGATGTCCCGATAATCTCAATTATTGATCCATATGAATGAAGTAAGCTGTTGAATTTGTAAAAATATATCTATAGACATGCATTGACAGTTTAGATTTGTGGAGACACCAAATGAGCACTCCATGAGGAATTGATGATCTCTATATCCACAGAAAATTATCCGATTGACCATAAACTTATTGTGCGAATATCAATTAAGTTATAAATGTTCTAATTTTGCCAATTGAGATCCTAAACTTTTGCGTGAATTTCAATATAGTTGTTTTAGTCAATTTTCCCTGAAAAAATCATTAATGTGGTGATGACCAACGATAACTAAACCTATGATGTGGATGTTACTTCAATCTTAAATATTTTTATTTTACCAAATTAACCATAAACCTTTATGCGAAATTTCAGTGTAGTCTTTTTGATCGATTTTTTTTTGGAAAAATCATTATGTGGCAGTGTGTCATGTAGGATAGTCGGTGATGATTGAACAGTCACGCCAACGATATCCGATGAAAATTGGATAGAAGAATTACATTGGAATTTCGTGCAAAGGCTTAGCACTCAAATTACAAAATTGGAAAGTTTAGGAGTGAATCGGCATCTGCACAATGAGTTTAAAACTAAATTATCATCTATACAATATGTTTAGAACTGACCGGACAATTTCCCCATATCCATATACCTAACAATTTAAATTTGTGAACTGGACTTTTTAGCATGACATCAGAACAATTTGACACCGCTTAAATTTGAGTTTTCAACGATCCCTTTATAGATAATATGTCCCTCTCTTTGGGACTAGAAATATCTTGTAGCGCGACTAATGCCCCCCATGTTGAAATTGGATGCTCATGGTAGAAATTAAGGAGGCTAGCATGTGCATGAATGTTGGCCATTAGCAATGAATTAGACAATGAAAGCAAAACCTTTTTTACAAGTGGCATGAGGAGATTGACATTTGCATTAGTGAGAATCTGGTAAGTGGGCCACTATGCAGATTTTATCTCCCACATGTCAGTCATTTTACATGGGTTTTGTTAAACTTTTGTATTCGTTTCATATGGTAAGGTAAAAAGTGGACCGAATGAAATTATTATAATTTTTTCTCTCTCGAGACTCGGACTGCGCCGCATTCAAGGTACAACTACTGATCATAACCGACCATATAACGAGAATGTTTCACGTGAAATTAAACTCTCTCTCTCTCTCTCCTTGGCCAGTTGACATCGTTGTCATTATTCTGCGATGATTGGTCAAGGTCAGAGAGTTTGAAGTAGAATGGGGACGCGAAAGGAAAGTCATGATCCACATCATACTGCAGAAACGTCTTGTTTTAGGCGAGTCCTGTGACGAGACCTTGCCTCGCCTCGCCTCGCCTCGCCTCTCCCCTCGCGTCTTGTGTGGTCGGCATTCATCACGTTGGTCCCAGAGCAGTAGGCAAGATTTGTTTGATCTTTTGCTCCCAATCTTGCTTTGAATCGAGGAGCAAAGTCACCAAGAAAATTGGAGTTGAAAGGCTTGTATGCGACTGTTGGGAAACGGACAAGTAACCCTTCTTTTTTGGACTGAAATTTGGAATTTTTGGTGGAAAAAAACAGGCGCCCATACTCGCCCGGGGGAGAATTATAAGCCCCATCTTTCAAGTGCCGCACAAAAAGGGACCGATTTTCTTGCAGGGGACAATTTTGATCTGAACTTTCTAAACTCACAAGGAATCAGCTGTGATTCGATGGAAAATTTTGAGCGCCATTAAAATTTCCGTCAGAATGTACGTACTCGGCGTTTGAGATGGCAAACAAACGCTCACATGGCAAGACAAATGGAAAAAAATTGTCCAAAAAATCTTAAACATAATGCACAGTGGCCTCAGTCCTAAAACTTTGATAACTTACCAATTCAGTTCTAAATTTTTTAATTGTGCTAATTCAATCTTCAACCATTTAATGCTTTATCAAACAAGTCCTAAACCTTTTAATGCATTGCCAAGTTAATCCTCCCAACTAATTTTGGCTGGAACATGATTGATGTAGTGGCCAATTAGCACCAATTGTTCTACGTGGTGCAGCTAGCACTGACGTGGACAATTTTCAAATTTTAAAGAAAAATTCCAAATTTTTATTGATTTTTATAATTCTTTCCCTTTGTTTCCATCTTCTTACAGAGGACCGGTGAGGCTGCAAGCCACCAGCTGAGAGTCGATGACCTCTGCCGACCATTGAGCAAGGGTAAGCGACCCCACTGGTCCCCGGGCAAGGACCTTGAAGCCTTTGCCAACAGCAGGTAAGGTCACAACCCTCGTTGGATTGAGCAAGGGCTCGTGACACCCTCGTTGTACAAAAGGTTTAGGACATGTCCTGTGACAAGGCAATTGACTCGCCTCGTGTGGTCGGCATTCATCACGTTGGTCTCAGAGCAGTAGGCAGATTTGTTTGACCTTCTGCTCTCAATCTTGCTTTCAATCAAAGAGCAAAGTCAGCAAGAAAATCGGAGTTGAAAGGCTTGTATGCGACTGCTTGGAAATGGAGAAATAACCTCTCTTTTTTTAACTGAAATTGGAATTTTTTCGTGGAAAAAACAGGCAGCCATGTTCGGCTGAGGGAGAATTATGAGCCCCATCTTTCAAGTGTCACCCGAAAAAGGGCCAATTTTTTTTTAGGAAGACAATTTTGATCTGAACTCTCTGAAGTCACAAGGAATTAGCTGTTATTCAAGGGAAAATTTTGGGCACCATTAAAATTTTCGTCAAAATGTATGTACTTGGCGTCACAAGTGTTAGGTTAAAGGGTATTCCAAGTGTATAAATTTTCGCACCAATAATCACCTGAGTGCTATAACTTTTTCTTGACCAATTGGATGTTATAATATATGTACAATGCTCAATTAAGTATTATAACTTTTTTTTTATTAGCAGAGTGCTATGTGACTTTTCAATTAATAATTTGAGTGCCACAACTCTTTAAAAATGTTCACTATAAATGTCGTGCCACGTCGGAGTTTTGGCACTTAGGCGAACGTTTTAAAAATATTATGGTGCTTAAGTGATCAATTTAATAGTTATGACACTAAAGTGAAGTTTTTTTTTAGAAGTAACAGTACTTAGGTGGTCAAAAAAAAATTATGACACTTAAATGGTTGAAAAAGATTATGGTACTCAAATGAATATCATATGAAGATTATGGTACTTATGATGTCCTTATTCTTGAAGGTCATGTTAGCAAACTTGGCTTCCATGAATAATCGATACAATGTTTGTCTTCTATATATAATGGAAACAACATCTTCCAAGACCTAATTCCCTAAAAAATCTCCAATTTTAGGTCTAGTCTCAGTTGTGCCCCAAACTTTTTTTTGTCTAAGAAAAAACCTCAATTTAAGTCTAATCTCAATTTTGCTACAAACTTTTTTTTGACTCAGAAAAAACCCCAAACTTTAGGTTCAATTCAAAATCTACCCCTAATTTTGTTTTGTCTAAAATAAAAATCACAAACTTTCAATATATTCTCAAATCTACTCTCAAATCTACCCATGTGGTCCATTCCCAACTTGACGTGGCATTTTCAAATCAAAAATAAATCAACATCAATATGGTGACATGGAAAACTATCTCCATAATGAAACCATTTTACGATATGAAAATTAGGGCCAACTAATGGCGATTTTTAGGCAAAAGGCTAATGGAGGCAAATTTGGAATTAGAGTAAAAATTAGTGATTTTTCTTTTAGACAAAAAAAGTTTGGGGTAAATTTGAAGTTAGGCATAAAGTTTGGGATTTTTTTTTAGATGAAAAAGTTTAGGACGGATTTAGGACTGTACCCAAAGAAATGGGTTTTTTTCTGAGACAAAAAAATGTTCAAGATAAAATTGGAACTAGATCTAAAGTTGGGGGGCTTTTTAAGGAATTGACCCACTATATGGATGATAACTTGGAGTCACTTCAACGGATTTGTGCCCATGGTGAGAGTTTCTTCGGTGATCTAGGCGGAGGCAATGGCTGTGCTAAAAACCCTAAAGTACTTTGAAAGAAAAACTGAACTGAAGATGGAGATGGAAACCAATAGTTCTGAACTGGTGATGGCGATAGCTGGGGGTACAGACCAAGTTAGGTGGGAAGAACACGCGTTCATCACCAAAGCCCAAGTGCGTGCAAAAAAAATTCCAACCTAATAGTTGCCCATTGCAAAAGAGAGAGCAACCAAGCGATAGATTGGGTCATGAAGGCCCGTCGAAATAAGTCTCTACCAATTAATTAGGTTTCTTATTTCCCAACTTATCTTTGAATTTGCTGTGTTTGGAAACTCATACTTTATCTACCCAATTTTTTACTTAAATGAGATAAACTTGGAGTCGCATGAAATCACATTGCTCCGACTAAACAAGCAGAGCGATGTCATTTTTAAGCCAATTGATGGGGTTTAAAAAATGAGAGAGCGATACGGGGGGGTGTTGGATATATTGTTAATATAATCCAAATAATATGTTCACATACAAGCCCAATAGGTAAAAGCATGGTTATTTGAGCCCATATGGGCTGGAGCCCAATAACTTACATATATATAAACTCTAGGGTTTCCCTACGCTGGAGGCAACACTATTGAGCATTCCAAACTTGATGTCTCTTGGTATAATACTTCAAGTAACATAAAACACTTTCTTCGCTCTCAAACCTATAACCTCCAACATTCTTGAAATATTAGATTCTTGTGTCAGATTTGAGCGAGTAAAGTGTCTTCTTGAAGATTTCATCAAGACAAATTCAAAGGTATAATTTACTTTCGATTTCGGCGGTGGTATTGGGCAGGATTTGAGTTTAAAGTTTTGGGTGACCGAAATCTTTGATTCAAAAACCCAAAAATTATAGCCAATTTTAGAGGGTGAAACCACTTAGGCTTTGTTCTACTCGTCGATACGAACGTTTTGAGTGATCACTCACGTCGATCGGAGGTCAGACGGAGAAGTTACGGCACCCGGAAGTTTCCATTGGAATTTTCAGCGAATTTCGGCGAAAGGGGCAATCCATCTTAAGGTTTTTGGGCGCTCCAGATCTGTTTTTTGGGGTTTGTTTTGACAAGCGGTTTGATCAAAGTTAAGAGAGTTATTCGACTTTGTGGTTCCGAAGACTTCAAGGTGCACTCTTTCTAACACTTTGCTCTGATTATAATGGCAAAGCGTAGTTCCTATGATATTCTAAAATTGCAATATTTTGATGTTACTGAGTTTCATGGATGGAAATTACATGTTCAATTTGGCATGAAAGAACGTGAGATATTCTATACTATGTTAAGTGACTTTGCATCTACCATTGAAGATGTGGATGAATATCAATGGAACAAAGATGAAGATTTTTATAAAGATTACTTGTTGAACTCTCTAAATCCTAATATGGCTATGACTTATAGTGAATATAAGACAGCGAAAGAGATATGGGATCACTTGAATGCTTAGTTCCAAAAACAAGATGGGCTCTCTAAAATTCTATTAACGGAGAAATTCTTTGACTTTAAATTCACTATGAATTCAAGCATTACCTCTCAATTAGTTGAATTTGAGAACATGAGGAACAAGCTGAAAGATGATATCTCTGATATGTCCGATAATCTCTTTGTCGGTCTTGTATTGAGCAAGCTATCAACTGAATGGAGTTCTTTCAAGACTGAAATGCACAGACTAAAGGTACAAATGTGATTGGACGAATTAAAGAGGTATATTCATATTGAGGATTAAAACATTACTAGAAAGAGTTTGGAACAAGTAGGACAACAATAGTCAGTTGCCAACTTAGTTTCACACTCCAATAAACTTCAGAAAAGGTTCAAGTCACCAAAATGTGAATCCTTCAAGTCACCAAAAGGTGAATCCTCTTTACAGTTAGAGGCCAAAAAGACTATCTCCAAAAGGAAGAAGAATGGCAAGTGCCATAATTGTGGAAAGTGGGGTCACTGGACAGCAGAATGTAAGTTACCAAAGAAGCCAAAGGATGACACACCACAAAATAAGGCTAATATGCTAATTAATGAATCTGAGCCTCGAGCTTTCATTGGGATGACAAAGAATGAAAATGCCCGTGTCTCTTCTGAGTGGTAGTTAGACAGTGGCGCTACTTGTCATGCTATAAATGATAAGAACTTTCTCATTGAGGTCACAGAAGTGAAAGACACTGTGGAAAATTGCAATGGTGGTAAAGCAGATGTGACTCATGCTGAAACTGCAAACTTGATGCTTTCTTCAGGTAAATTACTAACTCTGAAACATGTTAGAGTAGTATATTTACTTAAAAAGAATTTGATATCTATGAGTTTACTTGATAAAGCTGGTATGTCTTTTTCAACTATGAATAATAGAGTAACTTTATCTGTTAACTCATGTTATTTCAGCTGTGCATTCATGGTTGATGGTATGTATATGATGAGTTTAAATACTGATAGCATGAACCATGTGAATTCTACTTTAATTGATCCAAAGTTGCTACACAATAGATTTGGACATGTGAATTACAGGAAAATGCAACATCTGGCTAGAACTCACAACATTCCATTAGATACTTCTATTCGATTTGACAAATATGAAGTGTGTGCACGGGCTAAGATCACTAGAAAACCCTTTAAATTGGTTTCTAAAAGCACACAACTTCTTGAGCTAATACATTCTGACATTTGTGACTTTAAAAATTACATTACTAAAGGTGGTCGGAAGTATCTAATAACATTCATAGACAATTTTTCTAGATAGTGTCATGTTTATTTGTTGAAATCAAAAGATGAGGCTTTTAAAAAATTTAAGATTTTCAAGTCTAGAGTAGAAAATCAACTCAAATTAAAAATTAAGAGATTTATGAGTGATAGAGGAGGAGAATATACAATGATAAGGTTCAAGAAATTTTGTGCTTCAGAAGGTATAATACTTGAAACCACTGCTCATTGTTTGCCCCAATCAAATGGTGTTGTCGAGTGTAAGAATAGAACATTAACTGAAATATTAAATTCTATGTTACTTACAGCTGACATGCCTTTCTCTTACTGGGGAGAAGCAATTCTAACTACTAATCATATCTTGAACAGGTTGTCACACTTTAAGTTGTCCATGACACCTTATGAGATATGGCATAAGTGCCTTTGTAGATATGATACTCTTAAGACTTGGGGCTGTATTGTTTATGTAAGCATACAAGATTCCAAGAGACCTAAGGTGGAACCTAGAACCATTACTTGTGTATATCTAGGTAGTGTAGAACATAGTGCTACAAATAGGTTTTTAGATCTATTTACTAACATAGTGATAGAATCTAGAGATGCAGTGTTCTTCGAAAACAAATTTCTTAGAGATCAAGACTTGAATGTTTCTGGATCTACAGACATGATTTTGGAATCTCCTGTAGAATCTAAAGCAGGCCCTTTTGACACTAATTCCACACAGCTGACTGTTGAAAAATTTCCAGTTAAAGTATCTATAAGAGAGAGAATTTTCAAAAGTTTTGGTGATAACTTTATTACTTACCATCTTGAGGATGATCCATTCTTCTATCAAGAAGCAATGAGATCTAGGGAATCCTTATTGTAGGTAGAAGCCATAGATGATGAAATAAGCTCTCTGTTGCAAAACCACACTTAGCAGTTAGTAAATTTGCCAAAAGGAGCTAAGACTATATGTTGTAAATGGGTATTGAAAAAGAAACTGAATAGTGATAGATCAATAGCTAGATACAAAGCACGTTTAGTAGCTAAAGACTATAAACAACATAGTGGGATAGATTATTTTGATGTCTATTCACCTGTGTGTCATCTATCAACTACAAGAATTCTTCTTGCTTTGGTATCTATTGAACACTTTGTAGTGCATCAAATGGATGTAAAAATAATTTTCTTAAATGGGGAGTTAAATGAGGAAATTTACATGGAACAACCGAAATGATATGTTATGAAAGGTCTTAAGGACAAAGTTTGTAAATTAAACAAATCATTGTATGGTCTTAAGTAAGCCCCTAAAATGTGGCACCTTAAATTTGACAAAATGGTAAAAAGTTATGACTTTTAGTCTAATTATTCAGATAAATGCATTTACCATCATTTTATGTCAAATAATATAGTCATCATTTGATTGTATGTTGATGACATGTTAATTCTTGATTCCGATCATTCTGTAGTGAGTGACGTTAAAGCTACTTTAGCTAGAGAATTTGACATGAAAAATTTTGGTATTGTTAATACCATTCTTGGCATGAAAGTAAGCTTTAAACGGCAAGTCATCTCCCTTAGCCAGACTCATTATATTGAGCAGCTACTTTTTACTTAAGGATAAGATAAGTGTAAACTGAGTGAGACACCATATGATTATAATAAAAAACTGAGTCCTAATGAAGGAACTAGTGTGGATCGGTTAAAGTACTCGAAACTGATTGGTAGTCTCATATATGCTATGAGTTGCACTAGACCCGACATAGCTTTTACAGTTGGCATGCTGAGTCATTTCACTAGTAATTCTAGTAAAGAGCATTGGGATACCCTCAATAGGCTAATGAGATACCTTAAAGGTACTAAAGATTATGCTATCTATTATTCTGGTTATCCTCTAACTGTGGATAGATATTCTGATGCCTCATGGTGTTCAGATATTGAAAATATTAAGTCCACCAATAGATATATATTCACTTTGGGTGGAGCTGCTATTACTTGAAAATCCAAACGATAGACTTATATTGCATTGTCATCTATGGAATCAGAAATTTTTGCATTAGCCTCAACCGGCAAAGAGGCCGAATGGATAAAGAATCTGATTATGGATATTCCTTTGACTCAACTAAAGATTAATTCTTTAAGCCTATTCTATGATAATCAAGCAGCTGTCCAAGTCGTCAAGAATGCTCTCTTTAATTTAAAATAAAGATATGTGAGACAGAGACATGCGTTGTTGAATTATCTGAGAGAACAAGGGGTTATCACCTTGATCGATGTGAGATCGAAGGATAACATTGCCGATACTTTGACTAAAGGTATGCCTAAAGATCGATTATTCAAAACAGTGGGGGAAATGAGATTAAAGACTACATAGGCAAGTCTTTAATTACCATTTACTTACCTTCTAATTGTGTGTTTTGAATTATCGAATCTTTCTTTTTTTGCCACAATAATAAGCACAGTTTATATGTTTCATTAATGTTCACAGTTGCTGATTAATTTAAAAATAGTGAGTTTGCTCATTCCAAACTTGATGAAGATTATTTTAACTTAATTCAAAGGTTCTATTAGGGAAGATTGTGTCATTCTAAACTTGATGATACAATTCAACTAAGTTGGACTATCCTTTTAGTTAAATGATTTCATTCCAAACTTGATGCTAGATTATTTGACTTCAAGGAATCAGTAACTGTGACATTCCAAATTGAAACATAGAAATAGTTATTTACATAAGAAGCATATTGGTCTTGTTCTTAATTGAAACTTGATATTACACAACTAAGTTATTGTAAGTGACTTGACTATTGGTCATGTTCTTTTGAAACTAGACAATAGTTATTCTCCTACAAATAAACTTAAGTTGATGGCTCTTTATAAATCACATTGTTTAGGTCTTATTCATAATTTATGAAACTGACTTGATGCTTATGAACATAATATTATGTTGCTTTATGACATTAATATATGTTCTTCTCTGTCTGATGGAATGGTGCTAAGTTTTTATTCAAATGATTGAATTCATAATAATATGAAATTCATATTTGACATTCTACAGGGGATGGCAGAGATGGAGAAGAGCTTCATGAGTGGAATCTTGACCAAGATGATCTACTTGATGAATGAAGATATGTTATTTAGAGTATGTGGAGACTTGACAGTTTACCTGCTATTGCTTATTTTGCTGGAATCCATTTATTTGAGACTTGCATTTTGCTATCTCTATTTTGTGAATATTATTATGATTGTTTTTTATATTTGTAAGGCCTTGAACTATTTTGACCGGCCTACTTATACTTAACTATTATGCATATATTGGTTGTGAATCGAGTCTGAGATTTATTTTAGGAGTTAGGATTTGGATGAGTTTAGACTGAATCTAAAACTCATAATACTTATTTTGATTTGTTGATCTCGTAACAGATTCATGATAATGATGATTAACTTATTTGGATTGCAAATGATGATTGAGTTTAAAACTTTACCATTGAGAAAAAAAGAAAACTCTTTGACCGATCCAAGTTGATTGTTTTGGATTGAATGTGGATGATTCCTGTTTGTTTGAACATTACACTGACCACCGTATTGAATTATGCTGTATGGTGAACATAGGAGAAGATTGTTGGATATATTTTTAATATAATAATTCAAATAATATGTTCACATACAAGTCCAATATGTAAAAGTATGGTTATTTGGGCTCATATGGGCTGGAGCCCAATAACTTGCATATATATAAACTCTAGGGTTTCCTTACGTTGGAGGCAATACTGTTAAGCGTTTCAAACTTGGCGTCTCTTGGTGTAATACTTCAAGTAACATAAAACACTTTCTTCTCTCTCAAACCTAAAACCTCCAACAAAGGGATGGGTGGGGTATGAATTGGGCTAAGGGTTAGAGTTCTACATAATATCACATCAAATGTATAAACTTAGAGGAAATTTGATGTATGTGTTTGTGACCCCTTTCTCTCAATCAGGTTTGAAGCTGTAATATTCATCTCGAAAAGAAGTCATCTTCATTAAATGTGGAAGATAAAGTTATTTTGATTATTTATGGAAGCATTGTCTAGTGACATGACACTAATTGTGGGCTATTTCAACATTTGTTTGTCAGCTATGTTAGATACAAGTCTTGATTATGTATCTTGGAGGTACGGACCCCTCGAGTACCAAAACTTGACATAGAGGATACTTAAGTGTCAAAAATTATGAAATGTACACTTAAGTGTCAAAATTAACACAAAATGGATTAGTTAAGTGCCAACGGCAAAAAAATCTAGCTAAAATGCACACGTGTCATTTTCTTACGACTTTCTTTACTGACGTGACAATTTTTTTCAAAACAATTATTCACATGGCAATTTTTTTTAAAAAAATTGTCCATGTCATAAAAGAAATGCCACATAAAAAAAAACCTCAAAAATCGATTTTATTTATTAAAAAAAAAGAAAAAAAGGAAGGAAGGGCGTGAAGGATCGTGCAAGGGCTATGCAGCCCTTGTCGCCGCTGCCATCGCCCCACCATCATCGGGAAGGGCCAGCGACAATGGGGTGACGACCGGCTGACGCTGGGCCTTGGCTAGTGGTCGACCTCCACCCAGATTTGGAGTGAGGGTTGCGAGCCTCCCCTAATCGACCCTCACCCAACCGAGCCAAGGACCGGAGCCCTCGCCACCGGTTGGCCAAGGTCGCCAGCCATTGGCCAAAGCCCAGCGACCCTGGTTGACCCTTGCCCCACCGTCGCCGGCCCTTTTCGGCGATAGTGGGGTGACGGCAATAGCGGCGAAGGCTACACAGCCCTCACCCCCTTTCCCCTTTTTTTAAAAATTTTATTTTATAATAATATATTTTTAAAGTTTTTTATATTATTTAATTAATATATATTTTTAAATATCACTTCAATACCAAAACAATGTATTTTTGATTGAGTTTTTGTTGACTTAGTTTCCGGCGAGCCACGTAAGCGAATTATATTATTAAAATAAATTACGTCGGATTTTCGATGACCTTCGTCTAAGTAAGTACTTAAGTGATCTAATTTTTTTTAAAAATAACACTTAAGTATATCCTTCGTAATTTTTGATATTTAAGTATTCTCTTATACCAAATTTTGATACTTTGATTTTTCTATTGCCAGTATCTCGAGTGAAAGTTGTTGTCTTTTAATACGAGAATCCTAAGTCGCGTCCCAAATTGTTTCTTAGGGGAAAGTTAATGCCTTCTGACATGACACTTTAAAGTTGGGCCAAAATTGTCCACCGAAAGTTTGTGCTTTTATTTTTTATTTTTTATTTTGGTTTAAATTCCTTAGGATGGCCTTTCTCTCAAAAATGGTTTTTCGCCCTTCCAGCCATTAGCATCTGATTGTGAAATCTTATTGCTTCACTTTAAGTAGGACGTGACCCAGTTGAACCGGACCCAGTCGGAAGAACTTTCTATCAAAGACTTGTTTATGCATACCTCGATGCTCAATTTGAGCTCAAATAGGCTTTGCTTTTCAAGCTATGGCTCAACTCATTAACATTTTTTGTAACATTGAGTGTTAAAGTATATTGATCTCCTTCCACTGATTAGCTTAGATTTTGGGGTTAAAGGTGGTCAAATGATATATATTAATGGGCTTGAACCTAGGCTCTTTTTTAATAAACTCTCCAGATGAATGTATTATACTTTTATTATTATACAACGTGATAAGCAGGCTAGTCAAACAAGTGGATCAGGTTGGGTTTGGGTCAAACTATAAATGGTCCGACCTAAATTAACTCATTTAACCTATTCTTGATCCATTAACCATAATGCAACATTCTTGACTCATACTCGATCCAATCCATTCTCAACACATATTCGACTCATTTAATTAAATCTAAGAAAGCTTATTTCTTATGATTTTTTTTATTTAAAAAAATGGTATTTGTAATACAAATCTAGTGGACAATTTTTATAATTTTAAAAAAATAAGTATTCGTTTTTTTCTTGGAAAAAAAGTATTTTTAGGAAAATTACAATATTTTTTGTTTTTGCCTCAAATCTAAAAATAAACTAGAAAATATTTTTTGCTATTGGTATGAAAAATATGATTAAATTTTCCTCCGTGACTTCTATTAATATTTTTTTATTTTTTATGTTTTAAAATCGAATTTATAGTTATTTTTTATTTTAAAATGAATTTTTAATTATTTATTTTTCTTTTTCTCTTTTCTCTTTTCTTTTTTTCTTTTTGCTTCTTCTTTGGCTGATTGCCGGCCACAACGATGGCCAGCAATAGACCATAGGCAAACTCAAGCTTGCCCGATGTCGGCAAGCTTGAGTCTTGCCTAGCTGGTCGCCAACCGTTGTCATGCCAGCCACCAATTGAGGAAGATTGAAGGAGAAAGAAGAAAAAAAAAAGGAAAGAAAAATAAAAAGGAAAAATAAAAATAATTATAATTATAATTTTTATTAAAAAAATATTTGTATAAGGCTAAAGAGGGAAAGGGAGAGTATGAGCCTTGGGTTGGAAATGGGTTCTAAGTCTAATCCATTTAGACCCATTTATTTTAGATTTTCAATTTTTAAACACAATTAAATAAGCTCTTTAAGATTTAAGTGACTTGTTTATGACTCATTTATGTTTTAAATAGGTTTGCATGGGTTTAAAACTCATTTTGATAGATCCAGTAACAAGTGATATGAAGCCAAAGGCGATTCCTTAACCCATCCCACCCCCTCCCCCCTTTTCCCCCTTTATTTGTCTTCTTTGTAATGAAATTGAAACTTCACATGAAAGAGAGTATTAAGATATAAATATATTTCTCACCACACTCTTATAGCTTGAGCTTTGGAGTAAGTGGCTGCACATATGGCTTCAAATTGATATTAGAGCCAGGGTTCTACGTCTTTCCACACCTCAGGACTCAACTTGGTTCAACTTAAGCTCAACTTAATTAGCCTATCAAAAACTACATTTTTCAATTGCATCTTTAAAATACATCACTTACAAATTATATTCAAATCACCATGCTATATCTCAAAATGATCTACATCATGATTTCCAAGGATAAGTTGATTTTTTTTTTTTTTATGGTACTACTACATAGGTATATATTGGAATTTGTTTATGTATTTCCTATAAATATGTTTTCAACCTCTTAGAGTTGGCGCAATTGGTATGGGGCATTAGGACATTTCCAATATAGAATTTAACTATCATATGTTTGAATTTCACCAACTATAAGTAAATTGATTTGGGCTAGGGTTACGTGTCAAAAGCCTAAACTTAGCCGGGTCACAAATTTGAGGATATTTCATGAATCTCCAGATAGCCGGTTCTCTACAACATATTTATGGATTATCAAAACTTTTTTGTACTTTCATATTTGAAATGATTTCGGGGACAACACTATGATCTTCATAGGAAGCCTTACTTGGGCTTGCCACTAGCACAATGACCCACAAATACATGACGCCAAGCATCCCCACCCCGATGCTGACTCACGAATATAATATTATCTGCTCAAATGCCTTATCATTGCCATCTAGAATCCATGGACGCTATTTTCACCCATTTCTCATGTTTCCCGAGTTACAGTGACGGCTGCTTAGTCGGTCCGCTTCAACTAGGTTAGGGAAGATCTAATTTGGATTGGACGTTGTCAATGGTACTATTGAGTGTTGACTCTTTTTTTGTTTTTTGCTCATCTGGAAACACTAGACAATAATGATCGATTTTTGTTAAAAAAAAATTTAAAAGTTGCATGACCAATAAATCACCAATCAATCTCTGGCCAACCGATACTCCCAAATATGGGGAACCCCAGGAGAAATAAGATTCATTGCCAGCCCCTCAATGTGATTTCACACTCGCCAATCTTCATTGGGATGCTTGTGACTCATTATTAAAATTGAGAGATCATTAATTAGCTTATACATGATGAAACAAGTCGCGTCCATGATTTGTTTAAGACAATGCTTTCCTTGAGGGCACTATTAAAAAAGTCTTATCTCCCTAATTTTCGTTTTTTTTATATAGTTTCATGTAGCGAACACAAAATCAAACAACAACAATCATAACTTTTCAAACGAAATCGCGTAAAGTCTTAATGATGTATACCGAATCTTTTTATGTATATAGGATCTGCTTCCCATGATGGCACTATTAAAAGAGTTTCATCTCCATCAGTTTTCATTTTGTTATTATAGTGTCACGTTGGCGAACACAGAACCAAACGACGGCAATTACACTTTTCAAACAAAATCGTGTGAAGTCTCAATGATGAATGCTAAATCTTTCTCCAATATATAAACTGAGATTATCAATGTGACCCATTCAATTGATTCATCATATTGCAAGTTGAATTCTCCTACTACTTAATTAATTAAGAGTGGCCATATAACAACATGTGCCCCAACTCCCATATCTTTTGATTGATTTGGACTAAGTTAACGGTGTTCTCTGAAGAGCATAATTATATGAGTTAATTTTCCCTCAAGCACTGTTCAAATGGTGGCTGTGGATTAGAGCATAATTAAATATACTTTAAAACTTTTTCTTACATACAAGTCAATAGTCTAATGAATTTCCGGCCATAAACCAATAGAGTAATCAAAATAGTTAAGCTCAAATCTATTGATTATGACATATCTGATAGCCTTATGAACTTTTTGAGCTGGATTAGGAGGATCTGCCACGAACTCATGAATGATTTTTTCTTCAAACTAAAATAATTGAACTTGCAAAGTCTATTGTAAAAGAAGACGAGATTCTATATCCAAATGATTGTGTCGCTTTAGATTAGGATTAGCTATTTCACCCACTTTTTGCCCAAGAAAGTGCAGGTAACAAGACGCCTCCATCTTGACTGTCGGAACAATTTCTTGTTGCATGTGAAAAATGTTATGCCTTACCTGCCAAAATTTCATTCAATAGCTTTCGCCTGGATCTGCCACGTCGGACTCGTCAAAACACGAGTTTACCAGGTCAGACCACACCTAGAAAAGGTAACGGCCAAATTGGATGAAATTGCGGTAAGTGACATAATTGGAACACTGGCGTCACTTTTAAATAGTTGTGATAAACGTGTTCAAGTAGCACTGATTTAGGATTTTTTTGCTGTATTAATTCTTAATAAAATGCCATCCATCTGACTAGGCCATGTGAACTTGGTTCGGGCTCCCAAAAATGCAACTACCATAATTGTAGCACTTGCGAAATAAAAGAAATTTTTATCATAGAATTATATCAGGAAAGGAATATCCACAAATATGGAGAAAATTGTTCAAAAAATCTTAAATTAACTGCACAACCACAACGGTCAATTCAATTCTAAATTTTTTGATTGTGTCAATTTAGTTCTAAACATTTTGACAATTTATCAATTTAATCCTAAATATTTTAACAATTTGTCAATATAGTCATTTCGGCTTTTTTTGATAGGAAATCATTGATATAGCGATATAGTCAGTACCAACCGTCCTACATAGTATGGCCAATGCTTACGTGAATAATTTTTGCATTTTTTTTTTTTTTTTTTTCCTTTCCTTTTCTTTGATTTTATTTTTATTTTATATTTTTCCCTTTATCCCTCCACCAGACCTTGTCAGTGGTCAACAATGCCAAAGGCAAGGGATGCTTGAGCATAGGCTGGTGAGGGTTGCCCTTATCAAATCAAGCGAGGGTTGCCTCCCTAAGCGAGTGAGTTTAGTACAAAATTGACAAGTTGTAAGAAAAAATAGGGAAAAAGCTACCAAAAACTCTAAATTATACTCATTGTGACATATTTACCAAAAACTTATACTAATATGACACATTTATCTTAATTTTTTCTTATGGCACCAAAAACCCTAAACTTATATATGTGTGACACATTTACCTCAAAAATTGGGGTAAATGTCACATGAGTACGAGTTTGGGATCTTTGGTGTTATAAAAGATACTAATTTGGGATAAATGTATCGCAAATGTATAAGTTTGGTGCTTTAGTATCATACAAATTTTTTTTGAGTAAATGTATCACGTGTCATAAACAAAAGTTTGGCATAAATGTGACACAATGAGCATAGTTTAGGGTTTTTGATGAGTTTTTTCCAAAAATAAATTGGTAAGTTGTCAAAAGGCTTAAGATTAAATTAATATAATTGAAATGTTTAGAACTAAATTAGTTGTCATACATTAAATTTATGATTTTTTAAACAATTTTCCCTATAAAAATGTATATATTGATATGAGAGTCAAACACAAACTTTGTTTTGCTGGGGAGGGACTCAATCCCGAACATATTGACATGAAATGATAGTTGTAAGTAGGTAGATGCATTCGTCAGTTTAAACTTTCATAATAATAAAATGGCAAATACCACTAAAACCCTAAATTATGCCACTTATGATAATTTACCCTTAACTTTTTTATGCCACTAAAAATCCCAAATTATGCCACTTGTGACAATTTTACCCTAAACTTTTTTTGTGCCACCAAAAATACCAAACTATATCACTTGTGACAATTTTACCCTGAACTTTTTTGTGTTATAAAAAACCTCAAATTATGCCACTTAGGATAAATTTACCTCAAACTTTTTTTTGTTGAAGGGCATTTTTGTCCTTTTCCACTTTCTTTCTCTCTTTTTTTTCCCTTCTCCTTCCTTCTCTCTGCTGGCCATGGCCGCCCTCGCCGTCATCGGAGTTAGGCTTTGCCTCGCCCGCCATGGCGAGGGCGACCCTAGCCCAACGCCGGCAAGGATCGCCCTCGCCTAGGTCGGGCGAGGCTCAAGCGGCCCTTGTCGACATCAGAAGAGAGCCCCCCAAGCCAAATCTGGTGAGGGCCACCCTTGCCCGGCACTGGCAAGGCGGCCCTCACCCGAAGTCAATGAGGCCCACCCTGCCTCGCCCAACCCAAATGAGGGTCACTCTTGCCGGATCTAGTGAGGGCGAGCAAGGGCAACCCTCGCTGACTCCAATGCCAACGAGGGCAGCCCTCGTCGACTCCAATGCCAGCAAGGGCAGCCATCTCTAGCTTCCCTCTATTGGCCATGGTAAAGAGAAGAAGGAGAAGAAAAAAAAAAGAAAATGAGAAAAGGAAAATGAAAAAGGACAAAAATGCCCTTCAGTCAAAAAGTATAGGGTAAATTTGTCCTAAGTAATATAGTTTTGGGTTTTTTGTGGTACAAAAAAAGTTCAGGGTAAAATTGTCATAATAATTAAGCATAATCAAGCTAGGTTTGCGTTTGCGTAGCCATTTTTTATTATGAAAAAATGTTACTAAAAATCTTAAATTATGCCACTTGTAACAATTTTAGTCTAAATTTTTTTTATGTTACATAAAATTAGACTAAAATTGTTACAAACGCAAACCTAGCTTGCATTTAAGATAAAGATAGTAACATAAAAAAAAATTTAGACTAAAATTGTTACAAGTGGCATAATTTAAGATTTTTAGTAACATTCTTTCATAATAAAAAAAATGGCTACGCAAACGCAAACCTAGCTTGATTATGCTTAATTATTATGATATGACGTTCAAAAAGTAATTCACTACCGACATTTGATTATGATGGCTTCTGGAAGCAGACAAAGATAGGTTACATGTGGACTCCATTAAAGCATTTGAAAGATTGTGAAATCCACTAATTTGAATTGCATAGGAGTGGCGACTAAAAAAAAAAATCCATGAGAGTGAAAGTTGTGTATTTGTCTTAATATTTTTGACTTTTTATTAACAATAAAAAGTAGTGCAAACCTATGCAAATATATCAGCGGGTGTGTGAGAGTATGAATCATTATTTTTTGCTTCTAGACAAGCCATAAACTTAAATAAGTCCGGCATTTTCTTTAGTGGTGCTTTTCCACATAGTCTCAAAGGAACATGGTGCATGAATTAAGAGTACCTAAACTAGAGAAAATGGGAAAATATCTAGGGATCCCTCCAAATTAGGGCCAAACTAAAAAATAAATATTTTCATGGATATTGATAAGGTTACATATGAAGCTTGAAGGGTGGAAAGAGAAATTGGTGTAAGAGGTAGGGAAAGAAACTCTCATAAATGTTGTAGTGTGGGCCCTCTCGTAATACGCAATGCCAAACTTCAAAGTAATGGTCTCTATTTGCCAAGCGATTGAAAATAAAATTACAACTTTTTGGTGGAAAAAGAGCGAACCCTAAGCAAGAATTCACTGGAAGAAATGGTACATGCTGAAAAGAAGAAAAAGATATGGAGGAATGGGATTTGATAGATTGCAATAAGACAATGTTGGGCAAGCAAACTTGGCGAATTTTCCATAACCCATCTAGCCTATGGGTTCAGGTTTTAAAAGGTTTCTACTTCCCTAACCATAATTTCTAAAGTGCAAGAAAACGTATCTAAAGCAGCAAAGGAGACGTATCTAAAGCAGTAAGATGGAAAAGCAATGGTTAAGACATTAGTATCAGGGAAGACCAGTGGCTGTCATCGGGTATTATGGAAGGAGAGACAATACAAGGGGAACCTAAGAAAGTGGCCGAGCTGATCAACCAAGTGGAATGCAGATGGGACGAACGACTGGTTAAAGATATGTTTGAAGAGTAGATTGTTGATGAAATACTAGCAATCCCACTTGGATAAGGAAGACACAGACAAGGTAGTGTAGATTATGAATTAAGCTGAACCCTTCACAGTCAAGAGTGCCTACAACAACCCAAGAGGAACAGTGAACCAAGCTTCGTCATCAATCTATGGAATCTAAATAACCCCCCAAGGTCAAAAAATTCATGTAGGGCTTATGCCAGAACGCTCTCCCAACAGCCAAGAACTTATGGAAGAGGAAAATCTTACCCAAACCAATGTGCCCTCTCTGTCGACAACACCCAAAACGGTGGAGCCATGTGCCCTCTTACCTAAGCTGCTTCTATTCTACTTTTGAACTTAAGTGTTCTCTAGAGTCAGATAGTCAACGATAAGTGCATTTTCACATCAAGAACTGCCATCCAGTCTCTTATCTCTGAAGGCAAAAACCTACTGGCCCAATACCAGAGCATCCAATTAGCTCACTACAGGAAAGAAGCAAACCAGGTAGTTGATTGGACCTTTAAGGCCCATAGGCAAAAATCGCTTCTCCCCAACTAAGTTTTTTTTCCCCCAGAAAAATTTATGGGATCTGATTTGTTCAAGAACCACTCAGTTTGTAATCACGGAACTATTCAAAGTAATGAAAAAAGTTTATTTCGACCAAAAAAAAGGACGTCCAATAATTTGTTATTTTAACCGCAATAAATTCCAATATAATGCTTTTTATCTCAAATTGTTCAGTGCAAAATTCATTCACAGATAAGGTATCCTATGCAATTGTTCTAAAAGAATGAATTCAATTGCCAAAACTAAAAATGTAAGTGTGTGAATCTTTGAACCAGGCTACACCGACGGTATACCCAATAATACACCTTTGCACGTGAGCGCATAATGGAATCATTGCACTTTAAATATTACCTAAAAAAAAATTTTCCAAAAAAAAATTGAGTTATAAAGCTCTCATATTGTTAAAGACGAGGATCTACATAATTCCCATAGTGAAAGGACCTTTTCGCGACGGGTGATCGCAGATTCAAGTTAAAAACCCATCATTCTTCTCAAAGCAACAGTTTCCAGCACTTGCATTATTAAAGTCCACAAACTATATTTTTATACATTATTACATGTTTAAGAAAATAAGAAAAAGTGTGAACAGTCATCTTTGTCTCCTAAAGCCCGAGCAGCATGTCAGATGGAAGATTTTATGAAATATTTACAAGAAAAATCTCAATATCTGCCACGTGTCCGTGGTGTTTTGTAGGGCAAGAAACACATGAAATACTATAATTTCTTCTGTGAGAAAGGCACTGCTTTGCTGGTAGTGCAGTGCTGTCGTGCGGTGTTGTTGACATGGTTTACACCCAGCAGCAGCAAAATATGACCAAATCAACGTACGACCAATGAACGAATTCAACTAAGATTGTGTATCCAATGTAGTCCCACGGCTTTTGTTCATTGGTTATTGTTTTGTTGCTTTCGTAGTTTCTCCAAGCACTAAAGTCACGTCGAAAGCTGGACAGAGACGGAAGCATTAGGATTGCATTGGATTTATCTGTGCTTTTTTCTTCATTTCTCTGTGTTCGTGTTGAACTTTGAAGCAAGGGACAAGAGAATGGCACCTGCTCAATTGATATTCGAGTGTTTCCGTACAACTTGGTTAATTTTATTTGAAGGGAATGCATCAATTTTCTTGGATTTGCTGGAATCTCTCGATCTTGATTGTAGATTACAACTATTAAAGTCACACAGATTTAATCAAGTTTGCACGCTGTAGCCCACCAATTAGAAGCCTGCTCAAGAAAAATTCCTCCCAATCACCGACAATCGTTTTCATAACATTTACTGTTGCAATGGTAGGCTGTCCATTGTATGAGGTCGGTAATTTTCCAACCGGTACTTGTTCATAAGCGCTAACATACTTTGATCTACATGTTACTCTGTTGTAATTTTTACCAGTGTGGATAAATTCAATTACAAGTTGGTAACTCTATAACATGTAATTTACTATGTCGTTAGCCGAATAAGTAATCTACCAATCACGTAATTGCTAGAGCATTTAAAAAATTAGTCACTTATTGCTGGAAACCTCTGATCAGATCCTTCGAGATTGCATTGCGTGATTTTTCCCAACGTCAGCTGCCTCTTCAAGTTTCTTTTTTTTTCCCCAAACCACCACATTGTCAGAGACTAAAAGCAAAAGTCCTGGCAAAAGCACAAAGTTGAATAAAACATACCATTAACAACTGCGGCATTAATAACATGATAAGAAGGAACAAACAAGCTAGCCAATTTTCTGAACATACAAAAAAACCGAAAAAGCTAAAACAGGTTCTCTACCACCAAAAAATTGCATTTGCAACGCCTTTCCCATAACATGAACTGAAGCAACCAAAAATTTTTGACAAAAGAAAATATAATAAGTCTCAATACATACTTCCTTTGTCCGTGTTAACATATATCGACAGAAGAATTCTACAAGAACTAGCTAAGTGGAGTTACTGCATTTTATGCCTCAGATACATGCCCTGTCGGATACTCTTAAAACTTCTTTTCCCTACAATAGTATTGGCCTAAAATTCCAGGGTTTTGACCAGACAAAAAAATTTAGTAGCCTAAATTTACTTCTGTACAGCTTGTACGCCATCCAAAGCAACTTCCATCACAATGTCACGATTAGGTTATCTCACAATAAGGGAGACAACTCCGGAAAGTGGAAACTGCTTCCCTGCTTAACGTGCTGAAGTTGTTCTTGCTGGATGCATTGTACTTCCCTAAAACAGGGCAAAATTAGAATTGCCGTGCTTATTAGACTTAGAAATACACAACACTCATGCTACTACACTCATGCTACACCCAGAGGGAACCCTATAAGCGAGGGGCAGAGAGATCCTCGTCCACCTTGTTCTCTTGACACTTCTTCAAAAGGTAAAGCTGTCTCCGCAAGTGCAAAACCTGCCATGTCAAGGCTAATTAGAACACTGCTCTATATTCTCGCCAAAAAATGCATCGTCGAAAAATGTTTCTATCAAGGAAAAGAACTTACTGGAGACCCCAAGAATATATATCCTTCAGTTAGTGGATTTGGCCTTTTTGACATTGACTAATTTCACACCATGCTTAAACAGCATGACATTTCACTGAACAGTTCTCTTTACTAAAGCATATGAGTATCACTAGCAGTAATTTTATGATCTACTAAGGAATCCAATCAGTTTGAGCCTAGCACAACCCCCACCCAAGGAAATAAACAAAGCAAGCAAAATAGAGGAGAGGAAAACATGAAGATGAGTCTTACTCATGAAGGACCTCTTCTCCCAATGACACTTCCCATTGGCAATAAAAAGATAGCATAAACAGGCAATGGAGTTACAGATAAGATTTCGAGAAGGGATATAAATACCTCTTCTTGAAGCATGGCAGGAAGATTATCTGTCAAAACAAGGCTGTGCACTTCCTCCAAAAGTTTCACATCTTTGATTCCAGACCAGGTTTCAGGTGGCAATGCCAAGAGAAGTGCTGTTAAGATATTACTTCCAGCCGGTTGAGTTCTAATACAGTTATTGGGATCAGGGGCACCACAGCAGAGTTTCATCAGAGATTGCGGGACCAGCATGTCAACCTTTTCCTCATTTTTACCATTCACAATTGTTGCACTTAGAACAGTCAAAGGTTTGTCACTACTGCCATTCACGCATTTAAGGCAAGTTTCACGACAGCAAGAGCAGCCTGAGGTGCCAGATCTTCCACTTAATATTTCTAATCCCTGGCTACAGACACTGGCTGCAATGTCATGAAGATTTTCATTGCCACCAAAAACCGGCACTCTTCTGCGGCATGAAGTTGAAGACAAAAAATGAACTATGTGCTTGAAAAGATCAGTATCCTGAACTTGCTTTAATAGCTCTTCCTGCAAAAGTAAAATAACAGACTATCGGTCATTAGTAAAACAAGAGTCCATTTCAAGCTCACGAAACAACAATTAAAATGAACCTGCTGCACCATACCTTCATCGCAAGTCTTCCTTTTTCTTCTTCACTTATCCCTGTACCACCATCCCGTTCCCTCCTAACTTCAGCAATCCACTGGATAAATTTCCCGAAATCAGATGGGAGTGATGCACAAAGAATACTGAGAACACCATCCATATCTTTCACATCCTCAGACTTCAACAGACGAGGAACATCATCCATCAAGTACTTTGCAACACCAACCCAACTTTCATGTTTGCAGCTCTGCATACATTTTAACATTAAATATTAAACTCACGGAGGCAGTAAAATGCATTCAAGACATGGAACAAAAAATCCAATTAATGGATGAGAGCAGAAAGGGAAAGTAAATACTGCACTAGTCATTTAAAGTACAAAGGAGGGTATGCATTGCATAAGGGAACAAAAGAAATGCTGATTATATTTATCCTCCTTGAATCTACAGTGACCACAAGAGAAAAAAAAAAAAAGGAATCCACAATTACCCTACCCAGGACCTTCACTAAAAAGGAAACTTTTACATCTAAGTAATCTTTGCAATCTAGATTTCAGAGACTATTTCAGTGGAACAATAAATAAATACACATGCCACAAGCCTAATAACTTTCATCTACCAATATATTGTGATGGGTCATACAAGAACAGAGTCATTCACAATGGGAATAATAGAAAAGTTACTGATAGAAACTCAAACCTAGCATGTTATGGAGACAATCAATTCCAATTGAAACAACTTGACACATTCTAACATTTTCCTATAAAACTGATGTTTGATCACATTAACAAAAAATTGTACTATTTTAATGATGACAATGATATTGATGCGAATTAATGTTCATAATAACACAACATATATTGGCAGTCCTAAATCTTACTGGAACCAGAATACAACTTGATATCATGTCAGTTATATGATGGCAGCTCACTGGCGCATTTGATCACTAATATGAAATTAACTGTGGAGTCCATTAATTCTGTCAAAGTTGGACTCTTCAAGTCTTTACATGAAACCTGCAAGTTTAAGGTCTACAATGCCATCTACCTTACTTTCAGTCTGCACGAACTAGGATGTCCAAATACTAGTACTGACATTCAAGACAATGAAGTCATGTAAATTTTTTTGAAAAAAGTAATTGTCGTTTTGGTCGAAAAGCGGACATATATACATACCCTTTCTAGAAGTTGAGACAACCCCTTCAGTTGGAGATGAGTTATGTATATGCCATCTCTGGGAGTCCGAACAAAAGGTACACTAGAATACAGAAAGACTGAGAGAGACTATTCTCTACTGCTTTCTGGAAATCATGTCCTCAAACACAAATATGGAAAATTCTGATCGTTTTATATCCAAAAAAAAACCCATCAACTAAACCATAACCAAAATCTGAATCCGCACTTGTTTAACATGAGATTAATATAAAGTACTACTCCAAAGCTTATTAACAAATTTCCAAAAAAAAAAAAAAATTATCTACTGCCAGAAAAGATTATGCCCATTAAGATTTAGTCTGTAGCAGCAAGGAGGAAAAAAACTGGATCTGGGACAACAGGATAAGTACATATCGCATCAGGGACTCTAATAAAATATCTGGACAAGTGAGTCCATGTTTATAGTATATCAAAGCCACCAAATTTACTAAGTTTGGCTCCTTTACGCATATACCTCATAATAACATATTGAGCTGTTTGGTCCTGTAATGAAGGCATCTATCACAGAAAACTGCAGAAGTGCTGCTAAATATTTTCAACAAATGGGACTGAAAAAATAAATTGAAAAAAAAGAGAAACAAAAATATACACAACTTATGCAATTATAGCACATTTTGCACTACTGCACTACATTTATTTAATACCAATGCATTATAAATTAGCATGACATTGCCCATACCAGGGTATAAAGCAGCCCAGGGTCTCTCTGTGGCCTGGTAATAAGCATGAACCTGGGGGAAATTCAATAATCGGATCTTAGATGACAAACTTACAAGGTTAGAGGTGTACATTCTGGAATTTAGTGTCTATATGATTGCAGGTTAAGGAATATCAAGCTTGTCTATACACTCTCTTGTCCGGATATCTTGTGCTAGGGGAGTTCAGACTAACTTCCATTTGTAACTTGTCAAAGCAAAACTAGTTTGGTTTTTTCAAGCTATTGAGAAAGATATCAATGATACTAAACCAAAATTGCAAGGATCTCACAAAAGTTCCCGCGACTTCTAATGGGGCATGAGATAGCATCAGGTATGCTACTTATTTACTTCATCCATTTATCTTTGCAGCATGTCATTATAGAAACTAAGGTGGTTAGGTCAACAGGCACATATGCATAGACACGCTCAAATACCCACAAGAACCCATGTCATATAGGTAACAAACCTCCAAAAATAACATAATGTCAAATTGTTCACATACCCTCTTCTTTGTCCAGTTGTCTCATCAACAGTATCCATGGCTTCCCAAAGGAGAGTAAGTGGAACCCAATGAGGAGGATACTTGAAACGTGCAACATCCAATATGAGTACCATGTCACTTCCCACATGATAACCACCAATTGGTGAAAAATGGCCAGTTCCTGTCTGCAAAGAAAGTTTTTCCAATGTTGAGCTGTCATCAACTTCTCCACGCATCATTATATTAAAAATAATAAAAAAAATTTCTCCGAGCATAATGCTCCCATTAAAAATTGAGCATCAGCCAATACGGCAGAAAAAATCATGATAACCTTCCACATTAAACCGCAACTCAAGGTACATTACCTGTGTAATAAATGTAATAGACATACACTTGGATACTGAGTCTTCTTTGAATTTCTTATATATTTTCTGACTCCTACTTTGTAAATGGGAGCCAACCCCCTTGGTGCTTTCTAACACCCTTACTCAAAAAACTACCCAGGATATCCACTATTAAAAATGAACAGGAACTAATCAAAGAAGAGACTTGCACTTACAATATGGCCTACCAGATATTTCTTTTGACCAATTTTTGTAAATGCTAACATAAGTTACATATTTCACCCTTCTACACCAGAACTCAAGTTTTCTATTCTATATTTGAGGCTAGATACATTGCCTCCAACGGAGAAATCAACTGTAGAAACTTAAAAAGCTCTATTCAGAGGAAGCCCCCCCCCCCCCTTTTCTCTTTTGAAGTGTTGCCAAGGACAAGTTTATGCCAACTGAGAGAAAATTTTGTAACCCACAAGAGATCAAACAAGTTGATTGTAGAAAAAATTATGAAATAACTTTACAAAGTTCTGTTGAAGATGGACATAATCTGAAAACCCTCATAGATAAAAGATTCTCCTTTCTTTTCTTTTTTTCATATAAGTGATAAACTAGGAACAAGTCCTAGAGAATCAATGCAACTAGTTCACAGTCTTGAGAGACAAAATGCGTAAAGATACCTAGTCAAGTTAGCAATCACAATTTCTAGGAATAGAAATGCAAAGAATTTTAATAAGTTTCTAAATTCTACGTAAAGTGGGGTTCTTGAATCTCCCCTCTCTTATTGGAGCAGGATGTTGGTGGAGTTAGTAAAGATGGTGTTCTTCCTATTGGGAAGTTAGAAAAAGAATGATTGAATTTCATTGAACTTTAAACAATTGTACTTTAGAATCTTGTGATGCCATTGTAGGTATGATGCTTAAGAATACCCCATTATGATTCTTAGGAGCTTCAACCATGCCAAAAATCTTCAATCTTTTGAGTTACTATCTACAAGCTCCCTCTCAAAGCCCAATCCAAATGTAGGTCACTATTCTAGACTATCTTCCTACATCAACCTAGCAAAGCAACAGTTTGCTAAGAAACTAGTAGACATTCCCTTAAGAAATATCACCGGTCCCCACTGCAGTCCCACTTCAAGGGGAAACACCATCATTAAAGCCCAGAAACTCAAATTTGCCATCATTAAAGCATTCGACTATACATATTTGAGCTAGTAAAACTTTAATTTTGTTGTACAAGGCTGAGAGTCAGTGCTCCAATCATAGTTTCAAGACTACAATGTAGCCCCTCATTTTAGTAAATATTGAAAGCATGTTTAAAGCCTTGCACTTCAGGTATAGTAGTATACTATTCAGGGATGTAAATACTTCATCATGAATGTGGATTCTTTGTCAAGTAGATGAGCTTTGTTATGCATTCTGAAATCTTCTTGTACATGGGTTGGCATCCCCTTGGTGCCCTAAACTCAGTCTCCAATTAACTCCCATTCCCCCAACCTTCAATTTCCACAAGCTTATGATAACAAAACATCCATAGCAATGTCGTGCTCTCTACAAATATGCTTTCCCACTATTTTCATTGTCTGAATTTAATCATTAAAGGGATCAACAACCAATAGTGGGAGCAAAACTAGTTTTATCTGCCCCATCTTCACTGAACCACCATATTCTTAAGTACTTACATCAAAACTGTTTTCATCTTCATCACCCTCTTTATCTCTTAAGCCTAAGCTCACTCCTTAGACCTTAGAAGGCAAAGAAAAATCAATAAACCAATTCTCTCAAGAGATGCAATGTCCCCATCCCAGCACACAAATCAGCACAATGCTTTTCTTTGTATATTCCTACCTGTTTAAAAGCGCCTCTGTGATATGATGAGACCACATGACAATTATCTGAAACAGAACATCTTTTAACAAACTGACGGAAGTGATCTACAGTGGTTTGACTAGTCCGAAATGCTTCAACTTCAGCTCCAGCACATTGAGCCAGACATACCACCTTCCCAAATGATATGCCCTCAGCTTTAACTTTTTCCAATGGCTCACAACAGTCTAACATAGATTCATCAAACCATCTCCAAGGACCTGCAATATGAAGAACAATATTATAATTAGAAAAAAGCACACACGCACACAAAACACTTAGCCGCTAATTAG
Organism: Angophora floribunda; assembly: GCA_014182895.1. Lineage (NCBI taxonomy): Eukaryota > Viridiplantae > Streptophyta > Magnoliopsida > Myrtales > Myrtaceae > Angophora > Angophora floribunda. The sequence continues at coordinate 1,766,580 of CM024712.1, forward strand.
CTATATTTACTGTCCAGATATTCATTGTAAAAATCCTAAATCTTCTCAAAAAATGGGAAAAGAAAGGTTGAATCCTACATTGAATAGATTGTGGTGATCCTACAAAGCGTTTATCGCTAGAAATGTGAAACACTCAATTGGTTTCTTCCTGCCATATTGAACACTCATAAAAGTCCTAAACATTCTCTAGTCCACACACCAACAAACCAAGCACCGCATAACCAAAAGCATGCACCTTTATCCATTCAAAAGTAACAAAGACATGGAACGAAGACACGGAAATGAACAGCTTTACATCTCCCAAATAAAGGGATACTAGTTTTGTAAAAGAAAAATTATAAAATTTTCAAAACTTACAGGCCTAAGAAGGAAAAAAGACACCATGGAAATATGCTCACCTCAACTAATGCTCTGAGGAAGCTAATTCCACTCATGAAGCTACTAACAACTAACTTCTATACACAAGCTGAAATTTCAACAAGACGGCACAGCCCCCATATAGCATATTCCAGAATGAGGAAACGCATGTTAGAGTCAAAGAATTTAACCACCGAACCCTCTCAAGACTTGGCCAAGAACTTTGGTCAATGTGCATATGTGCTTTACCAACCCATCGATCCTTCTCTTCTTAAAGAGAGCCTTTCTCTTGCACACACGAATGGAGTTCAAAAAGATGTCGGATCGTAAAAAGAGTTCACCTTTCCATTTCCTTCTGGGGTCAATGGCAAGGGCATTCAAGACCATGGAGAGGCTAGCCAATCCACAATACGCAGGCTCTGATTGCGTTTGAAAGTAAGAAATCAGCTTATAAAATCCTTCCATCGTCCCAGCTTGGATGGCATCGATGAAGAGCTTCTGTCCACGGCAAAATGCGCGAGTTGAAAACCATCTCGTTATCGATCATCAACAAGAACACAAAAGTAGAAAAAGGGATAGTGACCCATTGCTATTCTGAGGATTGTTTCAAAAACCATTACCCACATTTCTTTTCCTTTCAAAAGCCCATCTTATATCAGAAAAACCTCTCATTTCTTCATTCTTTCTTTTACTCGCCAGTCAAAATGAGCAAAACTAAAACAGTCGAATTGCACGAGATCTCGATCGGAGCAACTCCCCAAATCCAGACTTTCGGGCTAAAGTTCCAGAAGGGTACGAAAGCAAACACACTCGGGCACAGTCGAAGCGCACAGATCACTGGGTGGTCGAGAACCGAAAAGGGTCGAAACCGGGGGACGAAAAGGAAGTACCTTTCCTTCATTGGAAGCGAAATCGACGGCGGGAGGGGAAGGGAGGACCCGCCTGTACAGACCCGCCATCGCCATTTCCCGCTTCCCGCTTCCCCTTCTCCTCTGTCTCGGCAATTTCGGCTCGATGTCGCCGGATTGAGGACCAGATGGGATGCAATTCGACGCCGGAGAGAGAGAGAGAGAGAGAGAGATTCGGACGAGACAAAGAAGACGATCGCCTTCGTGGGAGGATCAGAATTGTACGTAGAATTCTCGGTTGACGAAGAAGCTTCTTTGCCTTATCTATTATTTCAAATCGAATGATCAAACTTTTGACCCAATCTCAATAACTTTAATTTATTCAATATGATGCATAAATTTAGCTTAATATGCATTATTGTCGTTGAACTTTAACTCAATATATCATCACTTCTCAATATTTGAATTGTGATCCCTAGATCTTTTATGCATATTCAATTTAATTCATGGACTATTTGAAAATATTTGATGTTTTACCTTAACTTAAATTAATGAATGATATCTTCGTATAGTGTAAGGATTAAATTGAGAATATATACTAGAAATTTAGGAGTCACATTGAATAAATTAAAAATTTTGAAACCATATTGCACATTAGATAAAGTTCGTGGGTGACATTGAAAAAATAAAAAATTAGGAATCACATTATAAATTTAATCCAAATTCAATAACCATTTGTATGAAATGATTTATGTAAAATTCTTCGGAACTTTATTGATTGTTCACATGCTGCTAAACTTTTCAAATATTACACATGACCCTAGAACTTCAATTTTTTTATTTTTATTTTTTGTGGTTGGTAATCTTCCGTTATACTTTCTGTTAACATGTGTAATACTGCAAGACTTTTACGGGAGAAAATGTACTTTCATTTATCCTTCCTCTAAGGGAATCTCTCGTTTTTGTGCACAAAAGTGAGAAACTAAAATATATGAAGAAAAATAAATTAACTAACTTTTCCTCCCCAAAGAAAAATTTTCTAATCTATCACAAATTTTTATTTATTTTTCTTACCAATGCCTTGAATTTACCAATTAGTATATAAAATTGTGAACCTTTATTTGAACGACTAACATATTCTTCCCAATTAAGTTAAGGTTTGATTCATCAAATTTTATTTTAGTTGTTTATCAACATTTATTTGATATTTTCTAAAATTTACCAACTTTCTTTTGTCAAGTAATCAGCTATTATTAATCTCGCTTAATAAAATGTTAAACTTACCAGCTCCTTTTTAACCAACTTTCCTTCGATTAAGTAATTGATTACTTTTGCATTACTCGTATTTGGATAAACTATTGACGTTATATGGTTTTTCATAAAATAACAATTTTTTTTATCTCCAACAACAATAAATTATCCAACTTAGTATCGTTTATTTATCTTCCACACCAACATCCAAAAATTATTAACTGTTCAATGAAATTATCAACATTTATTTGAGTGACTTATTGATTCAGTTACTAATTAATTTTAATTTGCCAACTCTCACTAAGTTGTTTCCCAACATTCATATCTTTTTTCTTAATCTGCCAACTCTCACATTGACTATTTGCCAGACGAATTTGCTAAATTCACCAACTCTTTGTAGAACAAACTATTATCCAATTAAGGTTCTAATTAGTTTTGTATTAACAAACTCTTATTATAAATTGGTTCAAACATTTTATTCTTAATTTACCAGCTTCTGCTGCCTAAAAAAAACCTTATTTTTTACCAGCTTTTATTTTCATTTCTTGTCAATGTTATAAAATTTACCAGCTATTAAATGAAATTACTAACTTTTACTTGATTTACTTACCAACATTTTATTTTTAGTTAACTTATGAACTATTTTTTATTATCAACTATCATTTGAGTTACTCATCCACCTTCATTTTATTTATATTTACCAACTTTCCTATCTTTTATCAACTTTTACTTGTCTTTATTATGAAATTTTGAATTTACCAATTTTTTTAAAAATTATCTTCAATTAGAATGATCATCAAACTTTCTCTAATTAAGTTAGCTACTAGTTTTCATTACCAGTTATTATTAAGTGAGGTACCATTGTTTATTTGGTTATATATAATAATTACGATCTTTGCTTATTTCTAAAACAACATTGATGTTACTTTTTTTAGCAATTCTTATTTAATTTTCTTATTAATGGTTTGAATTCATCAACTATTATGAAATTAACAACTTTTATGAGTGTGATTTACCAACTTTTCTTTGATTAAATTATTAACTCTAATTTGAATTATTTATGGAAGCTTCTTTAATCTACCAACATCTCAATTACTTCTTTTTTCTTCCTTACGAACTTAATTTTTTACCTACTTTTTAGAAGCTATCAATCTTCGTTAGAGGGATTACTAGCTTTTTTTTTATCAACTAGTTTTGCATTATTCACTCTTATTTGAAGTGGTTACCAATATTCTTTTGGTTTTTTAAGATGACCAACCTCACTATTTTTGGGAAAATTCCCAAAAAGGGTTTGAAGTGCTCACATTTTATCAAATAAGAGCACGAAGTAAATATTATTTCAAATAATGACCTCAAATAACTATATACGTTTCAAATAAGAACATAACTTTCAATAATCAAAGATATTTTCGTCATTTATCATTTGCCTTTTCTTTTCTTTTTTTTTTTTTCCTTTTTTTTTATTTGTCTTCTTCCTTTGTGCCGATGGCTGGTCAATCGCCACCAACGCTGCCCATAAAACTACCTCCCCTAGGGCGAGGGTTGCCCTTGTGGATGGCTACAAGGGGTTGCCTACCCCAGGGCGAGGGTCACCTCACCTGTGGCCAACAAGGGTGGCCCTTGACGGATCGAGCAAGGGCAACCCTTAGCTAGCCCTTTGTGGACAATGCTAATGGTCGACAAGCTGGCCACCAACATAAAGGAAGAAGACAAACCAAAAAAAGGAAGAAAAAAAAGATAAAAAAGAAAAAAGATTTGGATGAAAATGCCTTTAACCAATTAGAAATTTTGACCAACCAATAAGATTAGGCTTTTATTGGAAACAATTATGACCACTTCATATTCTTATTTAAAACACGATCCATTTCAAATCATTATTTAAGAAAATGACCAGACTTGGAACCCTTTATTAGAATTTTCCCCTATTTTTTTGCAAAAAATTCTCTCCAGGTTGAACCTTATTTTATTGCTTATCAATGCCTTATATTCGCCACCATTAAATGAAATTATTATTTCTTAACGGCACCTCTGATTGGATCCGTGGAGATTGACTTATGGGTGATTTCTCCCTTCTTTATCTGCCACTTCAAGGTTTTCTTTTTTCTTCTCTGAAGCACCACATTGTCAGAGTAAAAGCAAAAGTTCTGGCAAAGCACAAGTTGAATAAAACATTCTACTAACAGCTGCGGTAATAATAACATGATAAGCAGGAAGAAACAAGCTAGCATATTTTCTGAACAAGTTAAAAAAGAAACAGAGAAAAGCTAGCACTGGTTCTATTCCACAAAAGGTTTACCTTCGTAATATGCTCTTCCCACACCTTGTAATGAAGTAGATTTCGCTTTTTAGCAAAAGAAAATATAATGTCAAACTTCAATACATACCCATGTCGAAACTGACTCTGTTAAACTATATCGACAAGAGAATTCTATCAAATCTAGCTAAATGGAGTTACTGCATAGAATGCCTCGGTGACATGCCTTGTCAGATACTTCAAAATCTTCTTTTGCCAACGTTAGTATTGGCCTCAAATTCCAAGATGTTACCTGACAAAAAAATCCTGTAGTCTGAAAATGAAAATTTGTATGCCATTTGTAGCCACTTCCGGATGCAATGTCCCAGTTAGGTCATCTTACTTCAAGGAAGACAACTCTGGTAAGTGGAAACAGCTTCCCCGCTTAACGAACAGTAAGTGGGTCTTGCTTGATGCATTGTCCTTCCTAATACTGGTCAATATTAGAATTGCCGTGCTTATCAGACAGAAATATATACAGAGCACTCATCGAACTGTGAAAGGAACCCTATGCGCAAGGGGCAGAGAGATTCTTGTCCACCTTGCTCTCTTGACACTTCTTCAGAAGGTAAAGCTGTTTCCGTAAGTGCAAAACCTGCCATGTCAAAGGCTGATTAGGACACTGCTCTAATATCTTGCCAGAAAACGAACATTGTCGGAAAATGTTTCCATAAAAAATATATATATTACTGAGACCTCCAAAATGTATATTCTAATAGAGATGGCCCTTTTGAGATTCATTAAATTCACACCATACTTTTCCCAGCATGACATTCACCAAACAGTTCCCTTTACTAGAGCATATGAAATTATCAACTAGCAGAACTGAGAGCAGATAATGATCTGAGACATCTCAGTTCAAGCCCTAGCCCACCCAAGAAGGAAAAAAAGCAAGTAAAATAGAGGAGAAAAAAGCGTGAAATTGAGTCTTATTTATGAAGAAATGAAAAGGAGCTCTTCTTCAAAACACTGTCTGTTAGCAATAAAACAAAAGCAAACACAGGCAATGACATTCACATTTCCGAAAACAGATGTCAATACCTCTTCTTGAAGCATGGCAGGAAGATTATCCATCGAAACAAGGCTCTGTACTTCCTCCAGAAGTTTCTCATCTTTGATACCACACCAGGTTTCAGGTGGCAACATCAACAGAAGTGCAGTTAAGATATTACTTCCAACTGGTTGAGTGCTAGTATTATTGGTTTCAGGGGCACCACCACAGAGTTCCATCAGAGATTGCGAGACCAACATGTTGACCTTTTCCTCATTTTTACCATTCACAATTGTTGCACTTAGCACCATCGCATTTTTGTGACCATCAGCATTCACGCATTTAACGCAAGTTTCATGACAGCAAGCGCAGCCTGAGGTGCCAGATTTTCCACCTAAAATTTCTGCCCCCTGGCAACAGACGCTTGTGGCAATTTCATGAAGATCTTTGCTGCCACCAAAAATTGGTACTATTCTGCAGCATGAACTTGAAGACAAAAAATTAACTATATGCTCAAAAAGACCAGTATCCTGAACTTGCTTTAACAGCTCTTCCTGCAAAGGTAAAAGAAAAGACTCTCAATCAGTGTCTGTTTAGACGAACAAGAGTCCATTTCAAACTCACAAAACAACATAAGGATATAAACATGCTGCACCATACCCTGATCACAAGTCTTTGTTTTTCTTCTTCACTTATCCCTATTCCACTATCCTGTTCCCTCCTAACTTCAGCAACCCACTGGATAAATTTCCCGAAATCAGACGGGAGTGATGCCAAAAAAATACTGAGAACACCCTTGATATCTTTCACATCCTTGGACTTCAACAGATGAGGAACGTCATCCATTAAGTACCTTACAACACTAACCCAACTTTCATGTTTGCAGCTCTGCATACATTTTAAGATTAAATGTTAAACTTACAAAAGCAGTAACATGCATCAAAGACACGGGACAAAAATCCAATTAGCAAATGAGAGCAAAAAGGCACAGTATATCTTGCACCAGTAGTTTAAATTACACATGAGGGTGAGCATAGCACAAGGGGAACTAAAAAAATGCTGATTATATTTTCCCTTCGTTTAAACTGGCACTTCCTGATCTGTTCCCTTGATGTTTTGTCCTACTTGAATCTACAGAGATAAGTATTCCTTATGTCTGCAGCCAGGACCTCCACTAAAAGGGAAACTTTGACATTGAAGTAACATCTACAATCTGTAGTTCAGGGACTAATAATTTTCAGTGGAGCGACAACTAAATACAAACAACATGCCACAGAAGCCTAATAACTGTCATCTAACTATGTGTGTGATGGATGATACAAGAACCTGAGTTGTTCACAACGTGAATAAAAGAGAAGTTACCATTAGAAACCCAAACCTAACATGATATGAAGATGATCAATCTTAATCGGCACAACTTGACACATTTTAATTTGTACTATTTTCACAATAACAATTATGTTGACATGAATAAACATTCATGATAACACAAAATAAATGTCAGTCCTAAATCTTACTGGAACAAGAAAATTACTTGAGATCATGTCAGTGATATGATTGGCAGTTACAGGTGCATTTGATCAAATACTAGAAAGAAAATACATAATCAAAGATTAGTGTACCTAACTGTGAAGTCCATTAATTCTGTCAAAGTCAAACTTTTCAAGTCTTTACAGGCAACCTGCAAATTTAAGGTCTACAATGCCATTTATCGTGCTAATTTTTTACTCGTCTTGTAAGTCTGCATAAACTAGGATATCCAATATTAACGTTGACATTAAAGACATTGAAGTCATGAGGAAATTTTGAAAAAAAAATGATTGTTTCAGTTAAAAGCGGAGTATATACATACACTTTCTAGAAGTTGAAGAAAACAATCCCTCCAATCAGAGATGAGATATGTACAAGCGTCTTTCCAAGTCCAAACACAAGGTACACAAATACACAAAGACTGAAAGAGAGACTACTCTCTACTGCTTTCTGAAAATCTGAGTCCTCAAGCACAACCAAAAATATGGAAAATTTGGACTCATGTCATTTTAAAGATAATTTAAATACCATCAACTAAATTGACTAAAATCTGAATCAGCACTTTATTATCACAAGATCAAGAAAAGTAATACTGCGAAGCTTATCAACAAAGTTTAACAAAAAATGAAGCAAATTATCTACTGCTAAAAGAGATTATGCCCAGCAAGATTTAGTCTGTAAAAGCAGGGAGGAAAGAAATGGGATCTGGGAACAGGATAAATACAGATATCGGCACCAGCACTCTGATGACATATCAGTGAAACACAAGTCAGTGTTTATAGTATGTCAAAGCCACCAAATTCATTATGTTTGGCTCCTTTCCGCATTAATCTTAAATTAACATATTGAGCTGTTTGGTATTGTAATGAAGGCATCTACCTCAGTAACTGCTGAAACAGTGCTAAAAATTTTCAAAAGATAAGACTGAAAAAATCAATTTGGAAAAAGGAGAAACAAGGATAAACATAAGTTATGCGATTATAGCACATATTGCACTACTGCACTACATTTATTGATTAACAATGCTTATAAATTAACATGACATTGCCCATACCAGGGTATAAAGCAGCCCAGGGTCTCTCTTTGGCCTGGATATAAGCATGAACCTGGAAAATACAATAATTGAATTTCAGAAGACAAAGTTACTAGGTTAGAAGGGTACATTATACATATCCTTGGTCGACATCCTGGAATTTACTGTCTATATGATTTGCAGGTTTAGGAATATCAAGCCAGTTTTATACACTCTTGTCTAGATAACTCATGCTAGAGCAGTTCAAACTAAATTCCATTTCTAACTTGTAAAAGTAAAACTAGTTTGATTCTTTCAAGTTACTGAGGAACATAAAAATGACACTAGACCTTGATTGCAAGGATCCCACAAAAGTTCCCTCAACTTCTAATAGGCCATGAGATAGCATCAGGTATGCTATTTATTTATTGACTTTTTCAATGTATATTTGATGCATGAAATCTTGGAACCTAAGAGTGTTTAGGTTAACAAATGCAAATGCATAGACACACTCAAATATCTACAAAACCCATGTTATATTGGTAATAACCCTCTGAAGAGACAAATTCTGCTCCACTGAACAAATTAGATTACATAATGTCAAATACTTCACATACCCTCTTCTTTGTCCAGTTGTCTTGTCAATAGTATCCATGGCTTCCCAGAGGAGAGTAAGTGGAACCCAATGAGGAGGATACTTGAAACGTGCAACATCCAGTATGAGTACCATGTCACTTCCCGCATGATAACCACCAACAGGTGAAAAATGGCCAGTTCCTGTCTGCAAACAGAGTCCTTTCAATGTTACGCTGTCATCAACTTATGCAAACAAAGTCTTTTCAATATCAGCACCAAGTTTCGCCTTTCTTCTTGGAGTAGGATATTAGTGGTTTATTTATAAAGATGGTGTTCTTCAGGTTGGGAAGATAGATATAGAATGACTGAATATCATTCAACTTTAACAAATTGTTGCTTTAGAATGGTGTGATGCTATTCTAGTTTTAAGCTTGATGCTTAAGAATACCCCATTATTATTCTTAGGAGCTTCAGCCACGCCAAAGATCTTCAATCTTTACAAGTTACTATCTGGAAGTTCCCTCTCAATGCTTGATCCAAATTTAGCTCACTATTCGAGACTATCTTCCTACATCAACCTAGCTAAGCAAGAGCTTGCTTAAACCCATTCACCTAACCTTCGATTTGCACATGCTCAAAATGACAAAGCATCCTTAGCAATGTTCTGCTCTCTATGAAGATGCATTGCCACTGATCTTCATTGTCTGAATTTAATCATTCAAAGGGATCAATGACCAATAATGGGGGCAAAACTAGTTGTATCTGCCCCATCTTCACCAAACCACCAAATTCCTTGCCATAAAAAGTAATTAGGTTAAGATTTCTCTCATCTTCATCACGCTTTTAACTCTTAAGTCTTAGCTCACTCATTATGCCTTAGAAGGCAAAGAATTAATAATCAACCAATTCTTTTAAGAGATGCGATGCCCCCATCCAAACACACAAATCAGCATGATGTTTTTGTTCTGAAATTCCTACCTGCTTAAAACTGGCTCTGTGATATGATGAGACCAGGTGACAATTATCTGAAGAACAACATCTTTTAACAAACTGACGGAATTGATCTAAAGTGGTTTGACTAGTCTGAAATGCTTCAACTTCAGCTCCAACACATCGAGCCAGACATGCTACCTTCCCAAACGATATGCCTTCAGCTTTAACTTTTTCCAGAGGCTCACAACAATCTAACATAGACTCATCAAACCATCTCCAAGGACCTGCAATTTGAAGAACAATTTTATATTATACAAATGCACATGCATACGCAAAACACTAGGCCAATATTTGCTAGAAGAATCCCAAAAGGCTTGATCTTCTCAAATATGGGAAAAGAAAGGTTGTATCCTGCAAGGCATTTATCCATTGAAATAAGAAACATTCAATTGGTTTCTTCCTCCCATTTTGAACACTCATAAAAGTCCTAAACATTCTCTAGTCCATACACCAACAAACCAAGCACGACATAACCAAAAGCCTGCGTCTTTAGGCTGTCAAAGAAACAAAAGCATGGAACTGAACAACTTTGCATCTCTAATAAAAGGCAATTGTTTGCACGGAAAAATTATCTAATTCTCATATTTTACAAACCTAAGAAGAAAAAGATATTATGGAGACATATTCACAATAACTAACGCTTCAAGGAAGCTAACTCCATTCATGAAGCTACTAACAACTAACTTCATATGCAAGCTGAAATGTTAACTCTCAACATTCCATGCTACAAGACAGTACAGCCTCCACAAAGTATATTTTAGTAATAAGGAAATACATGTTAGAATCGAAACAAATCATAGTGTATGTTGATCATCGGTCCCTCTCAAGACTAGGCCAAGAACTTTGAAAAGATGTATATGTTGAACTGAACACTATTTAAGTCCATACACTCAATTATCCTTGTTAAACCAATACACCATTCACATTTTTTACAACTCCTCTTGTCAATGTGCATTATATGCTTAACCAAGGTAGCATTCCTTTCTTCTTAAAGAGAGCCACTCTCTTGCAAATGCAAACAGAGTTCAAAAAGATGTCGAACTGTAAAAAGCACCACCTTTCCATTTCCTTCCGGGGTCGATGGCAAGGGCATTCAAGACCATCGAGAGGCTAGCCAATCCACAATATGCAGGCTCCGATTGCGTTTGAAAGTTAGAGATCAACTTATAAAATCCTTCCATGGTCCCATCTTGGACAGCTTCGATGAAGAGCTTCTGTCGATGGCAAAAAACACAAATTGAAACTATTTCGTTTATTGACTACTACTCACGAGAACAGCAAAACGAAAGCATGGCATCGTCTAAACATGTTCCGAGAATGATTCAAAGTCATGATTCATCTTTCTATTCCTTTTAAAAGCGCATCTTATCTCAGAAAGTCCTCCAATTTCTACATTCGCCCGCCAAAGTGAGCAACTTTTTCCAATAACCGGTAATGCTTCTCCACAAGACTCAATCATCTCACTCAAAGTGCGTGACCCACGAAACCAAAACGGTCGCACGGCACATAATCTCGACGGGAGCAACACCCCGTCTCCAAACTCTAGCGGTAGAATTCTAACAGAGACTAAAACCACACAATGCAGCGACATACGAAACTCCGGCGCAGTCGAAGCACCGATCACCGGCATCGTTAGGAACTGAACAAGTCAATATGGGGAATGAAAGTCCGTACCTTTCCTTCATCGGAGGCGAAATCGATGGCGGGAGGAGAAGGGAGGACCCGCCGGTAAAGACCCGCCGTCGCCATTCCCTTCCGCTTCGCTCCCCCACTTCTTCCCGTCTCCCGGCAAAATTTTCAGCTCGACTCTGCTGGGTCGAAGACGAGGTGGGGATGCCACTCGACGACGAAGAGAACACAAAGGCGACAACTTTTGTCTGTCGTGGGGAGGATCCGAATCGAAGTTGGTCTTCTGGAGAATCTTCTTGCTTGCCGGCAAAGTTTCTGTAGTGCGAACAACGCCGGGGGAACCACACTACCCGTAGCTATTTTTTGAAAAGTCACGCAGAAACCCGTCAAAGGGGGTGGGTCTCCCGGAATAAAAAATAAAAATAAAAAAAAACACAGAAGAAGGAGTGGTTCGGAAACTTCGGGAAAAAGAAAAATCGGGTTAAATTAGGTTTGAATCAAATAAAAATAATCCGATTCAAATATATTCATTTAACTTTTTGACATTAATAGACGTTTCTTATTTCCATAATGGGAATCACCCATCTCGAAATCTATGATGTGTTTCCTAGGTTGAACTTTTAAAGTCAAAAGAGAGGGAAGGAAGCATCATAGAAAGGGTTAAGTCTAAGAGTCTTTTATTTTTCAGATAATGAACAGTTAGGACATTATTATCCAAAAAATAATCGTTTGTATCACTTCAAATAATTAATAAATAAAAAAATATTTTCATTATCCATAAAAACTTATATTTTAAATATCTTTTTATTTATTCGTTGTAAGTAATACATTATTATTAGAAAAATATTTTTAAAATTATTTATTTTTCACAAAATAAACGGATAATACTCATATTATTTTGAATTTTATTATTTTAAACTCAAATTATCAAATATGAGTTAAAAATGAATTTATAATTCATTTTGATAGGTCTATATTAAACTCTCTTATAGTACACATTTACTCCTAAATTTTCAATTCTTTGCTTTCCTCAAAATATTCAATTTTTTTCTTGTTTTTTCAGTCAAAAAGAAAGGAAAGATTCCTATAACTATACAAGTTAGTGCGCTTCCATATGGTCAAACAATCAAAAGTTGATGTAGATAGAAAATTATGTTGTCTCCCCACGGTCAGTACACATTGACAGTGGGGGCAATGACCCCGCTTGACCCGTGGACTTAGATTGATCGTTTTTGCGAAAATTAATGATTTAAAATATTTTCTTAATAAAAATAATTTATGTCCCTTTAAAGAATGAATGAACAAAAACATCTTTATTATTTACGAAAATATTTAGACAAAATTATTATTGATAGTAATAATATTTTTCATTAACTAATTATCCCAAATGATACAACCAATGAATTTTAGAAAAATAGTTTTAAAATCATTCATTTTTTATCAAAAAAAAATGAAGCATCAATTCATTTCGAAACGAGGCATCTCACGAAGAATCCCAAACATTTATAGGCATCATGGAGAGCCTTTAGATGTGTAGGTCCGTAAAGTAGGCACAATATTTTTGGTGGATTTATAGAAAGTAGCCAATCTCCTTTCCATTTTTTTACTCAAAGGTCAATGCCCTAAGGTTCAATCAAGGCTCCATTTGTTTTGCAAAAATAAATGGTTTGGAAAGCATTTTCCTAAAAGTGATTTCTTGTATTCCTTATAAAAAATATGAATAAAAAATATTTTCATTACTACAAAAATATTTGAACATAAATTATTATCAATAATAAAAATATTTTTATTGATTAATTATTTCAAGCGATATTAATGATCAAATTCATAAAAATGTTCTCCAAATTAATCATTTTCCACAAAACAAACGGAATAGAAATGTATTTTCATAATCAACATGTCCATATCTTCCTCCGAAAGGGATTTTCATAATCAAGCAATTAATTATCACTGAATTAAATACTCAAATATCAATATCTAACGCTACTAATTATTCATTGATACAATTAAGCAAAATGTAACAAGCTGAATAGTTTCTTTGAAGGGCTCTTGTGTTGTCATCCTTCTTCAATTGCAGGAAATTCCGTCTAGTTGGTGGTTACAAACATGGACATCGTCCTCATAAAAATTTAACTGAAAATAAATTAGGAAATTATCTTCATAAATTCTAATTTGTCAATCATGCACAAAATCTCCTTCAACTAAAGAGGGCGGAAAATATGATTTTCTTAAGAAAGTGACACAAACCATCTAGTCGAAGCTCATGTAAATGCAAAAGAGCAGCAAGAAAGAAATCATAACTTGGGAGGTCAATTCATTGAGGAGAAAATGCTTCTTGTGCTGGCTTTAGTCGAGCAGAGCTTAGTGAGTTGAACCAAAGCCAATTTAACTTACATGTATAGGGAAAAAAGAACACACTTAGCCATTTATTGAACAAGCAAAATCATCACTCCAACACTTCGTCTCAAATTTAATACGAGCACTGCTTACGGACCGCTCAATTCTCCAAATAGTTGATCGATCGATGACAACTTACGCTTCCTCAAACGGGTAATTCTCGTACCTTATCCTACAATCAGTAAGCTGGACCTGCCCTCCCACGGTGTACACGCACGAATTCTGCAGCTGGTACCTCGCGAAGTTCATGCACGTGTCGCAGTCCGCGGGCGAGATCGTCCCGCTGCAGGCCCCGAGGCCGTAGCAAGGCTTGATGATGTTCCGGGGGCTCTCGTTGAGGTACTTAAAGCCTGAGCTCGACGTCTTGGCGGCCAAATCCACGACCACGTAGTCGACCGCTTGCGAATAAGGATCGTCGAGAGAGTACTTTTCAGGACTACAGTATATGTTTTGTACCGTGGTGTCGGGATTTGCCCTAGCAATGTAGAAAATGGGAAAGATTGCAAGAACCCTAACTAGGCTCCTCCCAAGATTAGCCATGCACGTATGCATCTTCGATTCCATCTCGAACGTCGATTTGGCTTTCATTTAAAAACCCAAAATCATTGCGTAATCTATTCAAGTTGGTCTTAGGGTTTTCCGTCCACTTCTTTTGTATCGATGACTCAATCATTAAGTTTTTCTTCGTACTTATCACTAATTTTTAAAACTATGAAGGGACAGCTCTCTTTGCTTGGATCGAGCTTTGTATGAGCTTGCGCTTCTTCTTCTTCTTCTTTGCGGCCGGTTTTGTGATCTTACACGTTTGGCTCGGTCTACGGTTGTTCTTTGCCGGGAAGATCCCACCACTTAATTTTGCATTTGGCAAGTTGGACATTCAACCAAAAGAAATCTAACTATTTCTCTATTATTATTGTGACAAGGGATGGGAAAAGTGTTAAAAAAATCATAAACCTATTATAATTGTGCAAATTTAGTCCTAAAACTTTTAATAGTGCCAATTGAGTCCTAAATCTTTTGACTTGGTGCCAATTCAGTCATAAATATTTTAATGATGTCAATTTAGTCCTAAATATTTTAAACTAGTGCCAATTCAATTATTCTGACTATTTTTTACTATCAAAAGGTTTATGACTAAATTGGCATTAGTTCAAAAAATTTATGACTAAATCAACACCATTTAAGACTGAACTAGCACCAAATCAAAATGTTTAAGACTAAATTGGTACAAAGTCAAAATATTTATAATTAAATTTACATAATTAAAAGGTTTAGGATTAAATTAGTATAAATGCAATAGGTTTAGAACTATTCTGACACTTTTCCTGACAAGGGACCTCTAAAGCTTTCGACTTGACCAAACCTTATATACGTGCATAAATCGCCCAATCTATGTGCATCTCCTAAGGCAACACCCCAAGAGAGGTAGGTATGGCCAAGATATTTATTTTGAATGTCAGATTCTAAATTACAAATTGAGAGCTTAAAAATCGGTCACCCACTCCTTAGTGGTTTCTAATTTTATTTGACCCATGGTGGTAGAAGTCCAAGCAATATCAAATCCTTACACTATTTTGTCTGAACTCGATGATGTAAAATTCAAAGGTATTCCAAGGTTAGAAGGGAAGAAAAATATTCTCTTATTAATAAGGAGTGCAATGCATGCATATGGACATATTAAAATAAGAAACACAACCTGACCGGGACACCCTTGTTGAATGGACCGCAATCAGCCCTCGTAGGTGGCAACACCTTTGGAGCATGATAAGCTGGTAGAATGGCCTTCAACTACTCTTCATTGTATGTCCATGACCTTCTAACATGCCTCATAACTAAGACTACTTGTGGACAACGACAACAATTTCACTTCAAATGTTTTAATTCAATTTTGTTGTTCTTATTACATACCATTACAGACCATTTCTAATCAAGTGAACTTATCTGCATATATGTTGTATATAATGTGTTATTGTCCAATGTCTCACTCAATGTCTAGATTCCGTCATGCATTTACGCTCCCTTATGTCACAACAATTAAAACATAGAAAAATATTAAGATTTATGTTATCATTTGTCTCATCAAGAATTGGTGCAAGTCTCGCGTTGGTTAATTTGTACATATAGCAAGAAGCAATCAATATATCACATTTTTTTTATTATCAGAAAAGCAAATCACTTCATTCATTAAAGTTTGAAGGATAATGTAAGTTATGGGTTTCTAAACATAAAAGATCCCTTAGAAGTGATGGTGGCACTACAAGTCAGTTGTGAGGAAGAGCCTTCTTGCAATGAGTTTTAGCAAGCCAATTTGCAACTTGATTCCCATATGATCTCAAGGAATCAAATCAATATATCACGGTTGGTTCGCAAGACATTTGCTTAAGATTTTTCATGAAGATAGATCCAACTGGATATGACTCTGGATTTTGACTAAACTCTTTCTTGATGATCTCCTCGTATAATTGACTTATTGAACTATTGCTCTATGTATCTCCTCAAGTGGTATCAAAGCTGAAGAGTAATTGCGGGGTCCCAAGGTGTACTGATGTTTTGATGAATATTCCGAGGAAGAAATCTCGCAATCAACACGGTTGCCAAGTAATAATTGCCATCACAATCCGGTTCGTCGGAGAGAGACCACGGGCAACGACGGGCGTTGGGTTGTAGAGAGTCGGCGAATACGGTTGTTCCGGTGCATAACTAGAGACTGCCCAAAAACAAGGTGTCGTCGGTTGTCTTCAAAATCTTACCCTTACATCACTACAACAGGAGGCAATCACATCTGTAGCCAGCCAGATGCGTTAATTCATGGCGTCTACTGCGATGTTTACAATGCCAGGCTCTTCAACGGCTTCATCGACATTATTGGGGTTCCCTTCAAACTTGTTATCTCTCATATTGTTTTCAAGGATTTCTCTCGCGATGAAATATGAAATATTTTTCATTGAAAAATGTTCATTGACTTTTAAATAAATGAAACAAATTTTGTGGCGATTCCATATAGGAAATATCCAAATAAACCAAGGAATCAACAATTTTACTTCAAATAGAATTGTACAAATGTGAATTGTGCTGGAATTTAATCGACAAGAAAGCTCAAATCCACTATGATATCACATTGGAATTTAATCGATGATGCAAATCTAAAAATTACTGTTAGGGAAATTTAAAGTATAGTGTAGGAAGGTTAAAGATAATTGAAAAATAACATTTTGTTTGATTTGTGTGGGGTTTCTCTTATGGACAATTGGTGGTATTTGTAATGGTTTTGAAGTAATTCCCTTTTGACAGTTTCTGATAATTACATTTCCTTGTAAACTTCTGTCGATTGCCTCCATGTTCCTATATCTAAACAGTTTGCCTTGCCTTATGTGAACTCCTCCATGATCTTCTTTCTTGTAATTATGGTTGTTCCACGATCCTGCTTTCACTCGATAATTGTTCCCTCCAAAAATGTATGCCCTTGACCTTAACTATCTTACTGATTTTAAGTTTCAAAACACAGTTTCAATTTCCCTCCAATCGTCAATCATTGTCGATACTCATCTCGACAGCTATTCACTACCTGTCATCATATTTCAATAACTAAGTTCATGGCATTGATGAATACCAATGTTGATTAACATGTTCATTGATAACTTAGCATATGTGCAATGACACTCATGTGCCATGCACGTGATTGTCCTTATCCATGTGCTACTCACGTGTTTATTCTCATTCACATGGTAGATATGTGTTTATCAATGACCAACATATTTATGGTGTCAAAACCTTTGTTGTTAATTTTAACCATGATGATCATACCATAATCTCTTGTTACGTAATTGGCAAAATATCGCTAGTAGTCTTCAATGATGAGGGTCATAACGATTATGAATAGTGAAATATGATATTCTTATCAATCGTTATCGATGGTTTTGAAGGCCTGTTGCTCGGGAGGGTATGAGTAAATGCATTTTTTAAGTCAATCATTAATCACAAAATGCAATCTTAATATACATTGCACTTCATTATTTGTAGTGGTAACTAGAATCATCTTTCTCTAATCATTCAAATTCATTGCTTGATTAAGTGGTATCAGAGAGGAACTTTAAATGCGAAAATCATGTAAATGGCAGGAATAGCAAAAACAAGTTGCAACTTGCGAGATCACCATCATTAGTTCTTTTATTTTTTTTTTATTTTTTTGGTCATAGATCAGCATCATTAGGTTAACAAGTTAAATCCTTGTTTAGCATAGGCAAGTTATATAGCTGAACCAAAGCCAACTTACATTATTTATATGGGCTTTCCATTTGAAACCCCAGCAGATTGCATATCTAAGAATTAATTCTTAAAGTTTTCGTTACTTCCCATACGTTCACGTTTTCTTCCGATCCGATCGATATTATGCTATTACGGTATTATTTAAGTTGAGCTCCGCTCAATAGTGTTTTCCATTTTTAAGAATCCCGTGTTTGGCTTTTTCCTAAGTTGATCGACTGGGAAGATTCCACGACTCTCTCTTTTTCACGGGTTTTGGTAAATTCGAGTTTGGAAATTGGGAAAAATATATACTATACTCTTTCTATCGTAATATGATAAATATAGTCAATCATAATTCTCAATATAAAGACAATTTTTTCAATGGTCTGCTAAGTAGAGTATAATGCAGGTCTCATTTTTATCCAGCATGCGGTTGATTTCATCTATTAACCATAATTCCCTTTCAAAGAATTTTTCGAATACTTGTTTGCAAATTGCAATTCCTCCTTTCTCATATTTTGACTCGTAAATCCTTTCACAAAAACATTTGTTTGGATTTGGTATTTTTAAAAAATAGAAATACTGTGTAAGTTAAAGTTTTTATGCCTTCGGTCGATATAGTGCTTGTATTAATTATTGTTAACAAAAGACTATATAATAAAGCTGTTTTTCCAAAGTTCAAACCAGATATCTAGTGCCGTTCAATCTTTACAAGATTCTCAAAAAAAAATCAACTGTCTTTCATGAGATTAGGAATTCATTTCATGTACTAAGTGAACCTTTAAATAACCTGTGTTGCGTTACTTAGTTGCATCGTATTTCGTGTTAAAGATCTTCTTCATCGCCTAGCATTTTGGTGGGGTCGAGGCTGGAAGAGCCAGACTTTTGGGTGTTATCATAAGTTTCTGCCCACCTTTTACTTATCAAAAAAGAGACTCTACGCGGAAATGCTTCCTACTATATTATATAAAGTCTAACTTATAAAATTTTTAGTCATGATGCTTTCATTTGCCTATCTTAGAAAGAGAATCTAGAATCTACTCGATTACATAATAGATTTTCATTGTTCGAAATATATTCCCCTTAAATTAAAGATATAAGAAATTCATCCCATCAAGTTCTACTTTTTCAAACCATGGTCTGCATTCACTACAAAATTATTCATTGGTCAAGTGATCATGTTTTTATTTCAATATTTTGAAGACCATGGTTTAATTCTTGATGGGTACAAAAGTATTTCTTTTCTCTTAAAAATCTTCAAAATCGGTCTAGAACTGGTCCAGTAGGGAAATCGGACTAGCTGAACCGGTTCTAGAGTAGAACCGATGGTTCCGGCCTTAGAACCGGGCACTGTACCAATCTTGAGCCGGTTCTAGGTTCTTGGAATCAAGAACCGAACTAGTTCTCCCAAGAATCGTCCTTGAACAAATTGGTGCAGGCCAGTTTGAACCAGTTTCCAGGATAAATTGGACCTGGTTCTTGAGCGGCGAGGAAGCGGATGTGGCTGGCTGAGGAATCTTCTTGGTCCATACTTGTCTTCGGTCTAGTTTGGATCAGAATTCGGACTACAAGGTACTTTTTAGGAACTATGAAATAAGAGAATAATTTATAAGTAATTAACAAACAGCAGTTCAATATTACGAGGATAAACGAGGATAAACGTTGAGCTCGCAATATGCGAAATTGGTTCTAGGAAATTAGATGATAAATTACAAGGACTTAATTGAAAAACTTAACGTGGCTTGAACTCTCTAAATAGTTATTGCTGAGCAGTCCCCAGTAGAGTTGCCAGCTTATAGTGTGTCAATTGTGCTCCCCAAATGGGGGTTTAGGGGTTCTATTCGGTAGGAGCAGCTACATAGTTGGAAAAGAGTTTTGGAAGTTTTGGGAAAATTTGAAGTTTTCAAAATAAGAGATGGAATCATCGCCAATCAATTTAAGAAATCTAATTTGATTGGACACCTAAGTGGATGTAAGAAAGCATTGACCATCTGTGAGAACTAGAACTTCTGGTCTGGTAGTTCGGTTACATGTGGGGAGGAATGAGTGTCCTCACAATGCCTTTTGGTACCACATTTGTCAATTAGGTACTTTAAGTGCACTTATCAACTAAATACCTAAATCAATTTATCCAGAGACGTAGTCCAGGAAATTCCTTCGTCATTTTCCACTCATGGCATGATTCCATGCACCGTGTATGTTTATATTTTATAAAATATGCGACTTACGAATATTGTCATGATTCTTGCGGTGTTGGAGAGCTTATGACTTGATGTTCAACCTAACAAATCGACTAGGCCAAATCTTAAAATTCCCGTCATCTCAAAATCGGATGACCATGATTAAAAGATTCGATATCTCAAGGTCTAGAATGAGCTTTCGGGACTTCCCCGCTGGCAAGAAACAAAGTGGACAAAAGTGGTCCAACGGGAAGTCATTTGTCATATTACTAGAGAATATATCAAAAGCCGAACGAAATGCCAAACCAGGGAGTTCATAAGCTTTAGGAAATTGCATTCATCCATGCTTCATGCCCCTGAAATAATATCGTTGTGCTCATATGAAAGTTCGTAGAAATCATGACATTTTAGCTGTGTCATGTTACCTTAGACAAATCTTTAAAAAAAAAGAAAAATTGTTGGAACCCAATGTACAATTTAAACATTGAATTTTTTGGTAGCAGACCCATCACGAATAAAGTGTTTATAATTATTCTAGAAGAGAAAAAGAAACCAAAAGATATGGTAGAGCTATGACAGTTCAAAATATGCTGAGCTCCATGTATTCTTGTATAGTTAAAGGGAGGATCGATTTTATATAAGATGATTTGGGAGAATCCGAATACTCTTTTTCGCATTTAGGAGACACCACTCACAGAAAACTTTTTTTTTTCCTTCCTCTTTCGGAAGTAGGCGAGCAATCAGGACCACTATCGATACATTTTCATGTTCTAATTGGACACTTTCCATTTTAGATTATTCTCGAAGGAGAAGAATCTTTTCCTTTTCACCAAACGTCCATGCAATTGTCCAAAACAACAACCAACCAAAATAAGGTCATGCGGACATCTTTTGGTCTCAACAGAAATTTAAAAAAAAAAAAATTCTTCACTTCCCAAAGCATGATATATACACCAATCCATATGACTATCCTTCTTCATTACGTAATCCATTGCCCATATTGAAACTTAAAGCTGCGTGTAGGTGCAATCATATAAAAATTAGTAGTGACTTGCACTTTGCACATAATAAAAAAAGAAACTTTGCTTTCAATAATTTGGTCTTTAACATAAGGAAAACGAATTTCCTTTATGCCGCGCTATGGTGTCAACCCACGATAATTGACTCCATAGAGTACTCGAAATCCACTTTATTCCCTCATAAAGTGACAGCCAGAAACAGATAAGCATGTATTTCCATGCAAAAGCTTGCCAAAAATTCAAACACTCTTATAAGGTAATGCATGATGCCACATTCTTTCCATTATCCAAAATCAAGAAGACAAAAATGTGCTTCAAACTGGTTCTGTTCTTGATCGCACTTCATCTCTCGAGCTCAGTTGTTTCGGGATATCCCCTGACGAAGAGACCTTCACCATCGCATTTCTCCATGTTCCCTAGAGCTTCAACCCCGGCCGCTAGACCAGCCTCCAAGGCCGAGCTCTTTGAGGGCTCGGTCAAGTTGGCCTTGTCTCGGGTTGAGTCGGCACGGGCCATGGCCCAAAACCTTACCCTTTCGCACCACAAGGTGCCGGCGAAATTGCCCCCAAGCAGCATCGCTGACTGTTTGGAGCTCCTCGATGACACCATCGACCTGCTTGCCAATGTCATCTCGTGTGGTGGTGGCGGAACCGCCAGATGCTGTGAACCCGACGACGTTGAGACATGGCTCAGCGCGTCCCTAACGAATCAAGAGACCTGTCTTGACAGCCTCCAGGAGGTCAACAATGTTCAAGAAAGCCACGCCGACATGATGAGGACGGTCTCGCAAAACATAAGCCACTCGCTCAACCACACCCTTGCGCTTTACACCTCGACTAGGCCACCTGAGGCGGCGAGTTGGCACCAACGTCGCACTTTGTTGTCCAGCACATTGCCTCACTGGGTCTCCAGCACGGACAGAAAGCTTCTTGAAGCTCCGGTTGAGGAAATTAAAGCAAGCACCGTCGTGTCGAAGGACGGGACTGGCACGCATGAGACCATTGGAGAAGCGCTTAGGTTTGCACATGCCTTGAGAGCAAAAGAGGGCGGTGGCAGCAAGGGCAGGGCCGTAATTTACGTTAAGGCCGGGACCTATAAGGAGAATCTGAAGATTCCCTCCAAGCAGAAGAATGTTATGTTAGTTGGCGACGGGAAGGGGAAGACGGTCATCGTCAGCAATCGGAACGCCAAGGATGGATGGACCACTTTCCAGTCCGCCACCGTCGGTAATCAAAGAGCTTATTATTTTTCCGATCTTTCAAGAAAAATGGACATGATAGCGCCTGTTCATGTGCTTGTTTTTCTATCTCTATCGTACTTCTTAATGTGTTATATTCTCGATATAAGCTGCTATGGGCGCTGGATTCATGTCGCGGGACATCACGTTCGTGAACAATGCCGGGCCTGACAAGCACCAAGCTGTCGCCCTTCGAGTCGGATCAGACAGATCGGTTGTGTACCGGTGTTCCATCCTCGGCTACCAAGACACCCTCTACACACACTCGAAGCGCCAATTCTACCGAGAAACCGACATCTATGGGACTGTGGACTTCATCTTCGGCAACTCGGCGGTCGTCTTTCAGAAGTGCAACATCTACGCGCGGAAGTCCCTGTCGGGTCAGCTCAACTTTGTGACTGCACAGGGCCGGACAAGCCCGTACCAGAACACGGGTATCTCAATACACGACTGCAAGATCGGGGCTGCTTCGGATTCGGTCCCACTGGAGTCCAAGCCGACGACCTTCCTCGGGAGGCCGTGGAAACAGTATTCACGGACGGTCGTGATGCAGTCTTTCTTGGACGGCTCGATCCATCCTCTGGGATGGTCTCCATGGTCAGGCGATTTTGCCCTGAAGACGCTTTTCTACGGCGAGTATCAAAACTCGGGACCCGGCGCGTCGATCGTTGGAAGAGTCAAGTGGGCTTCATACCATGGCTCTCTCACATCGGCACAGGCTCAGCCATTCACGGTTGCACAGTTCATTTCAGGGAATTCGTGGTTGCCATCGACTGGCGTATCTTTTGACTCTGGATTGATTGGATAAACGTTACTCTATTTTAGGGTTTGTTATGTTGAAATGCACGAGAGAAGGTTTGGTGTTAAGGATCGGCAAAACCTTAATTTGGATGTTTTCATGTTGTGTTGCATTGTCTGGTGCAAATTATTGATGTGGCGTCTTTTTGAGAAGGTGGGGTTTCTACATTATTTTTTCTCGTGTCCCGTTTTGGCGTTGTCATTTTTCAAAATGAAGCAGATGGAATCCACAAGGAATTCAAACCCAGAAGGATCAGAACGAAGCAATCCAAAGTCAAACCAAATGCTATCTGATGGGCGATTGTACTGTTTTCGTTCCCCAAGGAAAAAAGAACTTTTCTTCCCAGTGCTAATATATTTATGAAAAAATCGATAAATATATAAAGCTATGGATCAAAAAAGATACTGGTCCCCTTATTTTTCAGTAGGTTGGTAGTGACCTACTAATACTTTTATGAAATTTCCAACTCTTAGTTGTAAATTATCAAATTTTCACATATTTTATCAACTTTTATTTGACTTTTGTACCAACGCTAACGCCGAGGGTGAGAATGATTCTAGAATAGATCTTGGAACCGAAGAACCAAAACGGTGAGAACTTGCCTGATTTTAATTTCTGAGGTATGTAGGGTAAGTTCTAGGTTTCAAAAATTAGAGAACCTATTTTGATAAGTAAGTTTAAAATTTTAGGTAGATAAAACCTAGAACCTAGAACCTAGAACTTGGATTTGAAATAAGTTTTTATGTTTTTCTTCTGCCTTCATGTGATCCTATGATGTTCCATAATATCTAATGATGAGTATATAATGTGAAATCGCTCAATAAAACTCCCATCTTATCATTGAAACTTTTCCATTATCAATGTTTCATATACTTCGTGTGTTTACATATAAGTTGTGATTAGTGGATTAGTAGTAAGTGGTCATTATTAAAGGTGATGATGATTCTCTATAATCATTCAATTAATAATACATACGGAACCTAAGTAAACCCTGGATTCAAGGTATGCATGGTAGATTTCAAGTTTCAAAAAATGAGAAACCTATTTCAACGAGTAGATTATAGATTCCAAGTGGAACCTGTATGGAACTTGGAATTGCTCATTCCTAACCAACGTCCCAAATTTATTAATGCTTATACAAATATGCTGATTTTTAATTGAGTGACTTACTAATTTTTAATAATAAAATTATCGACCATTTTAGGTTATCAACTCTCATTTAAGTTATTATCAACATTTATTTGATTTTTATTTATTTATTTGCTTTTATCATCGTTTACCAATTATTTGTGTTTTTTATCAATAGATTTTACTTAAATTTAACAATTATATGAATTTAATAAAATCTACTAACTTGTATGACTTACCAGCTTATCTCTAGTTGGGTAACATTAGAACGAATCGAAACTTGTACATCTTTAACTAGACAAAAAGCCTTTTTATTTTCGAAGATTTGCAATCGATATTTCCCCCAAACAACCGGTTTGTCTGTTGTAACTTTTCACAAGTCAAAAGAAAATTTTTGACTTTCCCACCAAAATCTTTTAAATTATGCAAATTCGGAAAAAATTAGGCATAGATATATGCGTCATAATCAATACATCGAGAAAGTTTCGTGTGCTTAAGAGAGAAAAGTCAAGGTACATAAACCACAAGATTTGAGAAAAAAGCCAAAAATCACAAGTAAAAACAAAACATTCCAGTGCTAAATGCATGGTTGTGAAACTCGAGTGACAAAGGTGAATGAGCAAATTCACCAAACGTACATATACACAGGGAGACATCCTCAATCTCCTATATTTGACATGAAATCGGATTATTCATCAAAATGATGATTCTCATAACTAATTCTACAATAGTTGAGCCAAATTTGAGCCCTGACAGCGAATCCGTTCACATATATTATTTTTCATTCAGCTGAACTCAAGCACATCTAATTTCTCTATGGAGCTTATTAGATCAAGCAAAAGCTCATAAAGCTTCCTTAAAGGCAAGGCATACGGCTGATGAGTTCAACAAAGTCCAATGCCAACTTTAGTCTTGTCGGGTATGCGAGATCTAGGAATGGAAGTATCTATCCTCGATTTTTTCTGAGGGTCTTTGTCTACACTACACCTGTCAAAATGGGTGTATAACCCATTTATGACCCATTTAAATATTAAATGGGTTATAAATGGGTCAAGCTTTTTTTTAGTATAACTCATTTATGACCCATTTAAAGAAAGCTTGACCCATTTATGACCCATTTAATATTTAAATGGGTCATAAATGGGTTATACACTCATTTTGATAGATGTATCTATAATTGGTTAAAAAAATTAAAAAGACTAAAATACATGGCCTGTTGATGAACTTGAATAAGTTTAAAATCTTTAAAAAATATTATAAGAATAAATTTTCCTAAGTTTAGTTAGATAGATAAATATTTTAACAATATGGGTCGGGTCGGGTATGGGTCGGGTATGGATTGGGTTGGGTATGGGTTAAAAATTTTATCTTTTGTCTTAAATGTGTCATAAAAACGGGTTAATGGGTCGATTTGGGTCGGACCATTTATGACCCGACCCAAACCCGACCCAACCCACCCATTTAACAGGTCTAGGACTCTACACAAATAAGCATACTAATTCACTCCCTCATCATTTTTTTTTTATCATTTCATATGATCTAAATTTTTTTTTTTTTGCTTGCTTTGGTAGGTTGATGATGCATCAAGAGGACCGGTGCCAGATTTTTCTACATCTACTGCGCATTTTTCTTTATCCGCCATTGACCCACCACATGATGAGGAAGTAAGAGTAGCGTAAAATAGACTAGCATTATGGCTTAATGGGACTTTAGAGCTTTTTAACACAGAATAATCAAGAAACATGAGACAAAGAGGGTGGAACTTTGAAAACACAAAAAGAAAGACACGAGCAGATGAAGTATGGTAAAGTCAGAGTTATTGAAGAATTTTCTCTCCGTTTGTATTTCCCGATGGCTGGTGACTGGAGAAGTTTAATGGCTGATGATGAGAAAACTTTCATGGCTAATTCATGATGATGATGATGATGATGACGGCGAAAAACAGGAAGAACAAGAAGAAGAAGAAGAGTAGGACAAAGTCGTTCTTAGATGCCTGACCTACATAAGAAGGCACCAAAGTAGATGATATATTTGGACTTTTTGTTGTTAAAATGACTGAAAGACTTGATCCCCTTTAATACTTGTAGCAGGTACTACGTTATCTGATATGATACTTTTTGTCCTTGAGTTCTGAATACTCCAGTACAATATCTCTGGAATTAGCTTGAAGCTTCATTGTCTAGTTATAATTTGCATATTTTGTGTCCAATATTTTTGATATATCATGTCATAGGGCTCCAATTCGGGACATTGTAGAATGTCCCCATGCATTAATGGCCCTTACGTAGCGATGCTAAACATTTTTTCTGAAAAGAATCTTCTGTGACACTTGCAAACTGTCATCCAAAGATTATAGAGGCGTTCGACTAGTATCGGACAATATATTTCTAGTGACAGTTTTATGTTGCAGAAAATATCCTTGAAATAATTATATCATGACATTCACAGCAGTGTTGCGGTTCCCGTTACTATTGAGCGTCCTCGAGGCCTCCTATGCTGTCATTTTAGGAAATTGCTACTGTAGCATCTGGCATTGTTTTTCCTTCTTTCAGCGGCGTTCTGAAATTCCCTTGGTGACTTTTTCTGTTATAGTGAAAGTTTTCTCCAACATCTAACAAATTAAGCAGAACAAAGGCACTTTCCATTATTACGCATAGAACTCGAGTACAAATCGATCTTGGAGATACAGTTTCATTGATAACCAGCACCAACTCAGATTTCATCTGGCTTTTCCTTGCTAGTCAAATAGGCTTCTGTGTTCTATCCCCACTTATCACAACTCTTGCGCTAGCCCTAGAACTATTTCAAGGAGTTGGCATTCTTGAATAATCTAATACAGTTGAGCAAGGAAGTGACGCATTAGGCAAATTTATTGAACACCCTTGCATGAGAGACAAGACCCGCTCTCCTATACATCAAGATAGGTTCTCAATTATTCACGAAACATGTAATTTTCATACCTAAGCGACAATCCTTGAGCTGTATTTGTGCCCCAATAGAATACCAGCATGCATCATATAATTGTTCCCAAGCTGAAACCATGCATGCATGGCAATATTCATGCTGAAGTGCTACGTTGAAAGCTCCATGGCCTTTGTACAAAGGATAATCGCTATCAGACGTGAGGATGAAACAATTGTAGCCTCCGGACGATGTCTCATGAACTAGTTGGTCCAACACATATAGCACAGAGTCCACGTAAGGATCTTGCGGAGAGAATTTTTCCACACTGCAACTTGTATATACAAACGTGGTATCTGGATCACCCCTTGCGACATTGAAACCACTAAAGAACACAATCAAGGTAAGGACAAGTTTCTGAGATGGAGCAATATGAGTTTCAACTTCTGTAATCTCACTTTGTGTAGATTCAGTTTCGCACTTAAAGAACACAGCTGAGGTTGATATATAAAGGAGGTTGTCAACACTGCTTTCTCCGCTATCCGTCTTGCTATTTCTTTTATTGGATCAATGCTCTCATTATGAATTATATAATACTTCTACTTAGGTCTTGCTCGCTATTAATCAGTTGCAGAAAAATCCTTGACAGCTTCGACTAATACATCTACTGATTTTATTCTTTCTCGGCAGTGGCGTAATTCTTTTGTCCCATTGTTCCATGGGGGCATTTCGTCTGCCCTACAAAGAGTAAACCTAGTTTCTTTTTCTTTGGTTTTTCGGTGGACGTGATTCCTCCAATAGTATAGTGCACGGTCTTGTTTGCACACGCTTATATCTCACATGATACACCGGACTTCCCTTACTCCATAAAATGCTAACATAGATAAGTTCACTTGTACTTCTTTTAGTAGGAGACGAGAATGTCAGATGTGTACTTAAAGAAACGTTATTGCGGTACATATTATAAACAAAAGAACCCATAAAAAAATTATTTTTACATAGGATGGAGTTAACATACAGTTGTCAACGACCAAACATATCGTGTTTTGCGTATGAAAGTTTTCAATATCATAAGAAGTCTCAAAAGGTTTTAGTATGATCTTACAATTTGTGAAGGTATTTACAGTTAATTTTGTTGTATCATATGAGCTTTACTCCAATGACCAATGTTTTTGCCGATGATATGAGAATTGAGACAATTTGATTGTCGTGAATTCACTTGACCTCGAGAAATATGTAACACAAAAAAAAGTCATGATTGAGTATATTATTAGAGAAAGGGAAAATAATACAAATGGTCTTTAAACTTTGACCTAATGTGCAATATGGTCATTGAGCTTTTAATTTGTTCAATGTGGTTTCTAAATTTTTACTTTATTCAATGCGGTCCATGAAATTTAGCCCAATGTCCAATGTGGTCCTTGAACTTTTAAATTATTTAATGTGGTCCATGAACTTTTGATACATATTCAATTTAGTTCTAAACTAGATGAAAATGTTCAATGTCGTCCCTGAATTAGAATTAAT
This sequence comes from Angophora floribunda, assembly GCA_014182895.1. Classification (NCBI taxonomy): domain Eukaryota; kingdom Viridiplantae; phylum Streptophyta; class Magnoliopsida; order Myrtales; family Myrtaceae; genus Angophora; species Angophora floribunda. Next base: position 1,795,493 of record CM024712.1, read on the forward strand.
GAAAGGACAAAGTTGAACATTATCGTATAGTTCTGAGACTAAATTAAATATTTACTAAAAATTTAGGGATCACATTGAATAAATTAAAAATTTAGGAGCCACATTGTACATTTGGGTTAAGAGACTTCATTTAATAACTTAAAAGTTCATGGATCACATTGCACATTGGGCTAAAGTTCATGGATTATTTATGTTATCATCCCTTAGAGAAAATGTGGCACCTTCTCTCTTCTCCAATAAATCTTGAATTTTCTAAGGGTACATTTGTTAGCGTTCCTATTTTTTCTATTTTTCTGTTCTTTTGCTCCCTAGAATAGAAAAATAATAGAAATTTGTTGGGTAACGTCAATTAGTGTTTTTATTTCTTAGAATGGAAAGTTGTTCCAGAGAACATATTTCGAACAAAAATAAGAAATTAGAAAAAAGTAACTTCCTATTTCTTGGAACAATTCTTGGAATATGTTTTTTTTTTCTTTTTTTTCGTTTCTTCTTTTTCCTCTTCTAATCGATCATTGGCACCTGCAGCCACCAGAAGAAGAAGAAAGGGAAAAAAAGAAAAAAAAGAGAGAAAAATCTCAAAAAATTATTAAAAATTTAAAATAAATTTTAGGTTACAAAAAAGGTCGGGATTGAGCATATTATTAGAGAAAGGGAAAATGATACAAATGATTTTTGAACTTTGACCTAATGTGTAACGTGGTCTTGGAACTTTTAATTTGTTCAATGTGGTTTATGAATTTTAGTCTAATATGCAATGTAGTCTTGAACTTTTAAAATGATCAATGTGGTCCATGAACTTTTGATGCATATTCAATTTAGTCCCTAAACCAGATGAAAATATTTAATGTCATCCATGAACTTTGAATTAATGAAAGGACAACATTGAACATTATTATATAGTTCAGGGACTAAATTGCGTATTTACCAAAAATTTAGGGATCACATGAATAATTTAAAAGTTCAGGGACCACATTATACATTTTGGTAAAGTTCATGAACCTCATTGAACAAATTAAAAGTTTAGGGACACATTGCATATTGTGGCACGTTTTGTCTTCTCCAAGAAATCTAGAATTTTCTAAGATGCTCTTCAAGTACCTAGGTATATTCTTGTAAGATATCTTAAGTAGAAATGTGTAGCTAATAGATCAACCACATCTAGTGGGAAAAATTGTCCAAAAATTCCTAAAGCTGTTGCACTTTGCCAATTCAAACCTAAATATTTCAATTTTGTTAATTGAATCATAAACCTTTTCAACTTTTGCTAATTGAGTTTATTCGACCAATTTTAGTCTAAAATTATTGAGGTGGATATTGGCCGTCTAACATGGCATGACCATCGTTAATGTGACAATTTTTAATGATATTTGATATTTCTCAATTTTTTTTCATTTTTTAATATTTTCTTCTCATTTCCTTCTTCATTTTTTTCCTTTTCCTTTTCCTTTTGTTTCCCCTTTGTCGACTATTGCCAGGCCTTGTATTTGCCGGCCTCAAGTGAGGGCTTCCCTTGTTGGCCTTGGGTGAGGGACACTTGAGCTTGAGTTGGCAAGGATAGACCTTTGCCAGATTGTGTGACTCTTGCCCAAGCCCAACAAGGGTGACCCTTTGCCAAATAGGGTAGTCCTCGCTAGACCAGCAAGGGTAGTCATTCGCTAGATCGAGCAAGGGTTTGCCCTCACTAGCTCAAGTAAGGGCAACCGTTGCCCGATCCAAGAGGGGTGGCCCTTGCCTAGGGTGGGTGGAGGTCACCGAGACTTGGTGATGGCCGGTGGAGGGAAAAAGAAAAAAGAAAAAAAGAGAAAAAGAGGAAAAAAAGAAAAAAGAAGAAAAGAAGAAGAAGAAAAGAAGAAGAAGAAGAAGAAGAAGAAGAAGATAAAAAAAACTCATAAAAATTAGAAAAAAGTATTAAAATATTATTATAAATTATTAATGTCAATAATTCTTATTAAAATAAGGTAGATGGACTCAATTGGAAAAATTGAAGAGGTTTATAACTTAATTAGCAAAGTTGCAATAAGTTTATGACTTTTTGAACAATTTTCCCCTTATAATTTCTCTAGAAATATTTGTGATTTAGGAACATATCTTCTCTAAATATGTTTGTTTAATAGGTTGGCCGCATCTAGTATTCTTTAGAAATATCTAAGAGTAGTTACACCTCTTTGTATAGCTCATAGGTAGCCAAGAAATACTCCCATATATGTGTGCCCTTAGCTTACATTTGGATGGTCAATAGCCTTAGTAGACTCATGCTTGTAAGTGAAGGCAGAAGAAGGGAAGTTTGTAGTAATATAGATCTATGTGAATGATATAATCATCAACGGAAATGATGTAAAGGAGATATGTCAAATTAGAGTCAATCTCTTCATGCAGTTTTAGATGAAGGAGTTTAGATAACTCAAACACTTTCTTGGACTCACGGTTAAGCAAACCAATGAAGGGTGTTCCTACATCAATAGAAGTATGGACAAGGTCCCTAGAAAAGTTTTGAATGCTTGATTGCAAGATGATGCCTTTGCCTATGGATGGAAATATAATGTTGTGTGCAGTTGAAGGATTAACTATGTGTAGGCAATTGGCGGGTAGCCTTTTCTACCTAGCGATAACATGGCCTGACATTGCCTCCACAAAGGGAGAAGCAAGTTGGTTTATGGAGAGACTACAAAAGCCTAACTTGGATGCAGTGAGATGAATGTTAAGGTACATATTATTTATTTATTTATTTATTTTGGGCTCTTATATAAGAAAGAATCATTGTGTGAGGTAATATAGCGTTGTGATATGAACTTTACTTGAGATCATGACACAAGGCGATCAACTAACAAGTACATGTTTAGTCTCAGATCAACAATGGTGCCATGGTGTACTCAAAGACGGCCACTTATGTCATTTTCTACAACATAAGTTGAGTACAATGGTGTAGTAATGGCCACTCAAGAGAGTACATGGTCAGTATAGTTGATGGAGGATTTCATCAACTGCTGCTAGACTGTATTGATAATCTATTAGCCAAGAGCTTGGTGGAGAATCCAATTTTTCATGCAAGGATTGAATAGAAGTAAACTACCACTTCTTGTGGGAAAAGGAACTTCTGGGCAAGGCATAAATGGATTACGCCAAACCAAATGCTCAAGTTGCAAATATCTTCACTAAAGGACTTTTAGCAACAAAGTTTGAAGAGTTTCAAAAGCAACTTGACATAATTGCTAGATCCAGTTAAGAAAAGAATAGTAGGTGAGATGGAGTATCAAAGAAAAGGTCGCATCTTCTCTTTTCTCCAAAATATCTAGATTTTTCTACTCTACTTCTTAAATATCGAAAATTCTTCTTATAAAATATTTTAAGTGATAATATGTGACCAATAGATTCGCTGGGAATATCTAAAAGGTTGGTTCACATCCTTGATTAGCCTCTAAATAGTCAAGAAGTGCTTCCATTTGGGTGTGCCCTTGACTCCCTTGGGTGTATAAGGGGTCCTCCCAACGATATAGGAGAGTGCCTTTAATAAAATTCATGATAAAAATAATATAATTTCTTTAATTAAGCGTCGTACATCTTTTTCAACACACAGCAAATTACAAAAGTATGGATATTTCATACTTCTTTTAAAATCCTAAAATTATTGTACCACTGCTAATTTTAGTCATAAACATTTAAAATATAGTCTTAAACTATTGCATCACTGATTTTGCAAAATTTTAAAAAAATTTCTTAATTTTTTTCCTTTTTAAATTTTTTTTTCTATTCTTTCCTTCTTTGTCTTCTTCCCTCCACCGGATGCTGGCTCGGCAATGGCCGACGAGGGCCAGGTGGGGGCTTGCAGGGATATTGTCGGGGTACGGTCTGCATCTCTCTCGCTCTCTCTCTCTGTTTGTCTATCTCTCGGTTTCAGAGACCTTCGAAATTCACATTTCACTGAACAGGGAAGAGTGCTGGAAACCTATTTCTGTTTTCTGCCCCTTTCGTTTGTGAAGCTGAACAGAAACGGGGGAGTTGGAAAGCCAAAGCAAGAAGAAACCCTCTTCGTCGAGGCCTTGCACCACGGCCATTAACGGGGCGCTGTCCTGCATTGGTGGAGGCTCTGCTTGTTCTTGTCGTGGAGGAATTGAGCAAATGGGTTCAAGTATTCTTGTTCATCGACGATTGGGTCTAGCTGGGGCGCTGCTTGGGAGGCGAGAGAAGGCTCGTCTCCCATCCGTGCGCGCGCGTGAGCTGGGGTCTGAGAGATAGCGGAGGCAAAAGCATGCGAAGAAATGGCAGCCTTCTGTTGTTTCGTTCTCAAAGAAACCGCGGGCAAATGGAGAGAGAGAGAGAATTTTGAGAGATGTGGGATTGGAGGTTGGAGACAGGCCGACTAGAGTTTGGTGACGATGATGAAGAGTACGAAGAAGACGACTTGCAAAGCTACAGTGGTGAAGATTTAGGAGCTTCGCTCATGAAATCAAGAGATCGAAGAAGAGGACAGCCCAGGTGGGGCGTGGCGGCCCTCGCGCACCTAGGCCGTGACCCTTGCCTGTTGCAAAGGATCTTTGCTGGCCATCGACCAGCTCTGATGACCGGCGGAGGGAAGAAGATGAAGAAGGAAAGAATGGAAAAAAAAAGAAAAAGAAAAAATTTAAAAAATTAAAAAAAATCACAAAATGACATTGATCGTCCATCTTTGCTGCCGGCCATGTCACATAAATTGATCGGTGCTGACTAAACTGTCACGTTAGTGTTTTCTGCCTTAAATTGGTCAGACAAACTATATTGGAAAATCATGAAAAATTTAGGATTAAATTGATCAAATTAAAAAGTTTAGGACTAAATTAGCGATTGCATGATAGGTTTAAGACCTTTTAGACAATTCCCCAAACTTTATCTTAGGCAAATTCATCAATTAGATTAAATGGATTTAGTATGAATTAATTGGGTTATTGGGGTGACGATATGAGACATGGAATTGTCTAACTCGCCCACATTAAAATAATCTAAAAATCTGTAAATGCATAAATAATGCGTTAAATGAAAGATAATACTTTCAATTCCAATTTAGACACTCAACCAAATGCCTAAGTGATGCAAAAAATGGGTGCTTGTTTAGAAATTTTGTTGAAGTTAAAAAAAATCTAGTATTTTGAAATTGTGAGAAAAATGATCTTGGGCAACCATACTAGCTTAAAATACAATTTTTTGGGTTATTGTGGGTTAATCATGCCATGGCATTCCAAGTCCCACGTCAAATGAGACTTTTGATTTTTCTCAAAAGCTAAAATTCCAACAAGTGGTTACTATCTCGAGTAGTCAAATCAAGTACAGCTTTTAGAGATTTGACTTAGAGATTTGACTTACATGATATAAGTTAACAAATAGCATCAGAACAATATTCTCTTGAATGGACTATTCTCATAAACACTCCGAAAAGGTTGAGGGGTGGTTCCTAAGACGAGGGATTGGCAGGCTTTTAAAATGAAGGAGGAACAGGAATGAAGGGAGTCACACAAAGTATCAGTTGGCCAAATGGTCACTACTTTATTTGGTCATACCAATCACTTCTTTTGAATGCTTGATCTATATAAAACACATGATTGTCACATAGTGCTAATCGTATCCTCTCACTACTTAGATATATGGTTATAACAAGACTCACATCATGTAGTCTCACCACACTTAATGGCTAAAACTCTTAGGATGAACTTTCTTACGATGTCCCAAGGCACGAATTCAGCCACGGATCATGGTGGGTTCACAATAGATGACTCGAACAAAATTGGAATCATGCCAATTTCACAATATCTGAATCAAGTCATATGAATGTAGAGGATTGGTTCACATGCCAGGGTGAGTATTGACAGTAATCTCACATCACTTAAGTACGTAATTACGTGTCTTCTATGCACATACTCTTTCTCTCTCTATCAAACAACTTAAATTTCTAGATTTGAATATTTTAATAGATTAGGGGGGGCAACGTTAGGTCTTATCATGTGCACTCAAAATGTCCATTTCATAATTTTTTTCTGAGTTCGTTGCACCAATTGATTAGCTTGGCTTTGCGTCCAAAACGAGATTACCGGAAAGATTCAGCCAAGCACGAGACACAAAGCATAATTTGGAAAGGAAGTAATCAAAGTGATTAGGAAAGGGAGGAAAAGAGGAGAAAGAAAAGAAAGGTTCCCATGGACAAGTGGGTGACCAAGCCATGTGCAACCATGTGGTGGTTGGTCCTCCCGGGGTCCACGAGCCCACTTCATCTCTCTTCCCTGATAAGGAAAGCAATTTTGTTCTTTCCCTTTTGTTCTCTCATTTTCATATACGAAAACTGTTCTTTTCATCTCCCCCATCATTCTCCTATTTTTCTTCCTTACTTTCCAAAACTCTCCTTGAATCAGCCATTATCGCTTCTCCATCGGCACAGAGACCCAATTATGTATGAACCTGTGAAATTTGAATTCATTTCATGGGGGGTGTAAGCGGGGTGACCTAAAGTACTACAGCTCCTCTTATTTCTTAGTGTAATGTGGTGGAAACTATATGGTGCCATCGGTTTGTAATTACATGATGTTTTGAAATCTCAATCTAAGTTGAAAAGTAAAATTTATCCTTCTAGCAGCATTAGGTTAAAAGGCCCTTGTGTTGAGCGAATCATATTGGAACAAGAAATCGTATCCCATTATGGTTGGAAAACTGCTTTGACTTCGCTTTTAGGATTTCATAATTACCTTACCTAAATGAAAAGGATAGATTGATAAATAACAATATTGACTTTTCTTCTATTTTTTCACTTCAATTGGACTGTCATTAACTTCATTCTTTACCTATATTTGATGACTCAATTTTATTCATGCCTCATAGCAAAGTAGCTAGTCATAACTAAAGGAAAACAAATGTCGAATCGAATAATTCATCCACATATTACTTTCCCCTAAAGTATAGTGACGTGCAGTATGAATGAAATATATTCTTATGTAGAACCAAGGAAAAGTGCCTATTTGCAAAATTCACCAATTGAAATATTTTTTGCATGCATGCGTCACAAAATACATAGCCGGTGTTCGGTGCCCAAAAATAATAAAGCCATTATGGACTTAAAAAATTAGATTATGAAATTGATTGATTCTCGAACAAGATGCCAAGTCGTATATATTGAGGACCAATACAAGTGCGGATTGACTATACGAATTATTTCATTATTTTAGAAAAGTTGTCCCCTCTCGACGGCGTGATCCTCACGCACCTTTGGATACGGGCGATTAGACACGTCGTCATCTTTATGCTAATGATGATGTGCAATGGAGCCTTAAATCTGAAAATTCCTGTTCTCAGAGTCTAAATTCTCTTCCGGCCGTCCAATTTCAATCTCTCTCTCTCTCTCTCTAACTTTTGGTGGGGGGGCTACCTACCCTGTTAACCCAACAATACATCTATTTGTGTCAGAAGGTGACTGAGGTTTCCGCCTTTTGTCCTTGCAAGCAAGAATGACCGACCCCTCTTGTGTCAGAAACAAAATCCCAACGCCCAATCTCAGTTGATCCCTCAAAGTTAGTTGTGTACTAGGATTGATTCTCACGACCACACCCTAGAAAGACCTCATCTCTCTCCCCCTCAAAGCCACGTAGCCTCTCGAGTTTCTGAGGGATCTGCATGCCCCCATGGCTCCTGGGGATCCGGTCGCCATGAATCCTCCTCCTACACCTTCCCTCAGAACCAAGATCTCTCGCCGGTTCCTCAAGTCCCTCGTAAAGATCCGGGCGTCGCGTGAACCAGGAACCGGGGGTAATATCCAGAGATGCGCTCGGAGGATAAAGATCGCTGCCTACTCGAGCATGGCTTGTGCTGCTGGATCGAGGAGGGCCTGGAGCCGAGCCCTTCTTGCGAAGCTGCGGAGCCAAGCCAAGCGCCGTCACCATTCGCAGCACCAAAGATGCTTGGGTTTGAAGAGAAAGAGAGCAGGCTCCAGAAATATGGCGCCGTACAAGGTGAGCCGAGCCGATGAGCTCCGGCGGCTAGTCCCTGGTGGGAAAGCCATGGATCTTTGCAACTTGCTGGAGGAAACAAGTCATTTCATCCAGTGCCTTGCAGCTCAGGTTAAGGTCATGCAGACTATAGCGGATCGGTGCTCGGTTTAAGGTTTTTTCTGGGTTGAAATCTTCTGATGCAAAGAAACCAAACACACGATATGGTTTAAAGTTAAAAGCTAAGAGAGAATTATGGTGAGTTGATGTTGAGACAGGTAAAGGGTTCACAGTTTATCAGGTTCTACTTTCTCATGCACATATAGATACTTAAAAAGGATACAAGGGGAAAAGAAGGATATCTCTCTCTTTTGTGGAGAGACTGGAGAGATAAAGAGAAGATAAGAGGAAAGCTAAACCTTCACTTGTAGAAAGCAGATGATTATCCATAGTATCTCTTATATTTACTCTCTCTCTCTCTCTCTCTGTGATTGAATTCTGTCAATGGATTAAGGCATGGAGCAGTCTTGCAGGTGTGGAAACAATCCGTGATTCTGTTTAAGAGTCTGTTTCTGATGGGGGGTGTGGAGGTAAGTTAATCATGCTGGCCCTCTCCATGCTCATAAAATAAGAAAATATGTGCGGGGGTTATTATCTGTAAACCAAAAAGAATAAATGAAAAAACTCTGCATTATTGTGGTTCTGATTCATTAATCGTTTGTGAAATAACTTTAGCAAGTGATCATTATAATTTATTGCTTCAGCTGTTCTTGTTTTTTGCCATTTTTTGCTCAAATAACACTGATTTATCTAAGCCTCAAAGAGCTCTCTGTTTATTCCCTTTGGCATCTCAATATGCTAACCACACATTTTTTTTTCCTTAACTCGCAATTTTTTTCCACAAACTATTTTTTCATAATGAAAAAAAATTGTAGTGAAGAAGGGCTATCAGCATAATTCATTAATTCATCATTCAGAGATAATTTCATCCGAGATGCTTGCAGAACATATTATTGAATTTGGATTTAGTAAATATCATTGGTCATTATCGAGTTATTGCTGCGTTGTTGATTAATACAGATAATAAATGTCAATTGAATTCTTTTTTAAACGTATAATCCTTTCTTTGAACTTTCTATTGTTGTTGTTGTTGCGTAGTTTTTAGTTCGAGTTCATTTGCATTAGCGTAAATCATTTATATTTGAATGCAAACTTTATATCCACATTAGTGAATTTTACATGTTAAACATATCCATTCATAGTTTAGCCTTTTTAATCTGTAGATTATAATTGTTGTTGTCATGATTTATTTTTACATCGAGTTAGCCATTGAGACAATCGTCTATTTACCTATTACATAACGAGAAGATGGAATTCTTATGGAATTCTTAAATCTTAAGGAAATTATTCTCCTCTTCTCTAGATATCTTTATGAAAATTTCGCAATTTTACTACGCAAGTGAGGATAAACATGTGATTAATTATTCCTTAAGAAGTCACGTGTAAATTACTCTATCAGTAAACACTTTTTCCCTTTTATTTGATGAATTTATTTTTAAAATTTTCTGAATGTTGAACGAAAAAAGAGAGGATAAATTGGGTAATTAAAATCAATCACTTTCTACACCTTTCTCGGTCAAGGAAAATAGACAGCATCATCCCAATATTTTAGATTGGAAAAGCATGAGTCGCTCCGTCCAAGCTTTGACTCTCGAACAATGAATGAAGTTTCAATTTTTGATTTTTTTTTTTGGTAATTTCGACGGAACAAGGTTTAAGAAAACATGATCTCTTCCCAGAAAGAAGGTCAACGAGCCATCCAAATGTTTTGTGTGAGATTTCTAATTTTACGCTCAAAAATACTTATTTTTCTCTGTGCTGGTAAATTTCATTAAGTGTTGATAAATATTAGAGAACTGCTAGTTTAAAGAAAAGGACCTTGTAACTTTTTCCTAGTAACATATTAACTTACCCGCACTTTTACAAAGTTATCAATTTGTTTTGATAGTTTGTGAAGTTATTAATTTAGCAACACTTTTAGATTGATAACATGATATTATCAATCTATATTAGAGTGATTTATCAACTTTTATCAATTGAAATTATCGACTAGTATTAAGTTATCGGGTCTCATTTGAATTACATATCAACATTTAGTGATTTTTATTGAATTAACCAACTTTTCTATTGAGTTGTCAATTTTCGATTCATTGGGTCATCAACTATCATCTAAGTTGTTTACCAATATGTATTTGAATTTTTTTATACTTCATAGCTTTTTCATCTTATATGAATTTTTATTTACATTTCTTTGTAACTCTTGAATTTACCAACTTTGTTTTACAATTATCAATCTTAATTAGAATGACTCACCAACTTTTCTCCAATCAAGTCACCCACTCTAATTCGAATTAGAATAATGTCATAAGTGGTCCCTTAGCTAATCTTTTTTTATTATTATTTTAAATTGAAAACAAAAACACAAAGTTAAGCTACTGAAAAACAAACTAGTGGAAGCACAACAACATAGATGCACGCATAAGCTTGTGAGGTTTGACGCCTAATGGTGAGTGCTAAACAAAGGGCTTATGCCACCCACTTCATGAGTCATGACCTCCTGTGTCAAGTCGGCTTACTAACTACGACTTGTATACAGCATCGGCTTGCTCATCCCATATCTATCCTCAACATTCTAGATGGAACACGGGGTTTTGAGTCACGGGATGTGTGCACAAATGTGTCGTGCTGAAGCAAGAAAACATGCATATTCTGCTTCTAATTGCAAATATAGATATTCATCCTACACCACCTACAAAACAAAGGTTAGTAATTGCAGGACCATTTAATATGGTCGGTAGTAACATATCTTAAGTCGCATTTGATAATTGAAAGATCACACAGAAACGTTATATTGAAATAGAGAGTTAGGGATATGTCCTCTATTTGGTTTTAAACCGGTCCCCAAATGAAGAGTAGCTGAGTTGTCGCAAACCTCATGAAGTGGAGTTGAGGAGATTGATGATCGACAAGATAGTGAACTTGTGCTTATGAATAAATAAGGTGTGGGCCACGTTTAAATCCTCTTAGATTCAGCTAGGGTCGCAATATGAATTTCGTGATGTATGTCTATCTAGATGTTGTCACTGACCTATTCTGAAGTAAGCTATGGATCTATCAAGATCTAGTGGCGACATGGGAGAAACGTGTCAAATCTACACTGAAGTCACTAGTATATATAAATTAAAGATTTTAAGTAAGGGGATTTGATTAAACTAAATCACCCTTTTGTCCAAGATTAGTACCGCTCTCTCTACAAGACCTCCATGAACCTAAAATCTATGTGGAGGCACTGCTACCTCTAACTCTCAAGTTCTAATGAGCAAACAAGGAGCACGGGCCTATTGAACAATTGGAGACAAGTAGAAGTTGAATATAAACAAGTGTCCGTTCATCATGCAAAAACCAATAAACAGGTCCATGCATTCGCTTCTCTAAGAATGCAGGCATGCAATTCCACGCTATTGGAAAATCCATGCGGAAAGATTACAAACGGCCTTTTACAACTCCATCAATTAAAAGAAGAAAAAAAAAATAACCGCATTACTTATCCTAGAGTTTGAGATATAACAACGACCTATTAAAATGGATCATAAACCAATTTCTTAACTCATGTATATTGAGTTAAGTTGTCATATATATAAATTTCATATCATAAAACTCAATATATCAATAATGTCATGTTCCTGTCAATCACCTTAACGAAATCAGAGGAGCTACTCAAACTGGTCGCAAACCTGAAGTGATGTGCTGCAAGTCTATCTTGGCAGAATAGAAATGCTCTCTCTCTCTCTCTCTCCCCTTCTTCCATCTTTTCTTGCCTCTCTCTCTCTCCTTCCATCTTTTCTTGCCACCTTGTCACTTTCAGCAAGTCCTTTGAGATCCCCCCTCCCCCTCCTTTGCCAAAATTCGGCCATGACAGGACAGGAATGGCCTGACCTCCACATATGTTGGCAAGAGCCCGAGACGAGCAAGAAAGGGGAGGCTCACGTGAACCTGCTCTGCTCGGCTGTGGTCCCAGGCCAGGGCCTCGGGCCATCCATGGGCTTGGCTCCGTTCGGCTGTGGGTATACCTTATCAATCCTTCGGCCCGGGTCCTCCAAATCCACCACAGACCTCTAAAAAGTTCTGGAATTCATCAATTTGAAAGCACAAACGACGGTCTAACCGCTAACGGAGCCTTGTGTAGTGACGTTGATTACGGAGCGAGAATACTAGGTCCCGTAGTATAAAGATCGGAATGTGCGTCAGAGTGATCCATGGATACGAGGACTAGGTTGAACGCCCATGAAGCTGCAAACTTCTCGGAAGGCCTGATCACCAGATGTAGGAATAACCTTGGAATGACATGGATATGACAATCTAAAAAGAACGCACGAGGTCTTGTGCTTTGAAACCGAAGGCGTTTTCGCTGACTGGAGGATTTTACAGATCCTCAGCTTCCTCTTGCAGTTGAAGATGGAGGAGAAAGACGATCCATATCCAGAAATGCTGCTGGTAAACAACCCTAGGACATTTTAACATGGTGGTTAAGCTTTCTCAATCAAAATGATCATGTGTTTGGATAAACATTTGATTGAGAAGGAGAAACAACTCATTCAAGCAAGCATCTCCTGACCCGATAAGTCGTCTAATTAATTCGGGTGTCAGCAATAAGAAATTTTTTAAAAATGGAAAAATAAAAACCCTAGCCTTGTCGAGCCCAACGCCGCCGCCTCCACTAGCCCGTCCCAGGATGTCACCTCAACCTCGATCCTCCATGGCTACGAGACGTATGAAAATTGATCTTCCAATATCTTATCTTCAGAATGCCAGCTGTCTCACTAAACAGTACACCCGTCGAATCCGTATTAGACTGTTACGTGGATTGAATATTTCGAGCTGCGGGTTCGAATTGGTCACCTCCAACATAAAACAAAAGAAGAAACGAGCACCGATATTGCGGACCCCAACACAGGGCGGCGCAATCCCCCCACTTTGCCACAAAGTAATCTTTATCTGTTCGCCATTTGTGTCGTGTCGCGTCAATATAATACACAAATAATTGATGTAGAAGTTATGGTGATATGGATGTCATTACAAAGGATAACATTATCAGAAAATTTTAAGTCAAATTCACTTTTAAAATTTTTAATTTTGTCAATAGATGGATTTAATACATTTTGAATAATTTTTTCCCGTTACAAAGTGACATGATAAGGAAGAATTGTCTCTATACAGACCGCTTCGATGAACTCTATCCAGGCCAACCAGTCTTCTATATTGCAGACATCAGCAATGATGAATGATAATCTTCCATAAGAATAAAATCTCCATAAAGACGACAGATTGTCACATGGATGACAGACATCGTAGCTAGTGCTGTCAATAAAAGATTTCCCAAAAAGAACACGACAGCGCCCAACAACACAAGTTCAAAACAGCAACCGCGCACGCGACGGTCCTGCTTCTTTTCGAGCATATGACAAGATACTGAGTTGAGGTTTTCTTGGAACCCATAGAAGTCAAATGGATTCTCAGTCTCAATCTCATGGCCACCTAGTGATGCTACCTTTCATGGCCCATGGCCATCTCATCCCCTTCCTTGCCCTCGCCCGTCGCATCCGCCGCCACACCCCTTTTGTCGTCACCCTCGCCACCACTCCTCTTAACCTCCGGTACCTCCGCTCCACCATGTCCCCCTCCGATGCCGACTCTGGGATCCGCCTCTATGAGCTCCCGTTCCGCAGCTCCGAACACGGCTTGCCCCCCGACACCGAGAACACCGAGAACTTGCCGCTCAATCAGATCATGGCGTTTTGCCATTCATCCGTGTCCCTCGCTGCTCCTGTGGAGCAACTCATCTCCAAAATAACCGCCGAAGAGGGCCGGCCACCTCTTTGCGTGATCTCGGACGTGGTGTTTGGGTGGTCCGTGGACATCGCCAGGAGGCTCGGGACGAAGAGCATCGCCTTCACCACGGGCGGCGCATACGGCACTATGGCCTACGTCTCCCTATGGCTTCACCTCCCGCACCGCTCCACCGATGCTGAGGAGTTCTCGGTGCCTGGATTTCCCAAACGGTGCCGGTTCCACCGCTCTCAGCTCCACCGGTTCATCCGAGAGGCAGACACTACCGACGAGTGGTCCAAGTTCTTTCAGACTCAGCTCAAGCTTTCGTTGGCCTCAGATGGTTGGCTGTGCAATTCAGTTGAGGAAATTGAGCCCCTTGGGTTTGATCTCTTGAGGAAGTACTTGAAGCTCCCTGTCTGGGCAATTGGTCCACTTGTCCCTCCTCAAATGCTTAAAAAATCATCACCGATCTCTCCCAACTCAACATTAAAATCCCTCCAAAAGCGTACGGGAAAAGCTCTTGGAGTGTCCCTAGAGAAATGCCTGGACTTCCTCAATTCACATGGTCCAAACTCTGTTTTGTACATTTCCTTTGGCTCTCAGAACACTATAAGTCCTAGCCACATGATGCAATTAGCCATTGGATTGGAATCGAGTGGCAAGCCTTTCATTTGGGTCATTAGGCCGCCGCTTGGTTTCAACATTAAAGGAGAGTTCCGAGCTGAGTGGTTGCCGCCAGGTTTCGAGGACCGGATGACAGGAAGCAAGCAGGGTTTGCTAGTGTGGAATTGGGCACCACAACTGGAGATCCTCTCGCACGGCTCGACAGGGGCATTCCTGAGCCACTGCGGTTGGAACTCGATCATGGAGAGCCTGAGCCAGGGGGTGCCGATCGTGGGGTGGCCCATGGGGGCCGAGCAGGCGTACAACGTCAAGATGATGGTCGAGGAGATGGGCGTGTGCATGGAGCTTACGCACGGGTTTGAGAGCCGGATCGACGCCGAGGTAGTGAAGCAGACGATCGAATTGGCGATGGAAGAGGAGGGAAAAGGAGGGGAGATGAGGAGGAGGGCCAATGCGGCGATGCGGCAAATGAGAGAAGCTGTGAAAGAAGGCAGTGATGATGACAAGGGATCTAGTGTCAAGGCCGTGGATGAATTTGTGAGGACCATTTTAGGTGAGTCAACAAAGGATACATTGTCATCTTCCTCTTGAGTCAATCGTCACTCAGAAAAGGTCTGTCAAGTTATAAAGACAACTAGAAAATCGTGTGTGAAACAAAATAACGTTTTTGGCGTGTCATACTTGCATCATTTGTCCGACAATTTTTACTATGTTTTGAGGTGCGACAGCATCCCATGTCATAACAATTCGTATCCATAACTGTCGTCGAATAATCAGATATAGCTTTGGTCAATATCAATCACGAGCCAAAAATTCGTTGTCTTGTCGTCAGATCGATTAATGGAATGGATTTCTATTGACATGTCCACCATCAAACACATTCGGACTACAACAGCCACTCGACCTGTCAAGCTTTTCATTCTCCAGCGCCTGTCATTTTCTGAAACCTAATTCGGAGAAAACATAGTGGTCTAACATAATTACATCTACTTTGGTCCAAAATTACATCTGCGTTATGTAATTTCTGCAGGTGATCAAGTTGAGTTACAATAGAATTATGTAACCACACAATCCGTCCAAAACTAATACAGCAATATCCAGGAAATTATGTCAAATGCAGGAAAAGGGGAAAAAGACATCATTAGTGTTGTGCGCGCTCACTTGGGAGTCTCAACATTTTTGGAATCATTTGAGTGTCACTTTGATAAAAAAAAAAATTGATCATTTTAGTACTATTGGGGAGAGGTGTAACCAAAAATTCTCCGTGACAATATTTTACTATAAACACCTAACGTAGCTCACGGGAAAATTGAAATCGGCAAAATTAGTGCTAGACAAGTCGTTTGGCCTATTTGTTTGCTGAAAATTAATGAATTGGGGCAAAATTCCAAAGCAACTCACGCCCCTCGCAAGCAAACCTACTAGCATTTCTCTGCAATGGTAGAAGTACAATGCAAGACCAAATCTTGACGTGGAAGGACACTTATTAAATGCCAAAAGTTCTAAAAGATACATTTAAGTGCCACTTTTTTTTAAAAAAAAATTGAAACATTTAAGTGCTAACTTCGGTGAAAGTAGCTGGAAACCCAACGTGGCTTGTTTTAATAATATAAGTGGTCTACGTGGCTCGTTGAAAAGCCGACTCAACAGATGATTATGCAAAACAACGTCATTTTGGCCCCAAAATTGCCTCGTCAGCAATAAACCCCTAAAATTGATTTAAAAATTAAGGGAAATACCACTAAAAATCCCAAATTATGCCACTTGGGACAATTTTACCCTAAATTTTTTTTTTCGTGCTATCAAAAACCCAAAACTATGCCACTTGGAACAATTTTACCCTAAAACTTTTTTTTTTGTCACCAAAAACCCCAAACTATGCCACTTGGGACAATTTTATCTTGAACTTTTTCTTATACAGCAAAAAATCCTAAACTATGCAACTTAAGGCTCATTTACCCCAAACTTTTTAAATGAAGGGCATTTTCGTCTTTTTGCTTTTTTCTTTTTTTTTCTCCCTCTTCCCTTTGCCATGGTCGGCAGAGGGGAAGTTGGCAAGAGCCACCCTTGCCAACGGCGGCGTTCGGCAAGGGTGGCCCTTCTCGGCGTCGGACGAGGGGGCTCAAGCAAGGGCTTCCCTCTATCGGCCATGGTAGAGGGAAGAGGGAGAAAGAAAAAAAAAAAAGAAAAGAAAAAGATGAAAAATACCCTTTAGTTAAAGAGTTTGGGGGTAAATGTGTCCAAGTGGCATAGTTTGAGGTTTTTTGTGGCATAAGAAAAGTTCAAACTAAAATTATCGCAAGTGGCATAATTTGAGATTTTTGGTGGCACAAAAAAAAGTTTAGAGTAAAATTGTCCTAAGTAAAGTTTAGGGTAAAATTGTCCCAAGTGGCATAATTTGGGGTTTTTGGTGGTATTTTCCAAAAAATTAAAAAGGGTGGGGGGAGAGTTTTGGCGAGGGCTATGGAGGCCCTCATCACCACCGTATCACCATTGTTGATAAGAGCTAGCGATGGTAGGGCCAAGGTTGACTGAGGGGTCACTAGGCCCTAGGCAATGGCTGGTGACCTTAGCCGATTACCAATGAGGGCCTCCGGGCCCTCATCCAAATCTAGGGCAAGGGTTGTGGCCTTGGTCGACTATTGGCCAAGGTCACTAGCCCCTAGCTAGGGCCAAGCGGAACCTCACCCCATCATCGCTAACCCTTCTAGCGATGTTGGGGTGGTGGCAATGAGAGCTACACAGGCCTCTTCGAATCCTCTCCCCTTCTATTTTTTTAAAATCAAGTTTGGGCTTTATTGCTAATGTGGTAATTTTTTTTTTTAAATGCCATGCGAATAATTTTTTGAAAAAAAAATTTGCTATTTTAAAAAGAACTACCATGTCGGCAAAAGAAGTCGCTGGAAAATGCTACGTAGGCAATTTAGTCAGAATTTCTTACCGTTGGTATTTAAGTGATCTATTTTTCTCTGATTTTGATATTTAAGTATACCTTTCGAAACTTTTTGACACTTAAGTATTCTCTTATGTCAAGTTTTGACACTTGGGATGTCTAGCACTCCTTTATGATAGTAAACTCCACACATCTCCTGGAGGTGAGGGTTCTCTTTCGTCTCCTTTCCCTCGTATATTGCAGTTTCAATGTGCTTGAGCTTTTGAAGAATCACCTCCTTTAATGTCCGATTCTCACGCCACAACAACCAGACTTAACTCCACTCATCTCCATCCTTGGATCCCACAAAGCACTCAAAGTAGCTTCAACTCAAAGCCCTTATTCTTAGTTAGTAGAGTCATCAAAATAGGTTGTTGACCCATTTTTTAACCCATAGGGTGTTAAATGGGTTATGAAGGGGTTATTTTTATTAAGTAAATGAGTTATATATGGCTTTAAACATAATATGACTATTAAATGGGTCATAAATGGGTTTACAACTTATTTAGACCTAACCTACTTTTATAACTCACTTCTCATTCTTTATTGCCCTCACTAGATCTCATGTTCACTCATTCCATACTCTCATCTAAGTTTGGTATGATTTTTCGTAGATTAGATTATATATGGAAGTGTTTTAATAATATGGATTGGGTGTGGTATAGGTCAGTGGATTTATATTACATGGAAATAGGTCAAAATGAGTTAAATTGGTCTATTTGGGGTGGGGTCATTTTCAACTCGATCCACCTGTTTAGTGGTTCCATTGGCCAATACACAAAGAACAGTAACTTCTCTGATCTCGTCCTGCTATGCTACTCGTCTCGTCTAGAAAGCAAAATATTGAAAAGTGGGTAGATCGAGGAGGGAGGGAGGGATCCACTTGTTTGCCCGATCTTGTCTTGCTATGCTACTCATCCAGAAAGCAAAATATTGAAAAGTGGGTAGATGGCACCCGTGGGGTGGGGGAGGAGGGGAGAGAGAACTAAATTAATAAAAGTATAATAGGTTTAGAACTTTTTAACAAAATGAAGGCAAAGAAAAAGTAGGAGAAGAGAAGATAAACTGGGGAGTTAATTACACCCATTTGCATTGCCATCTTGTACCTTGTCAACGTTGGACATTAATTTTTGTTATGAAAGCCATGTAGGAATAAATTTCATTAGAAAATATCACATAAGACGAATTGCAAGAATTTATTATAAAAAAATACTTCAATGGTCGATTTTTTACCAACGTGGTACAAAAGTGATTCTAAAAGAAAAAGAGATTTGGCACTAAAATGAGCATTTTTTTTCTCATTAAACTTATCTCATAGAATATGCACAAAAACAAAATCCCCAAAACTTAAATTGAGAGAAAGACATTAGATATGCCTTAACTTGTGTACAATGTTCATATTATTGCCACGATTTTTTTTTTTCAGATTGCCTAAGAGTTACTTTTAAAAAAAAATCACTTAAGTAGTAATTCAGATATGGGTGGTTGGAAATTCAACGTGGTTATAATTATTAAATTCTCAATCTTATGTGGAACATATACTTCTTAAATGATATCGTGTAGCAGGTTAAAAATGTGAGCACTTCAGTGCTAGTCATTGTAAAAAAATATCACTTCAATGCTAATCGTTGTTAAAAAGTGATTATTTCAGCGCCAAACTTCATGAAAAAGTGATACTTTAGTCTCAAAAAACCCCCTAAATGACGTAGTATAGCAGGTTAAGAAGTAGTCACTTCAGTGCCAATCGTTGTAAAAAAAAGATCACTCTATAGTGTCAATCATTGGGAAAAAATAGCCCAAGTGTCAAAACTTGGCATGATGGAATACTAAAGTGCCAAAAGTTACAAAATGTACATTTAAGTGATGCTTTTTTTAAAAATTGGATCACTTAAGTGCTAACTCAAGTGAAGACCGTTGGAAATCCAACATGACTTATTTTAATAATTTCTAACATCTATGTAGTTCGCTGGGATTTCATGTTAACTCACATTCACCATAAACTAGGCTATTTTGGCCAAAGTTTGATTTTTAATATAAATATTAAATAAATAATATTAAAAACGAAAAAAAAAAAAAAAGCAGTAGTAACACAGGCGAGGGAGCATCCCTTGCTTGTGGCTGTCGCCTCATCGCCGATGAGTTGACAGCGAGGGTCGCTAGTGACCCTCACGGCTAGCGCCACCGCCCCATGGTGATGGGGCGATAGCTACAGGCGAGAGAGCCCCTCCTGCCTGTCCTCTGCCTTGTTTTTGTTTTTTGTTTTTCCAATTTCGTTTATAATATTATTTAATAAATATTTATATAAAAATCTAATTAAGGTCAATATGACATCGTTTGGATTGATGGGCTGATCTAGCCACGTCGGCGCTCAAAACAACGTCGTTTTGGACTTATTTGGCTATGTTAGCGCCCAAAACGATGTCATTTCGACTTCAACTCGTCGGAAAAGTGCCACGTCAGTATTTTGGCCAAATTTTCTCCATTAGCACTTCACCGATCATTTTTATTCCAATCTTGGCACTTAAGTGTACATTTTCGAATTTTTGGCACTTAAGTGTCTCCTCATGCCAAATTTTGGCACTCTAGAGTTCGCACGTCGTTAACCATTATTAAAAAGTTATCACTTCAGTATCAATCTTAATGAAAATGTGATCATTTAGTGCCAAAAAATGCCACATGAGATAAAAATTTTAATTACAAATGCCATGTAATTTTTCTAGCTAGAAATTTTCGTCGGAGGCACTTAAATGATTGTTTTTCTCTAATTTTGGCGGTTATATGAGCCAATGAAAAGTTGTGGTATTAAAGTGAGTGCTATATACAAATTAAGGCATTTGTAGCGTGCTTCTCTCAACTTAAATCTAAACAATAATCTTGCATGGCTACCCTTATAGATTATTTAAGGGCATCAACGAAGATCTGTATTCTTAAGAATCCAAATTTTATATATTTCAATATTTGTTCTTCTATTTTAGCAAATATGATTAAGTTAATGCAATTTTTATGGTAAAGATATCGATTTTGGGTAGACAATTCCAAACCCACACAACACTTTGTTAATCTCATACAACTGTAATATTTTGAGACAAAATTCAGGTGATCAAATGATCCAAACTAGTTATTATATTCATTTGATGATATCACAATGTTAGGACAATTACCCCATGAGCCCAAAAACTTGATTCCTAAAATTTTTGGTTGGTACATTTGAGTCCTACGAATTTACAAGCAAAGTGCACGTAGAGAATTCTGTCAACACTATCAGCCTTCTTTAGATAGAAAGTCCTTGTGATAATTCTTTATAATATTTTTTGTATGACGTCCGACATAACATAGGAAAATAAATGAAAATTTAAAAAACAAAAATTAAAAGTCAGAGAGAGGAAGGCACCAAATCGAACGAGGGTCGGCCAGCTCTCCTGTGTTGGCGGCAAGCATGGGGTCACATCACAAACCTAACATGACTGACCTAAATCAAAATAAAGAGAGACAATTCTCGCACGCATAGGCTTAACTTGTCTGTTCTTTCTACAGATGTAAAGCCTCAGTTTATCAAAATTGCTAATTTGATCCTATAGGCTAACGATGTCTTTGTAACAAGAGATACTAGATCGACATATCCACTTTAGGCTAATCCGTAGAGTTGAATTTGATCCCATAGGTGGATTGCTGAAGAATAGGGGAAGAAAAGAGAGCTCAACTGCGGACGTGAGGGAGAGAAGTGAGTGCGGCGTCAGTGAAGAGAGATCGAGCATGGCAAGAGGGTAGAGGAAGAAGCCCTAGCGTTAGAAAGACAGATCGCCTAGTTTTAGAAGAGTATTTTCTGTGGATCCGAAAATGTTTTCTTTGACCGCTCATTTTTTCACGTCTCGAACACCAGAAATTTTGAGAAAAGTTCTTTTTCGGAGAACATTTCACTGAAAATAAACACGGCATCTAATGGCAATGATCGTCATGTCTTAGTCTCTCATCATAGCTAATGAAGAGGACTACATAAAAATCTACATAAAAATCTCCACTCCGTCACGTGGCAGTTCGATCAATGATCAAGAATGCAAGAAAAAACAAAAATAGCCGATCTTATTATATCAAGGCTCATGCCATCAAAAAAATAGACAGACAGCGTGCGGACAAAGCAAGACAATGCCATAAAAAAATAGATGAACAGCGTGCGGACAAAGCAAGACAATCCGTTTCCGCAAAATCCATTTCGTGAGCCAAAAAAAGCATCGAAAATAAAGTACTTCTCTTGCAAAGCAAAATCCATACTACTTCTCCATATAAAGCAGATGAACCCATCACTCTCTCTCGTGTCTTGGAACTAAGCATAACCCTCAAACTATAGAGACTCTCCAGTGTCATTCGAGCGTCAGTCATCATCACCTGGACAAAAGAAAATGGAGGCAACCGATAAGAAGGTGGTGCTTCTGTTGGGATTGATGGCCTTGATTGCTTGTTGCGCCGAGCGCAAACCCTTTGCAACGTGCCCTATTCGGCCTTGGAGGCTTGCAGGCCGGCCATGACGCCACGGAACCCGCCGCCCCCCACGGGCGCATGCTGCGACGCGGTCTCACAAGCCAACTTGCAGTGTCTCTGTCAGCATAAGAACTCGTGGCCCTTGCCCTCGCTTGGGGTCGACCCGAACCTCGTGCTGCAACTCCCCGAGAAGTGCAACCTCCCTGATCCGGTCCCCTGCTGATCACGTTGTATTATGCGGGTGTGCGTGCTGTTGGAGAGAAAGTATTAGCCTAAAATTTGACAATAATGCGGATTACACAGTGTGCTTTTTTATTAAGTGTTTAATTTTCGTGTGCTTCGTATAATAAATGCAAGAGTTCTTGCTCACTTACCACTTCATGAATTATCAAGCGATACGTAGGTACTTCAATGTGTGTACTCTCTCTCTCTCTCTCTCTCTCTCTCTCTCTCTCTCTCGTTATGAGACACCACATGTCATATACACTTGGCATCCTGTCCAATCAATTTGAAGCTTGAACATTGTGTCACCAGTTACCAAATTCACTGGTCATATAAATATTGCCGAATTCAATCAATTGAATGAACAGTCATTGAAATTTCAACTAAATTGGATGATTTTTACAAGTTCAAATTCAAAAGAGATTGGATGATTTCTTACACGTCCAATTCTAAGAGATATTACATATCTGTTATAAATTCAAATTATATTAGAATATCTATAGAAAATTTAAAATAAGAACCCGAAGTGTTCTCGTATTCTCAAATAAAGGCTTGAAGTGGACATTGTCCAAATAAATGCATAAAATGACAATGTCAATATTAAAAAAGAGCCTAAAGTAGTTATGATTATTTCAAATAAGAGCCTAACCTAGCCTCACTAGCTCATCAGTCGGCAAAATATTCCGGCCAACGAATTATATTTTTGTCAAAAACACAATTTAAATTCGAATTAATTTACATTAAAAAATTAACAAAATTTATATTAAAATAAAAAAGGGATAATATTCTCTGCATCTCCAACTCCAACCCTTCCTCTCTGTCCCCACACAAAATCTTTAGTCAACTTGCTGCCGTCTTCCTCCTCGCCGCTGCCGTGGGCTTCCTGGAATCCATAAGCCTTCTCTGGCGACCTCATCACCGCCGCCCTCTTCTCTGGCGACACCAGAGAGATCCCGGTAGCGGCTGCCATTGCATCGTGCGAGGACTCGCACCTGATCCCGTGTTTCACTAGCTGAAAGCATCCAACCCTCGCTATGGAATTCAACATCCTCGACGCGGAGTCGCTCCTCAGGGCACCTTACGAGCCGACTCGAGGGGTTCTCAATGAACTTCTGCTTTGGGAAATCTTGTCGGGCAAAACGAGATTTGGGACTCGGAGCGAGCTCTCCAGGAACTCAGTCAAGACGTCGTCATTTGTGATGCACGACTGCCGGCCAGCCGCCATTGGGGACGGCGGTAGGAAGCGGAAATCTACAGGGCTTTCGCAGCCAGATTCCGGCGAAACACCCATGATCAAATACTTACCGAAGCCATGCCAACGTAAAAGCTACAGCTACCTACTCTTGCATAATGCTACACAGTTTCGAGCGGTATCAAATGGAAAAAAAAATTACTCCTCCATCCGCGACACACAACCTTGAGAAAGAGAGGGAAAGCGAGAAGCAACAGCAATGATGCAAATGTCTACAGCGTCGCCGACACCGACAGAACCATCAAGTCTTGGTTTTGCCTTTTCTCCAGGTTTGAGGGCGCTAGGCAAGGGCCACCGATGCCGCGCTTGCTGGCCCTCGACTTTGGTTGGTGAGGGTCGCTGGCCCTTGCCTAGGTGCCGGCAACCCCGTTGATCGTCACCACCATCTCATCGGCGGTGGGGCAGCGGCCACAGCAAGAGGGAGCCCCCCTAGGCTTCCTCCCCTGTTTTTCTTTTTTCTTTTAGTTTTTTAATGAAAAAAATAGAAAAAGAAACAAAGAAAGCCAAAAAAATTAGAATTTAAAAAGATGTATACCACCTATATTAACAAAAAACCAGGAGGCTTACCTCCTTAAGGGTGGTCGTCCCCGGCTGACTCGTCGAGGCCGATTTGATAGGGGCGGACACTGACTTGGAGGGAGGTGGAAGTTGACCAACTTTATGAGGGAGTACTTCGTCATCCAAATCGTCTTCCGAAGAAAATGAGGCCGTGGCGTATAAGTCTTCTACTCCTTTTGCTATCGGGGTGTAGCTCTGGGTGGCCCTTTTCATCGTGCTCTCGACCACCTTGGAAGTCGGACGTGTGGGAGTGGGCCGCATAATAGAATTCTTGCGACCTTTAACTTGCTGCCATCCTTTTGCCACTGCAGAGGTTGCCACCGGGGGGAAGATGCGACCAGCTTCCAGAGTGTAGTCCGCTTCACAGGGAACCTGGACATAAAGATCAAGTGCTGCCATATCAGTAGCTCTAGGTAGGGGCGGGGGTTGAGGGCCGAAGGGAGCCTCCATAATTTGGTGGGATGAGCGGAACTTGTCCAACTTCAAGCGGGGACGGAGGCTTGGTGAAGAGGAAGCTCAGCAAGCAGGAGCAGATTGATCAACATTAAGGGACCTTCCAACAGGAGCTTCAACATCCGAGAGGGCCAAATGTGACCGGGTAGGAACCCGACTTGCTTCTCCATCCATCACAGCAACCTCGTTCAACGTTGCAGCAGTAGGAGAATTGGAGACTCCATCTGAAAGTCCGGCTTCACTCAAGGAGGGTTGGACATGTCCTTCGGTTGTTTGTAGGGGCTGTTCAAGGCCATCCGACGTCTCCACAACAACGGGCACCATTGGAGTCATCAGGGCCAAGTACCACTTCATTGGAGCGGTGGGGGTTAACTGTTTCTTTTGGACAGGGGCTTGCACGTGGCATTTGTGCCCGAAGGTTCCGCAAGTTTTACACGAAACCGGCTTCCACTCATACTCTACTTCCACCAGACGGACTTCCCCATTTATGACCACCTTCAATGTCTCACAGTGGTCCTTTGTTGCTGAAATTTCAACACATACTCTTGCGAATGAGATCATCTTTAACGTTGGTCAACATACAATGGTTTACCTATACGACTAGCAATAGCACTTATCCCCCGGGCGGACCAAAGATCATAGGGGAGGTTTTTCAGCCGAACCCATACCGGGACCGAGGTATGGTTTCCCTTACGCAGCTCTAGCAAGGGGCGCCATTGCTGCAAAATTAATGGCACTCTTGCCACAGTCATAGGTCCTCCTCGGCTATCTTCCTCCGGAATTCATGATCCGGTATGTGGAAAAAATAAAAGCCTTGGTCGTTCGCCTTAATGTCCTTTAGTTGGTGTCCCAAAGATGTCTTAAAGCTGTTTCGATCATCTTAAATGGAAGCTTCTTACCAATGAAATATCCGACTAAACATTCCTTCCAAAAGGAGTTGTCAAGAGTTTATCCGAGAGATGCACAACATTCTCTTCAACATCGTATGAGGTATATAGGATAGAGAATAACCTTGAGAGGCTGATTTGGCGACATTCGCCCAAGAGCGAACTTGTTGGAGACGGAGTGGCTCTTTGTTGGGGCAGCAAGACACCGGTTCCTTTGGTCTTTCGAATCCCCCGTAGGCTAATTAATGGAGATTCCCGCCTACTAGAAGGATTCCCACCCCTTCGAATGAGAACCCAAAGAAATATCGTAGGCGCTATCCCTTTGCCTTTCGCCGCACGTTCGTGGGACAATAGCCGAGCTCTCTGCGGCTGCTACGGCTGCGCGCACGATCTCCACCCATCCTCGGGTGGTTATGACAAGTCTATAATCTCGGGCACGGGAGTATTCGCGGGAGGAGTCGGTAAACTCACGTAATCCATGGGTAATAGCAGCGTGAGCCCTAGCATTTCGCACCAAAATGTAGGGAGATTTGGGGGTTACCTAAGCAATTGGACCCGGAGGATGTGAAGATTTGTAGCTGCTTTACATCATCTTCGAATTCAGTTGTCGCCGGCCGGAAACCGCCCGAACGAGAGGCTCGAGTCGGGAGCTACAGTAAGTACGAGAGAGTTTTGGGAGCGAAGGCTGAAAAGCTTTTTTTCATATGCTACACAGTTTCGAGCGGTATCAAATGGAAAAAAAAATTACTCCTCCATCCGTGACACAACCTTGAGAAAGAGAGGGAAAGCGGGAAGCAATAGCAATGATGCAAAAATCGCCGACACCGAGAGAACCATCAAGTCTTGGTTTTGCCTTTTCTCCGAGGTTTGAGGGCGCTAGGCAAGGGCCACCGATGCCGCGCTTGCTAGCCCTCGACTTTGGTTGGTGAGGGTCCCGCTCGCTAGGCGCCAAGCAACCCCATTGATCGTTGCCACCATCTCAAGGTGGGGCGCGGCCAAAAGAGGAGCTCCTCCGGGCTTCCTCCCTGTTTTTCTTTTTTCTTTTAGTTTTTTAATAAAAAAATAGAAAAAGAAACAAAGAAAGAAAATTTAAAAATTTAAAAAGACGAAATTACCCTTCATAGTCAGTGAGTTTATGCCATTCTTTGAGATTATTATGAGCACTTCATGCCCTTATTTGAAAAAAAAATCCACTTTAGATCCTTATTTGAGAAAATGAGAGCAATTCATGTCTTTATTTGAAACAATATCCACTTTAGGCCCTTATTTGAGAAAATAAAAACATTTCACTCTTATTTGGAATTTTCCCAAAGTTCTATTATAAATTCAAAATATTATATAATCTCTTAGAAATGCTCTCATCCCCTCAATGAATAGAGGGTTTGCGTTATGCTAGAGATATATCATAAAGATTCTATATATTTTCCTAAGAAAAGTGCGTTAGAAGTCCTAAAACTTATCAACAAAATTAATTTTAGTCCTAAAACCTCTCACAAAAGTGCAATCATGTCCTAAAACTTTAAAAAGTGCAATTAAGTCTTAAAATTTTTCAAATTGATCAAATCAACTCTTTCCTTTAATAGCATTTTTTGAAACTTTTAAGATTCAATTACATTTTCATAATAAGTTTTATGAATTAATTGCACTTTTAAAAGTTTTAAGATTCAATTGCATTTTCGTGACAAGTTTTAAGACCCAATTGTACTTTTTAAAAGTTTTAAGACTCAATCACAGTTTCGTGATAAGTTTTAGGACTTTTAATGAACTTATCCATATTTTCCTAAATTGATAATTGCTCCCATAGATAATTATCCTATAAAATCGGTAGATAGATTCATCAACTCTTCATTTGACAATGATTTACATTTCTCTTTATTTTTTATCATAATTCTCGATTTGGTATTAGAGAATTGTTAGTTGCCACGTCGACCGCCACGTCTTGTGACTGCCATATCAACTTTTAACCGTTGACCAATTGTTGACTAGCATTTACCTACCATTGACAAACATTGACCAAAGTTGATTGAGATTGACCTTAGGCATTGACTGTTGACCAATTTTTTTGCTTTAGGAGGGGTGATTGTTTTAGGGTGAGTAGATTCTAGAGCTAAAACTTGAAACACCCTATTAAAACCGGTTTCAGTTTTTGGACCCTAGAACCCATCCAGTTTGCTTGAAATTGGTTTTGCTACCTACCCTTTTTTTCGATATGGTTCTAGGTCTATCTGAGAGCCTGTTTTAATCTTTAGTTCCTTTTTTGTCGTTTATTTTTTACAGCAAAATCAAATAACATTATGAGTAATGAAACAATTTAAAATAAAGACAATAGAAATATTAATCTACCAAAAATAACAATCCTTAAGATGAATACGTAGTTACTATAATTATAAACTTTAAAAAGTTAAAACACTTAACACAAAACATAAATTATAAAACTCCATTCCCCATTTATCCATAAATATTTAGGGGAAGAGGAAAGACTAGTGAGGAGTTACAAGGAAGAACAAAAGACAAGAGTGCTAAGATTAGAATTTAGGGAAAACAGAAATTAGGGTTTAACTATTTTAGCTTATAAAATCAGTTCCGAAACAAGACAGTCCAATCCGGTTCCCGGTTGGATATTCACTCGAAACTTGTTCCTGAGCCGGTTCCAATGCAAGCCTGTTCCTAGACTTGTTTTTCAGGAGGTCCAATTTGGTTCTTAAGTAGAATCAGTTTGGTTGCACACCCCTACAAACTGGTCCGATCAGTTCCAAGGCAATTTATGATCAGTTCGGGCACTTTCTAACTTGTTATTAGCAATTTCTTAATGGTTCCTTCGGTATTTCAATGTGCCGAGCCCATTTGGCCTTATTTTCTCCATATCTGCTCTCCAAGGACTTGTTTCCTCACATTCCTTGTCCAATCAACTATGTTCAAAGAGGTAATGTGCATATTGTGGATAAACTAAAAGTTTCAATGCCTAATTTCCATCGACTATGATCTAAACAATCTACAAGAACAGACAACCAACCAAAAAAAAACTCCCAAAACTTAAACCTAAACAATAATCCTATCATCGCTACCCTTATAGATTTTTTAAGGGCACCAACAAAGATCTATATTCTTTAAAATCAAAATTTTAAAGCTTCAATATTTATTCTACCATTTTAG
Source organism: Angophora floribunda (assembly GCA_014182895.1). NCBI lineage: Eukaryota > Viridiplantae > Streptophyta > Magnoliopsida > Myrtales > Myrtaceae > Angophora > Angophora floribunda. Next base: position 1,823,876 of record CM024712.1, read on the forward strand.
CAAATATGATCAAGTTAATGTATTCTTTATGATAAAGATATCGACTTTTAATAGATAATTCCAAACCTACAGAAATTGTTAATCTCATACACCTGTAATATTTGAGACAAAATTTAGGTGATCGAATGATCCAAATCAATGATTATTTTCAATTGACAAAATCATAATGTTAGGACAATTACCACATTAGCCTAAAAAATTGCGCCATTCGCGGGCTTGATTCCTAAAATTTTTGTTGGTTTATATTAGTCCTAGAAATTTACAAACGTAATGCACGTAGAGTATTCTGTCAACTCTATCAGCCTTCTTTGGATAGAAAGTCCTTGTGATAATCCTTTATAATATCATTTGTATGATATTTGACACCTCATAGGAAAAGAACTAAAAAATTAAAAACAAAAGTTTAAAAGTCAAAGAGAGAGGAAGGCACCGAACCGAACGAGGGTCGGCCAGCTCTCTTGTGTTGGCAGCGAGCAGAGGATCACATCCCAAACGAAAGATGACTGAACCAAATCAAAAGGCAGCGAAAGAAAATTCTCGCACGCATAGGCTAAACTTGTCTATTCTTTCTACAGATGTAAAGCCTCGGCTTATCAGTAGTGTTGAATTTGATCCCGTAGGTGAACGTCTTTTTAACCAAGTATACTACTAGTTCGACACATCAGCTCGGCTTATCCGCAGTGTTGGATTTGATCCCATAGGTGAATCTCTGAAGAAAACGGGAAGAGAAGAGAGCTCGAGCGTGGACGTGAGGGAGACAGGCGAGCACGGCATCGTGAAGAGAGATCGAGCATGGTATGAGGATAGAGGAAGAAGTCCTAGCGTGAAAAAGATGAGATTGACTTTGTAACAAGAGTCCCATAGGCGAACGATGTCTTTGTAATAAGAGATACTAGATCGACCTCTCCGCGTTCGGCTTATCCATAGAGTTGAATTTGATCCCATAGGTGAGTTGCTGAAGAATAGGGGAAGAAAAGAGAGCTCAACTGTGGACGTGAGGGAGAGAAGCGAGTGCGACGTCAGTGAAGAGAGATCGAGCATGGCAAGAGGGTAGAGAAGAAGCCCTAGCGTGAGAAAGATAGAATGCCTAATTTTAGAAGACTATTTTCTGTTGATTGGAAAATGTTTTCTTTGACCATTCATTTTTTCACGCCTCAAATGCCAGAAATTTTGAAAAAGGTTCTTTTTTGGAAAACATGGCATCTGATTGTGACGATCGTCATGTCTTAATTTCTCCTGATAGCTAACGAAGAAGACTACATAAAAATCTCCTCTCCATCACATGGCGGTTCAATCAATGATTAAGAATGCAAGAAAAAACAAAAATAGCCGTTCTTCTTATATCAAGGCTCATGCCATAAAAAAAAAAAAAAAAAAAATAGACGAACAGCGTGCGGACAAAGCAAAACAATCCGTTTCCGCAAAATCCATTTCGTGAGCCAAAAAAATCATGGAAAATAAAATACTTCTCTTGCAAAGCAAAATCCCCCCTAATTTTCTATATAAAGCAGATGAACCCATCACTCTTTCTTGTGTCTAGGAACTAAGCATAACCCTCAAATTAGGGAGACTCTCTATTATCATTCGAGCGTCAGTCATCATCACTTGGACAAAAGAAAATGGAGGCAACCGATAAGAAGGTGGTGCTTCTGCTGGGATTGATGGCCGTGATTGCTTGTTGCGCCGATGCGCAAACCCTTTGCAACGTGCCCCATTCGGGCTTGCAGGCTTGCAGGCTGGCCGTGATGCCACCGAACCCGCCGCCCCCATGAGCGCGTGCTGCGATGCGGTCTCGCAAGCCGACTTGCAGTGTCTCTGTCAGTATAAGAACTCGCCGCTCTTGCCCTTCCTTGGGATCGACCCGAACCTCGTGCTGCAGCTCCCCAAGAAGTGCAACCTCCCTGATCCGGCCCCCTGCTGATCGCGTTGTATTGCGCGGGTGCGCGTGTGGTTGGAGAGAAAGTATTAGTCTAGTATTTGAGAATAATGCATATTATAATATGCTTTTTTATTAAGTGTTTAATTTCTGTGTGCTTCGTATGATTAATGCAAGAGCTCTTGCCCCCTATGCCTATACCACTTTATGAATTATCAAGTGATCTCATGGTACTCCAATGTTAGCGAGCAAAAACTAAAGCTAATTATAAGACACCACATGTCATGTACACTAGGCATCATGTCCAATCAATTTGAAGTTCGAACATTGTGCCACTAGTTACCAAATTCACTGGTCAAATAATAGTGTCCAGTTCAGTCAATCGAATGAACAGTTATTAATTGAAATTTAAGCTAAATTGGATGATTTTTACAAGTTCACATTCAAAAGAGGTTGGACGATTTGCTACACGTCCAGTTCTAAGAGGGATTAGTTATCTATTACAAATTTAAATTGGATGAGAAGATCTATTATAAACTCAAGATATTAGATAATCTCTTAGAGTTGCTATGATCCCCTCAATAAATAGAGGGCTCTCATTCTATTAGAGATATATTTCAAAGATTCTATATATTTCTTTTAATTGATTGTAACTGATAATTACTCCTAGAGATAATCAACCTAAAAAATCAATAAATAAGTTCATCAACTCTTCATTTGACAATAAATAAATATATATATATATATGATATCAAGAGACCATTATCAACTACCATGTCAATCAACATGTCAACCACCACATCAGCCCACATCTAGTTATTGCCACATCAGCATGTGACCCTTGACCAATTGTTGACTAGCATTTACCTGCCATTGATCAACATTGACCAAAAATTGATCAACGTAGGTGTTGATCATTGACCACTTCTGTCTAACTAGTATGATCAGGTCCAAGGCAATTTGTGATTGGTTCAAATACTTTCTAGCCAGTTCTTAGCGATATTAGAATGATTCCTACGGTATTTCAACATATCGAGTTTATCTTTTGCCTTATTTTCTCCATATATGCTCTCTAAGTACTTGTTTCTTCACATTCTTTGTCCAATCAACTATGTTGAAATTGGTAAACTGCATATTGTAGAAAAAAAAAAAAAAGTTTCAATGCCCAATTGCCATCGACTATGACCTAAACAATCTACACGGACAAACAATCAACCCCTCAACCTAGGTCTACATGCAAGTTCATTCACCACTGCTTCCACCAAAGAGGCTTCCCCCATTGAATTATTTGTCACTCTCTTAGGAGGATATTCGTTCCTTTCTTTAAAAATCCGGTACCTCTAACTCCTCTATTCCTTCTACCATGTCTATCACTTGAGGTACTTCTTATTCATGGTTTTTCTTATAACTCCCCTTGCTATAATATGACTTTTAATTCTAATTTGATTCATTTCAAATCATTTTATTCACATGCACCAGCTATTGCCATTACTAATAATTCCTAAATGAGAGTTGGCTATAAAGAAAATATTTCAGCATGCACATTAGCCTTACTAACACTTTTATGGTTTCCAAACTCTCCCTAGATTTCATTTCAGTAGGATAATTATGTAAACTTGGTTTTGATGTTCACTTCTCTTCTCATGGTTGTCATGTGTAAATCCTTTGTTTGACAGATGGACTATTGGGATGGGTTGCAAAGAGAAACACCATTTCATAACTCATTTGTTTGTTGTGTTGCCATAGTAATATCAAAAATTTGACATTCGTGATTAGGTCTTGCTTCTTCCCTAGATTAAGATCTTTGATTTCAAGTGCTAATTTAGGTTTTGTTGATAATAAGCGAGTGTCGGACACTTGAAGTGCCAAAAGTTTGGAAAAAAAATACTTAAATGTCAAAATTGAAACAAAATGGATTAATTAAGTGCCAACGACGAGAAAATCTGGCCAAAATACATATATGGCATTTTCCAACGACTTTGTTTGCTGATGTGGCAACTCTTTAAAAAAAAATTATCCATGTGGTAATTTTTTTTTAAAATGTCCACGCGGAATTTTTAAAAAAAAATTGACATATAAAAAAATCCCAATAATCAATTAAAAATTAAAAAAATTAAAAAAGGTGAATAGGGAGGGTTGCACATGGGCTGTGCAGCCCTCGCCACTCAACCCTTGCCACTACCCCACCATCGTCGAGAAGGGTTGGCAATAGTGAGGCAAGGGTTGGTCGGGGTCGCTACCCAGCCACAGCTAGTGACCAGCGACCCTTGGCGCAGCTAGGCAAGGGCTAGTGATCCTCATTGGATTTAAGGAGGGGGCAACCCTTGCCCAAGATCTAGGCAAAGGCCTGTAGACCCTCGTTGCAGATCAGCCAAGGTTGCTGGCCATTGGCCAAGGCCTAACAACCCAGCCGAGCCTCACCCTGCCATCACTTGCCCTTCCCAATGATGGTGAGGTGGTAGTAGTAGTGGCAAGGGTTGTATAGCCCTCACCCAAACCTCACCCATTCACTTTTTTTTTTTTTAATTTAGTTTATTATCATTTAATTAATATATATTTATATATATTAAAATTCACGTCAACGCTAAAACCACATCGTTCTGGCTAAGTTTTTGTTAACTCAACTTTCCGATAAGCCACATAAGTGAGTTATATTATTAAAATAAGTCACGTCGGATTTCCGGCACTCTTCGCTGAATTTGGTACTTAAATGTCCTAGTATTCAAAAAAGTGATATTTTAGTGTATATTTCATAACTTTTGGCACTTAAGTGTCTTCTTATACCAAGTTTTGCTACTTGTGCTATTCTTTTGCTGGTAATAAATATTTGATTGCCTACTTTCAGCCCGGAAAACATCATGCCTTGCCATTTGATCTTAGTAAATTTGTCACTCATATTCCTTTTAATCTAATTAACTCTAATATTTTGGGACCATCTCCAACCTCCATCATGGATGGCTCTCACTATTTTGTGATTTTTGTGGATGATCATTCTCGTTATACCTAATTTTATCTTAAGAAAAATGTATATGAACTTACTCATATCTATGGTGATTTTGTTGTCACAATAAAAACATAATTTTCTTAAGCTATCAAAAATTTTCGTACTAATAAAGCCATGAAATGTCAAGGCATTGAATTTCTTAGAAGTCTCTCCCAAAATGGTACTATTGTTCAATATTCTTGTTTAGGAACTTCCCAACAAAATGGTTGAATAGAACATAAACATACACACATTTTAGATACTAGACATACTATTCTAGTCTTCAACTCTTGTTTAGAACAATTTTGAAGAGAGGCTTGTTTGCATACACTATCAATCGTACTTTGTCACCTATCGTAAGTTGAATTTCTCCATATAAACTCTTGTATGGTAGTGCTCCCAATTACAATTTACTCCGTGTCCGTGGTAGTACTTGTTTTGTCCATTTTCTTCTACATGAATGCACAAAATTAGAACCTTGTGTCTATTCATGCTACTTCCTTGGATATGACATTGCGCACAAAGTGGATTAAGTGTATGAATCCTATCTCTAGCTATCTTTGTGTTTCCCATCATGTTACGTTTTGGGAACACAAGATGTTCGCATCTCTTCATCCGTTCAAATCATCACCTGTTACGTTTTGGGAACACAAGATGTCCACATCTTTTCATCCGTTCAAATCATCACCTCATGTTCCTCTTTTCACTAACCCTTCAATGGACTTGTTCCTAGAAGATCCCACACCTCCATCCGCTTTGGAATCTTCCTCTTGAAAACTCTCTTCTTCTTTTAATCTTGATGCAAGTCCTTCTAGTGATACATCTTCAATAGCTTTTGATATGTGTGCTCCATAGGTGGATTCTCTACCAGTTGGCATTTCATCAACCTCTATCCATCGGCCCACACGAGAAAGTCAACCTTTTGTTCGTCTTGGTAATTATCATTATTACTCTACAATTACTTCTCTCTCTGAACCCCACATATATAGAGAAGTTAGTATTGATCTTCTTTGGCAATAGGTAATGGCCAATAAGTTTAGGTCTTGGATAATTCTTATACATGAGAATTGGTTGATTTGCCTCCCGCTAAGTTCATTGTAGGTTTTAAATCAATATATAAGATTAAAATAAAAGCAGATTGTTGCATGAATCCTTATAAAATTTGGCTAGTGGTGAAAGGTTTTATTAAGAAATACAAAACTTGCAAAGGGTCTGTCAAATTATGGAGACAAAACTAGAAAATCAAGACCCTTAGCACATGTCAATCAACTCGGACAAATTCCCGGGTGACAATCATGTCCCCGAGCAATAGAACTTTAGAATAAATATGTTGCTCTTTATTGAATACATCACTTTTTGTTCAGGTAAAATCCAATCTCTATGCTTGTCTTGAAATATTCAGTGTGTATTAAACAAGAAAATATTCTTTGCATGTAATACTTACATATGTCTGCTAATAGTTACGGAGTTTAAGGTTCCATTTGGTAACACTTATGTTTATCTATTTTTCTGTTCTTTTGTTCCCTAGAATAGAAAAAGAACGTAAATGTGTTTGGTAACACCAACTGATTTTTCTATTCCCGGGAATAGAAAGTTGTTCCTGGGAATAGATTTGGAGTAGAAATGAGAAATAGAAAAAGTACTTCTTATTCTTAAGAACAATTTCTAGAAATTATTTCTTGGGGACTACTCACCGCCTATAGCATATTGCCACCCGCCCGCCGCTTATCACCACCACCATTGGTTGCTAGCAACTGCCGCCGATCACCGCTGTTGGACACCGATCTCCACCACCTATCACCGGCCGCCCCCACCCACTTGCCACCAGCTGACTACCGATCGTCGCCACCTATTGCCTGCTGCCCCCACTTGCTCGCCACCAGCTGACCGCCAATTGTCGGCCTCTCGCCGCCATCCTTCACCCTACAGCCATCAACCGGCGGGCGGTGAGGGTCGGCGACTAGCGACAATGGGCGGCGGCCGACGATTGGTGGCAATGACAGCCGTCAGTCGCCGGTTGTCGGTCTCCACTGCTATCGAAGAAGAAAGAAATAAAAAAATTTTGTCGATACCAAACGCATTTCTATTCTTTTTCTATTTCGAGAATAAGAAATTTTTATAGTTAAAACACCATATTTTACTTAGAAAATTTTCTAGGAAATAGAAATAGAAAAGAACTATTTCTCAAAATAAATTATTCTCAGGAGTAGAAATGTTACCAAACGTACTCTAAGGTGCGGCAACTTCCCAAGAAAAAATTTTGTGTGTCTTGTGTACAGCATGACAAACAAGAAATGTCCTTAAAAACACTAAACATATTGCATGTGGGACCCCAAAATGTCAAGCCAAATTTTGATATGAGCATCCTCTCTTCCCCCCCTCTCTCTCTCCGCTCTTGCCTGACTCTCTCTCTCTCTCTCCCACCGAGCCCTCGTCCAATCGACGAACCACCAGGTCATCTGCGCTTGTGGCTGAGTCACCTCCCTCTTCCTCGCTGACAAGAACCTCTTTGGCTAGATCCCCTCCAAGCTTGGCCTCCTTGACTTGCTCACAACTCAACCTCGGCGGCAACAACTTCTCCAAGCCCATCCCCATCTTGCCTCTGCAATGCGACCTCACTCATCTCTCTCGACCTCTCTCAAAACTCGCTCTCCAGTCTAATCTTGATCCGGATAAAGAATATTGGCAATCTTGCCCACTTGGACCTGTCCTCCAACTCGTTCAATGGGTTGCTCCCTGAAGCGCTCAAGGAGCTTGGGAGCCTCTCCAAGACGATGTCGTACAACGGGTTCTTCTGAGAGGTCTCGGCTGTGTCCTCTCTCTCCCTCCAAGTCATGACTGAGCTCTCATCTGATGAATCGCCGCGCGATCTCCGCCTCCACCTCGAAAGATTGCCTCCATCGTCATGAAGTTCATCGGTTGGACATGGTGGTTCGTTGATTAGACGAGGGCTTGGTGGGAGAGAGAGAGAGGGGCGGTGAAGAGAGAGAGAGTCGGGCGAGAGAAAGAGAGCCTGCAGGGGAGAGAAGAGAGAGCATGCAAGGGAGAGTAGAGAGAGAGGAGAGAATTCAAAATGGTATGACCACTTGGTCTCATTTGGACACTTGTCGCGTTATCACACCCCTTCTTACTTGCTTCGTTGGCACACAAGGCGCATTGGATATCTTCTCCAACTTCCCATGTCAAAATTCATATGTAAAAGTGTTGTCCAAGAATCAGAAATAACGTTGGCCAACAAGAACCCTAAGCCAAATCTCAACCTCATAAGGGTCCAAGAATCATAATAGAGAATCGAAGGAAGAGGATGGAAGACGCTGTGAAAGGATGGAGTACTCGAGTTCAAAATTTTTGAGACGTTTTATTTGTTATTAACTAGTATAAACACCTAGAGGGGGGTGAATAGGTGTAGAGAGATTAATCACAATAATATATATAACTTTTGCATTCAACTAACTGAAATCAAGTAGAGAGAGTTAGAGAAGATTGCAAACATTGTTTATAGTGGTTCGGCTTTTGATAAGCCTACGTCCACTCTCCGAGCGACCAGCCAATCGGCTGTATTTCACTATATGATCAACAGTGATTACACACTTTCGAGTGTTTGTACTCAATGATGATCTATCTCACTAAGTCACTCTCTTTTTGTAAAACACCGAGATCACTCAAATGCGCACTATGAACAACAATTGAAGAATTGAATCAGCTTTGGAATAATGTTCATCTAAAATCCCCTAAGTCTCAACCTACCCGTAAATACTCTCCAAGCCAAACTCGACCGTTGGCTCTTCCCTTGAGAGTTTTGTCTTCCCTTCCTTGGATAGACTTTATAGGGTAAGTCTTTTTGACCGTTGAGAGTAAATCAGATCCCCTTAGATTCTGTTCGCCTATACAACCAGAATCCGGGCTTCCATAAGTGCTCTATTCTCCATTTGAAGTTGCTCACTAATTGATCCTGTCAATCAGATTTGTATAATAGAATCAACATAAATAAGGTAAGTGAAAATACTCTACCGTTGGTGATCTTAACGTGTAGGTTCATCTTAAGTCTGATGGTCTTGAGATCTGAGTCTACCTAGATTTTCAGTCTGGTTCGTTCAGACTTAAAATCTCAGTCTGGATAAGTCTTTCCGTCTGATACAGTCAGACTCTAAGACATCTTATGTTTTATCTTCTGCAACAAGCAAACTTTAAAGCCTATGTCATTCTGTGTCCTTTTCTTTCAAAAGTTTGATATATAAATATCATTCATAAGATGTTTTGTTAGCATCAAAACTAGGAGTTTTCTCAACATTATTTTCCTTTAGATCAAATCGTCACATCTAATCTAAGGCCAAATCTGAATCTTTACCTGAGAGAGAGAGTGTTACGACATTGAAACAGTCTCCTCTTAAGGATGAACAAATTTTCCACGGAAAAGCGATATGTGGGCAAACGAAATGTACTGTTTTCAACACCTGTCAGCTCCATTTACTAGATCTGCCAAGCCTACAGTGGAGGGCGTTTGGCAGAACAAATATTACGGGCTGCGACTTCCAAGTTCATCCACCGAAAATGGAAAGAGCAAGCGGAGGATCAACATCACCGCTGAGCCCCGGACAAAAGTGGTATAGACAGAGGGCAACGCAATCGCCTTTCTCGCCACATGATTTCGTTCGCGAATAAGACGTCCGACGCGATCCTGCGTAATCTTGTCGCGCCGTTAAAGGGAAAAACATAGGACAAAATGTTTGGACAGAGTCGGAGGATTCAAGTAGAAGACAAAAATTGGACTCTAGCAGTCTCTAAAATCTTTCACGGAGAAGAACGAAAACAAAGCACGCGGCTGTCTCAAGGTATTCTGAAAACATATAACGAGTTGAGATTTTCTTGGAAGCACCAAGACTCGATGGACGATTCTCAATCTCATGGCCACATAGTGATGCTGCCTTTCATGGCACATGGCCATCTCATCCCCTTCCTCGCTCTTGCCCGCCGCATCCGCCGCCTTACCCCCTTTGCCGTCACCCTTGCCACTACTCGTCTCAATCTCCGGTACCTCCGCTCCACTATGTCCCAATCTGATGCCGACTCCGGAATCCGCCTCTATGAGCTCCCGTTCTGCAGCTCCGACCATGGGCTGCCCCCCGACACCGAGAACACGGAGAACTTGCTGCCTCATCAAATCTCGTTGCTTTGCCATTCGTCCGTGTCCCTCGCAGCTCCCGTAGAGCGCCTCATCTCCAACATAACCACCGAAGAGGACCGGCCGCCTCTTTGCGTGATCACGGAGGTGTTCTTCGGGTGGTCAGTGGACGTCGCCAGGAGGCTTGGAACGAGGAGCATCACCTTCACCAGCTGCGGTGCATACGGCACTCTGGCCTACATCTCCCTCTGGCTTCACCTCCCGCACCGCTCGACTGATGCTGAGGAGTTCTCGGTGCCCGGATTCCCCGAACGGTGCCGGTTCCACCGCTCTCAGCTCCACCGATTCATTCGAGAGGCAGAACCTACGGATGAGTGGTCCAAGTTCTTTCAGGTTCAGCTCAAGCTATCTTTGGCCTCAGATGGTTGGTTGTGCAATTCAGTTGAGGAAATTGAGCCTCTAGGTTTTGATCTCTTGAGGAAGTACTTGAGGCTTCCTGTTTGGGCCATCGGTCCACTTGTCCCTCCTCACATGCTTCAAAAATCATCACCAATCTCTCCCAAGTCAAAATTTGAATCCCTCCAAAAGCATGCGGCAAAAGCTCTTGGAGTGTCCCTAGAGAAATGCCTGGACTTCCTCAATTCACATGGTCCAAACTCTGTTTTGTACATTTCCTTCGGCTCACAAAACACTATAAGTCCTAGCCAGACGATGCAATTAGCCCTTGGACTGGAATCAAGTGGCAAGCCTTTCATTTGGGTCATTAGGCCGCCACTCAGTTTCGATATTAAAGGTGAGTTCCGACCCGAGTGGTTGCCACCCGGATTCGAAGACCGAGTGACCGGGAGCAAGCAGGGTTTGCTAGTGCAGAATTGGGCGCCACAATTGGATATCCTCTCGCACGAATCGACAGGGGCATTCCTAAGCCACTGCGGGTGGAACTCGATCATGGAGAGCCTGAGCCAGGGGGTGCCAATCGTGGGGTGGCCGATGGCAGCCGAGCAGGCGTACAATGCCAAGATGATGGTGGACGAGATGGGGGTGTGCGTGGAGCTTACGTGCGGGGTCGAGAGCCGGATTGAAGCCGAGGAAGTGAAGCAGGTGATCGAGATGGTGATGGAAGAGGAGGGAAAAGGAGGGGAGATGAAGAAGAGGGCCAATGCAGTGATGGGACAGATGAGGGAGGCTGTGAAAGAAGGCAGTGACGATGAGAAGGGGTCTAGTGTCAAGGCTATGGATGAATTCGTGAGGACCATTTTAGGTGACTTTGCCAACGTTTCATCCTTATCCATCTAAATCAATCATCGGCCCAGAAAGTATCGTCAAATTAAAGCCGAAACAGAAGAATTGGGATTATGCTCCTTTTTTGGTACACCGCTTTTTATTCCAGTTCAACGTAAACTTCTATACTCAATATAGTTTTGTCTTGAAAATTTTCCGTGTGTATTAAATAAGAAATTATTCCGAGTGTTGAATACTAACATGATGTGCCCGATGATATTTGCGAAATTTTGAGGTGACAATTCGTATCCAAAACTGCCGTCGGAAGTCACCGTAATCCACACATACCATCAAACACAGTCGGACTACCACACCCACCCTAAATTGTTGAAGCTTTTAGTGCTCAGCTGCTATTAGAACCTAATTCAGAGAAAAACATAGTGATCCACAATTACATCCGCATCAAAATACGGGTATGTAACCACACAATCTGTCCAAAACTAATCTGGCGATATAGGATATTATCTCAAATGCAAGAATTGGGACAAAAAAGACACGACAGGTGACATGAATTTTGTATGATGCTTGCTCAAAAGCCACGACTTTTTTTGTCATAATTTGAGTGTCAATTATGTGTAGCCGAAAATTCTAAGGTGATAATATTTCAATATAAACATCTGACATGGCTTGCCAACAAAGTGAAGTCAGACAAATTTAGTGTTGGATAACCTCGTCTGGCCCCATTTATTTGCCCCAAATTAATGAATTAGTTCAGATTTAACTAGCTCTAATTAATCCTACAGCTTTTACTTCGTCATTTGAGACGTAAAACTTGTGATAAAAAATGCACCTAGAAAATTCCGCCAACCCTTGCTTGACTAGCGTACTAAATCAAAAGGCAGTAAAAACAATTCTAGCAGACATAACATTTTTGAAAGATACAAATTTTTTCTTTTTTCTTTTTTCTTTTTCCTCCACCAGTCGTCGAGCCTCGGCGCAATGATATGTGAGTATTTTAGATAAGATGGGCCTAAATATATTCATTACTCACTAAAAATCTAACATGTCGATTTTTAAAATTAACTTTGTAATTCATCTAAGGTCATATTGAATTAAGTAATTAAGTGTTGAAGATCAAATCATTAGACCCTTATTGAGATTAAGAAGTTTAGTAACACTAACTTAAAGTGAATAAAACATGTCCAAAATCCATTTAAATATTTTAACAAGCTATTATCAAGTACACTACTGCATCGTTTTCAACACTTAAAACTATAACCTTATGTAAAATTCAATACTTACCATCGAGCAATCACAATCTCTTCAAATTCAAAGGTGTGAGATTTTGTAGAATTATTGTTTACTATTCTAAAAACTTAAAATGTTAGATGAATAAGTGATTTATTATTTTAATATACTAACACTTCTGCTTGTGCTTAGTTTGGTCCTTTATCTAGTACTAAGCATGGAAATTTGTGAGATTTTATGGGATCAAAAGTTTAAACTATTAGATGAAGGCTAACAACTGGGTCTCATGTTTACTCTAGTTTGCACGGACATATTTAATTGGGAAAGTAAATGGAATATGAAAAAATTTAAATTCAAAATCTTTGATATCATATGAAAATTTAATAAGGTTATTACCATTTTTAAAAAAATTAAACTGTTAAAAAATGTGTAATATATTATTTAAATATTACACTTAAACAGTGGTCAAATACTCATGGAGGAGAAAATATTGAGTGAGTAGAATAGTCCACATAGGACTATACAACTCACCATTCAGCGATGGACACATGTTCATCTGGGCCCACAGCAGACCCTCTCTCCTCTCTCCTCTTTCTCTCTGTCAATCTGGGCCCACAGTAGACCCTCTCTCCTCTCTCCTCTCTCTATATCCCATCACCTTGCAGGTGTTCATGGTTCACGAGCAAAGGAACACTTTGCAGAGGAAAGAGAGAAAGAGCAGAGTGGAGGTTGTGAAGAGTGAGGGAAAAACATGATGGTGGGGCTTGGCGAGGCAACAGCGAAGGCGGTGTCGGCGTCGACATTCACGAGCAAGGTGTGCTTCGTGGAGAGGAGAGAGAGAGGAGCGGAGCGGAGGTTGTGAAGAGTGAGGGAAAAATGTAATGGCTGGGCTCGAAAAAGCGATGGTGGAGGCAACCAGCAAAGGTGTGTCGGCATCGTGGTTCACTAGCACTGAGGGCTTCGTAGAGGGGAGAGAGCAGAACAAAGGATTTTTTTCAACGAGGAAAGAGAAAGGAGAGGTTTGCTAGCATAGAGAGCCTCCCTCTCTCTCTAGCACAGAGAGGGTCTACTGCTGTGGGCCCGGATCGCAGAGAGAAAGAGGAGAGAGAGGGCCTGCAGTGCAATATATTCGGACTGTGGGCCCGGATGGACACGTGTCCATCGCTGAATGGTAAGCTACATGATCCTACGTGGACTATTCTACTCACCCAATATTTTCTCCTCATGGAGAGGTCCATCTAGCACATTCATTAATTCCAGGTGAGACTGCCGGGTAGAAATTGAAGTACTCCGGGCAGCGTGTTTAAGTTGATCACAACCACCGAAAGAGGGAAAAGAACAAAGGCAGAATCCTCGCAGAAGGACAACGCAATCGCCTCTTCTCTGCCACCACTTTATTCACGACTCAAGCGTCCGGCGCCCGGCCTCGCACGCGATTCGGTACATTGAAAAACGATAAAGTGGGGACAGAATGCTTCGGCCGTAGTGGCGTGGCTCAAGTGGTCGACCCACATTGGCCTTTTGCCGTCTTCATGAAAGCTTTCCCAAGAGGAACCAAAGCCAACCGCATCCACAAAAATACAAGACAGGCTCCCAATCTAGAAATTCGTCCTTGCACTTTCCGAGCATATAACGACGATAATACTGAGCTGAGGTTCTCTTGGAAACCGACCGGACTCGATGGGTGATTCCAAATCTCGATCTCATGGCCACATAGTGATGCTCCCTTTCATGGCCCATGGCCATCTCATCCCCTTCCTCGCCCTCGCCCGCCTCATCCGCCGCCGCTCCCCCTTCGCCGTCACTCTCGCCGCCACCCCTCTCAACCTCCGCTACCTCCGCTCCACCATGTCCCCCGACGACGACGACTCCGGCATCCGCCTCCGCGAGCTCCCGTTCCGCAGCTCCGACCACGGCTTGCCCCCCGACACCGAGAACACCGAGAACTTGCCGTTGAGTCAGATCGGGACGCTTTTCCACTCGTCCGCGGCCCTCGCTGCTCCCGTGGAGCGCCTCATCTCCGACATAACCGCCGCAGAGGGCCGGCCGCCTCTTTGCGTGATCGCGGACGTGTTCTTCGGGTGGTCCGTGGACGTCGCCAGGAGGCTTGGGACGAAGAGCATCGCCTTCACCACGGGCGGCGCATACGGCACTCTGGCCTACGCCTCGATCTGGCTTAACCTCCCGCACCGCTCGACTGATGCTGAGGAGTTCTCGGTGCCCGGATTCCCCGAACGGTGCCGGTTCCACCGCTCTCAGCTCCACCGGTACATCCGAGAGGCGGACGCCACCGACCAGTGGTCCAAGTTCTTTCAGGTTCAGATCAAGCTCTCTTTGGCCGCAGATGGTTGGCTGTGCAATTCAGTAGAGGAAATCGAGCCTCTAGGTTTCCATCTCTTGAGAAAGTACCTGAAGCTCCCTGTTTGGGCCATCGGTCCACTTGTCCCTCCTCACATGCTCCAAAAATCATCACCAGTCTCTCCTAACTCTAGCCTAAAATCCCTCCAAAAGCATGCGGGAAAAGCTTTTGGAGTGTCTATAGAGAAATGCCTGGACTTCCTCAATTCACATGGTCAAAACTCTGTTTTGTACATTTCCTTTGGTTCACAAAACACCATAAGTCCCAGCCAGATGATGCAGCTAGCCATAGGTTTGGAATCAAGTGGCAAGCCTTTCCTTTGGGTCATTAGGCCGCCTTTCGGTTTCGACATCAAGGGTGAGTTCCGACCTGAGTGGTTGCCGCCGGGGTTCGAGGACCGAGTGACCGGGAGCAAGCGGGGCTTGCTAGTGCGGAACTGGGCGCCACAATTGGATATCCTTTCGCATGGCTCGACGGGAGCATTTCTAAGCCACTGCGGGTGGAACTCGACCATGGAGAGCCTGAGCCAGGGGGTGCCCATCGTGGGGTGGCCGATGGCGGCCGAGCAGGCGTACAACGCCAAGATGATGGTGGACGAGATGGGGGTGTGCGTGGAGCTTACGCGCGGGGTCGAGAGCCGGATCGAAGCCGAGGCAGTGAAGCAGGTGATCGAGATGGTGATGGAAGAGGAGGGAAAAGGAGGGGAGATGAAGAAGAGGGCCAGTGCAGTGATGGAACAGATGAGGGAAGCTGTGAAGGAAGGCTGTGAGGATGGCGAGCAGGGGTCTAGCGTCAAGGCTATGGATGAATTCGTGAGGACCATTCTAGGTGATTCCACAAATGGTACATTATCGTTCCCTCAAGTCAATTTTCACTCGAAAAGTGTCGTCCAATTATAAAACAAAACTGGAAATTCGATTCACTCGGCACATGTCAATCGAGGAATTAGTACTTTGCTCTTTTTCTTTAATGCGGCACTTTCTATTCACGTACAATCTAACTTCTATGCTTAACAGCATTCCTGTATTAAACAATAAAATATTTTGTGCGTCCAATCCTTACATCATGAGTCCGAAGATATTTACCGAGTTTTGAGGTGCGACAATTTCAAATGTCGTCGCCCTTGTTCGGAGATTTCAAAAGTAGCGTTTGTGAACATGAAAACCCAAGCAAAGACCTTGTTGTCTTTGTCATTCACAATTATGTCACCAAACACATCCAGATCACAACCACCTCCCGAAAACTGCAGAAGCTTTTAATGCTCAACTACCACTCATTTAACTTCAGTCCAAATTTCTATTTGCATCAAAATACGGACATGTAATTTCGGTCGGCAACCTAGAATTTTTTTTTTATCAATTTTTACTCTATTTCTACTATAACTTTTTTTTTATCGATCTTTATTCTACTTCTTCTCTAATTCTCACATTCATACTTTTATCCTACCATACCTAAATTTAAATTATCATCACCCCAACCCTACTGAAAAGTAGGATTTGAACCCCCCATTTCCCTTTTCTCAAGCGGGAAGAATGGTCAATAGAGAAAACCCCAATTGTTCAAGCGACCAAGTTGAGTTATCACATAGTTGTATATTTGCAAAGCTAATCCAATGATAATTAGGAAATTATATCAAATGCAAGAATTATTCACGCTTAATATAAAATAAGATTTTCCCGAAATTGAAATCGCTTTACAATTAATTTTTTTCATCCATGCCCTTAACGATAATTCAAGGGCACTAAAGAAGAGCTGTACACTTAAGAATCCAAATCTCGGATCTTAGTGAATGTGATCAAGTTGTGAACTTTTTTTATGATGAAAACTCCCACTTTGGATAGATAAATTCCGAACTCATAAAAACTTTACTAATCTCATACATTAAACAATTGCAAGGCAAGTTCACGTGATTGAATGATCCAAACCGGTGGCTATTTGCACTTGGTGATATTACAATAATGGGATGAGCACAACATGAGCCCGAACACTTGCATCATTCATGCACACGAGTCTTAAAACTTTCATATTGTTGGTTTGAGTCATAAAGCTTGCACAAAAAAATCATCTAGATAATTCTGTCAACTCAGTCAGTCGTCCTTGGACAAAAAGTCTATGTGATATTTTTTTCTAATTTATTTTATATTATCAATTAGCTCCACATCAGAAAAGGACTGAAACTTTAAGAAAGAAAAGATTAAAATTCTGAGAGGTTAATATTTCAAAATCACAACCCATGCATAGGGTTGTTCAAAGTCCAAAGAACTTTATTTCCTATGTTCGATTTCAAACTTCATTTTGCCTTACATCATGAATGTTTGAAAGTGATAGCTCCCTTTCTTGTGTATGTTCATAGCAGGAAAGCAATCGTTTTCCTAGTGATCCGTCCGCATGGCAACTGTACATCTCCACTTAAATGCATATAAGAAGGACGCGCCTCCAGCGTTCTAGTCATCGCAGCAACATGCCCTAATTTTTCATTCATTTCTATAAAAAGGAAAAAAATTCATAGATGTTGATTTCCATGCATGATACACTTTTGATCGGAAGATTTTCACAAATTCCAATAAATCTTCCTCGAGGGCTAGGGTAACTCGAAATGATTTCTTTGACAACATTTGGCAATCAATATAGAATTTAGACTGGGATAAAAAAATCTATCCCGTGTTTAGTATTCACATAAGACATAATAAATTCGGATATAAGAAAGATATAGCCTTAATAGAATTATCTTATAAGGAATGTGAGATAAAAGTGGATAGGATTTTTAATATTCATTATAGAAAAGTTATTTTTTTAATAACAAACTTCTCACATTCAATAAAATTAAGATAGTATTTGAATATAAATATTAGTTGAATTCTAATGTATAAAATTCAAAATAAGAAAAATATAAAAACAATTCCATTTTTATGTATTCATATTTTTATTTATGAATTTGAATTTGAATTTATTTCTATTTTCTAATATAAATTAAATATAGAAATATATGTATATTTAGTTATTAAACTATGACATATTGTAGGTATATTAATATAGTTTACTGTTTAATAAAATTTTATCAGAGAGTGATGGAAGGGAAAAAAGAAATAAAAGAAATAATTAAAAAAAAGAGAGTAAAACAAATAAAAATAAGCACATAAAAATGGAGTCGGAAAAAAGTGTTATGATAGATTTTTACTATCTCCATTTATGCAATTCTAAGATTCATTTAAATTGATATATTAATTATATTAAACAATCGACATGATAGGATGTGAATATATCTGTCTTTATCACTGTGATTCACCAAATAGTAAATAAAATATAGCAAAATATTTGAACTCCATATCTTATCCTATCCAGTCTTATTTTAGCTAAGATTCCAGATGACCAAACGTTAAGTTGGGTCGATAGGATAGGCCAAGAAATGGATCTTTCCATTGCCATTTGAATGGTATAATCAAGAACCAACTGTATCAATATTGATGCTTCATCTGTGAAAGAGAATAGAGGATCCAATGAAGAGGATGAAGGACACCATGAGAGGAAAAAGGAGTTTTGTACACCCAGAAGTTGCTAAAACACATTTGTGTAGAGGTTTTCTCAGAAACAACAGATTAACAGGACGCAAAATGGATGACTCTCAATCTCAATCTTAATGTCATGGCCACCTAGTGATGCTGCCTTTCATGGCCCGTGGCCAACTCATCCCCTTCCTTGCCCTCGCTCGCCGCTCCTCTCGATCAGATGGTGACATCGTTCCATTCATCCGTTTCTCTCGCCATTCCCGTTGAACCCCTCCTCTTGATCATTTTCCCCATGGGCGGGGCGTGTGGCACACTCGCCTATATCTCCCTCCT
This sequence comes from Angophora floribunda, assembly GCA_014182895.1. Classification (NCBI taxonomy): domain Eukaryota; kingdom Viridiplantae; phylum Streptophyta; class Magnoliopsida; order Myrtales; family Myrtaceae; genus Angophora; species Angophora floribunda. The sequence goes on from CM024712.1 coordinate 1,842,524, forward strand.
TCTTCACATTCCACTCTGCTTGACCAATGCCAAGGAATTCTCGGTGCCCACTTTCCTAACAGCTGACATTTCCATAGCTCTCAGCTCTGGTGGATCATCGGCAAGGAGGACGGTACTAACCCCTGGTCCAGGTTCTTTCAGGCACAGATCAAGCTCTCTTCGGCCTCAGATGGTTGGTTGTGCAATCAGTTGAGGAATTTGAGCCTTTCGGATTTGACCTCTTGAGGAAGTACTTGAAGCTTACTGTTTGGGCCATTGGCCCATAAATCCCTCCTTACATGCTTCAGGAATCATCACCAATCTCTACAAATTCGAAGACCAAAATTAATCCAAAAGCATGCAGGAAAAGCTCTAGTAGTGTCCCGAGAGAAATGCCTAGACTTCCTTAATTCCCATGGTCCAAACTCTGTTTTGTACGTTTCCTTTGTTACTCAGAGCACTGTAAATCCAATCCAGATGACGCCGTTAGCCATTGGATTGGAATCAATTGGCAAGCCTTTCATTTGGGCCATTAGGCCGCTGCTTGGTTTCAATATTAAGGGCGAGTTTCTACTAGAGTAGTTGCCGCCATGGTTTGCGGCCCAAGTGACTGAGAAACAGACCACAATTGGAGATCCTCTTGCACAGCTTGACAAGTGCGTTCTTGAGCCATCGCCAGTTGGAACTCAATCAAGGAGAGCCTGAGCCGGTGAGTGCCGATGAGGGGTGGTCGACAGCAGCCAAGCAGGCATACGAAGAGGTCATGGTTGAGGAGATGGGGGTGTTACCGGAGCTAACGCGTGGGGTCGAGAGCAGCATCACCGCCGAGGAAGTGAAGCCGGTAGTCCATTTGGCGATGGAAGAGGAGGGGAGATGAAAGAAGAAGGCCAATGAGGCGATTGAACAAATGCGGGACACCGTGAGAGAGGTGGTGATAATGAAAAGGGCACTAGCTCGAGGGCCATGGATGAGTTTGCGAGAACCATTATAAATATATATCCATAAATGTCCCATCATCAATCATATTAGAAGATAAGATAAAAGATTTAGGTTATCTAACATTGAATGATTGACTCAAATGGATGGGACATTCATATTTTCCCACAATTTAAAAGAAAAATTCATGAACTATTCCTGAGAAAGAAGTCAGCATGACCAAGAGAGGTTTGGTGATTGCATTCAACACTTCTTGGGCCATGGAGTGTGGAATTTGCCTAATATAGGAGTAAGTATCGATAAATATTGACACCTAAATTTTGATTAAATATTAAGATTTAAATTGCATTAGAAAATTAGGTTTCAATTTGACCCTAAAAAAATGATTTTCGCATCACCTGGATACTAATATGTTTGCATTTGTTAAGTTTATTTTCCATCTTTATTTTACCATATTTCTATTCTACTTTCAGGTTGTTATTACTAGTATTTTTTTTTTTTAAAAAGTCCACGGAGGGGCTGGCCTTTCACGCCCAGCCCCATTCTTCTTTCCTTTTTCTTATCTACGCAAGCCTAGGGCCCGGCCCCTTTCATTTTTCTTTCCGCCGGCCCAGCCCAGCCTTCTTCCTTCTTCCTCCTTGCTGCGCTTCACGCGCACAACAGAGAGAAAAGGGAAGAAGACGGCAACGCGTGCAGAGGTCGAAGAGGGCGAGGGGACAGTCCATCAACGTAGACCAGATAGCCGGCGACGGAGGGGGGATAGGCGCATTCAATGCGCTGAGGAGCTCGTGGCGGCCCCAAGGACTGGCCCCACCTCCTCCTCTGCTTTCTCCTCCTTCCTTCCTCTTTCTTTCTTCCTCGGCGTTACGGTTCACGCGCAGGAGACATCGACGCGCGGAGGAGGACCTACGACAGTGGAGGAGAGCAGGTCGGCGATGGAGGAGACGTCTCCTTCAATGCCGAGATGGCCTCGGCGGAGAAGAGGGGATGGGACGCCGGTTCGGCCTAGAGGGAGGCCGGTCGGCATCCCAAGAACCGACGACCGGATCCTCCCCACCCATAAATAGGGAGGGCAGATCTGCAGAAGTGGAGGGAGCCGAGGGCAAAAAAAATAGAAGAAGAGTTGTGAGAAAAGAGAGATCTGAGAGAAGCGAGTGAGAGCTGAACCGAAACAGAGACCGAGAGTGAGTGGTGGGGGAAAGTCGCCGGCCACCAGCACGCATCGTTCCCGTCGGAGCCGCGGTAGGTCCCGCTCGAGGTTGTCTTGTTTTCTTTCGAGGTGGGAGGTCAGCTTCCCGAGGATCTCGGCTTGGGGGCGCGCGAGACGGACGGATGTAGCCTGATCTTCGGGCTTGTCCACCGTCCGGCGCGTAAGCCGGGTAGGGGATGCTCGGCCGACCCACTGTGTCTTTTTCCTTTGTTTCGAGCGAGTCCTGACCCCATTGGTATGTGTGCCGCGGTCCTTCGTTATTCCTTCATAGGGTATGGAAAGAGAAAGGCAAGAAAGAAGAGTTAAAAAATAAATAATAATAATAATAATAAAGAAATAAGAAGAAAAAGATGAGAGGAGAGTACTCTTTCGGTCTCAGTCAATAGGGTATAATAGAAAGAAGGGTGGTTCTCTCCTCTAGTCTGACCCCACGCAGAGAATAGGACAAGACGAGAGAGAGCATTAAAAAAGAGAAAAGAGACAAAAAAAAAAAAAAAAAAAAGAGTGGGGAAAAGCAAAGTAAAGCGAATAGCATCGTCCTTTTCCTTGGGTCCTCGTCCCGACGCCGCTTGCTCACATCCGCGACTCCAGGCGAGATCCCACCTTCCGGCGAACCATCCAGTAACTCCGGCGAGGCGAATCCTCCAGTTGATGTTCCCGCGTTGTTCGGCGTCCCTGTAGACTTCCCGTCTGTGGTTTCAGCAACTGTACAGCACCGAATCGATCTTCTCGTCGTTGTCGAGCTCCATCGTCGTGCTTTGCTCTTGTCCAGCAGCGACCAGAGGTTCTCGTAAGTTCGGTCGACCGTCTTAAGTTCCTCATTTCAGCCGCGACAACACCGCTCACACTGACAACGTTGGAGCTCCTGTCTCGACAAGCCCCGGTCCGTGAACGACAACGACGGCGCTGCTCCTTCGCTCTGCCGAAACTGACGAGTGGTTGCCGCTTCCTATGATTCCAGCCGTTCGGAGACGAAGGCCCAGGCTGAGGCGACGCTCGGAGGTGCCCCCGGCCGCATGGGGACGAGCGGCGCCCCTTGCCGGGGCAGTCTTCGCCGTGGAAAACCTTCTCGACGGCGAGTCAGGACAGGGTTGGCCCGAGTTAGGCCCAATCCGGCTGGAGCCCGGCCTGACAGCGGGTTGGCAATCCGGATCCTTTTTTATAATATAAAATTCAAAAATATCAAACCTCAAAAATATCAAACTTGAGAATTAAACAAGATTAAGTACCGGAAATGTATTAGTAATTAACTAGTGTATCTAGTTCTAGTTTCTCTAGTTGTGCGGAGTAAAATATTTCCAATGTTTTACTTGGATTTTTAATCGATCCACTCCAAACTAAATAATGACGATTTCTATTTAAATGAAATTGAATTGCAAATTGAAAATTCAAACTTTAAGTCGTGAGTTTGTAGGCTTGTGAGAGTCTTAACTAAGCCTTCATAAAGGCTTTTAGCCGAGCCATTAACCTTCGGGACGCGAGAGGGAGGTCGTGACAATGAAACCAACATATATACTGAATTCAATCTGAAACATGAGACTTGGAGAAACCCATGTAGGTTCTACATGAAACCTACCATTTTCAATAGTTCAAATTCAGATTAGTTCCTCATGGTTGATTCAATGGCAAGGAGTGAGTCATTGACCTTATATTTTGTCATAGAAGGGAAGTATTACGATTTTGCTCTTATTCTTGAATAAATTAGGATTTTGGCCTTTTTTGTGAATACATTGTGCTTTTCTTGGTTTACTAGGCAAACAACACTATGGAATAAACACGCAGTCCAGGAGTTACACACAACTCATGGAACACGAGCAGGCAGGACAAGCAACCAAGAAGGCTTTACAGCGGGGCATCACAGGCTTCACAGTGGACTTTCAATTCACATGATAATCTAAACTCTATAGTGTGCTTTATAGTCCTATCTAGAAAGATTCCACTATAAAATAAAGCATATATTAAACGAAGAAATTATTGTATATGTCTGACATATGTGTGTCCGCTAATTATTTACGAATTTTTTATGCACGTCATGGCATTAGGATGTCAAAATATTATATATCTCAAATTGAGAACCGACATAGAATAGACCACATTGAAACTCGGCAAAGAGCAGGATCCACATTTTTTTGAGAATATAAGCAATAAGAAAAATATTTTGACAGAACATTTTCCAGTGTCATGAAATCACGATGTCATAATAAATCATATCTCAAATAGCAAATAGTTGGATAAGCAACATTTTAAAGATTTTAATTCTCCAAAATAGCAAATATTGTGGATGGATGTCGAATATTATTGGTACATAGTCACTTTTTATAAAAGCCTTAAATCATTAAAGAGCAACACGGATCATAGCTCAATTTTCTTACTGCTATATTCTCACTGAGAAATTAGTAAAATAGTGAAAGTCCGAAACATGTGAGCTCGATACATATTGGCAAAAGAAACATGGAAATACATGGGTTTGGTAAGCCACTACCGACAAACGCGAGATAAAACTAGAGTGAATTATCCAAGCAAGGTGATTCTTTACACCTAAGGATATAATGAATCAAATCTATTTCATGCTCAGCTTGGTGATTATAGTCAATAACCATTTTGTATAAGAAAATTACCCAATCAATCATGAATTAATTGTTTGGATGTCAATCTAGTCTTATGTCAATACAATGCCATGAAATAGAGTAATAACTACAAACTTGTTTGTCCATATAGATGCATTTTTATTATTATTTAGCATATGTTGATACGATGCCATGTAATAGAGTAATGATTACTGAATCCAATTAAAAACTAGTCGATTGTCAATTAGCACTGGACACTAATCATATAAATTTATCTAACGAAAAACCAAAAATAATGCTCTTTCCTTTTCTTTTAATGTTGGAAAACTCCCGCTTGTAAGTCTTTAATTGAGAAGATGCATATGATAGGGACAAGCAAAAACTAATGTGAAAAAAAACAACATCGAAGGTGAAAGGTACAACCGCTCTAATAGATGGTAGAAGCAACATCACCAAACGCAAGCAAAAGGCAACATGAAATTTCTAGAGTTCAAGATGGAGTGAATAGGAAAAGAAGAAGAAGGAATTATTGTTTCAAGACCAACCCTAAAACCAAATTGGACCAATTGGTTTGATTTGGTCCTATTCCAAGATTGGGAGGGCTAGTTCCCAATTCCACAAATGGGAAACCAACCTTGTTCGGTTCGATTCCAAGGTGGGAACTAACCCACCATGAAATTGATCACCCTTAATGGCAAAATCAAAGTTGGTTAATCTACACAACCTCCAAAATTATGACCAAGATTTGGGATGCCAATAGTACCTTGCCCTACAATGTGTAGGTGGGAATGGGGACTATATTTCCATCTTGAGCAATTCATGGGACGAAAATGAATTGACAGGGGAGTTTAAAATGGGTTATGTTTTCCTCCATATATTATTGATTTCAAGCATTTGATTGGCAAGTTATCTGTAAGAACATCATCCACGTGCAAACCATGACTATATATGTGGATAATGTCAATGTGTGTAATTTTCCAACCGAAAGTGTTGTAGGAGGCGGTCTAATTAAAGATAGAGAAAAGTACACTATTCTTTTTGAAACTAGTCAAAGGCACATCTTTACTGATATATTGAGCACGAGGGTGTCCTTGCAATTCCCACAACTAGAATCTAGAAAATGAAATACATGACCTAATGGATGTACATGACTCCTGAAACCAAGCCTAGGGTCTCCAAAGTCTAATCACGATAATTACTTTGTCTTAATCTCTCGTTGTAGCTGAGAAAAGAGGACTAAATAGGAATCCCCTTCGTCACAAGATGGTTTGATCAATGTTCAAGAATCCAAGAAACACCAAGCGTAGCCGATTTCCTTATATCAAGTCCTCGCGCGATCGGAAAAATGGACAAACAACGTGGGGACAAAGCAAAAATAATCCCTTTCGGCAAAAAGAATCAACGAAGATTTTTTACTCCTCTTGCAACCACAAGTACACATGGTCCGTGACACTACAGTGCAAGTGGTAGTGACCTACTTAGAGACAATTTATGTTCACATGCAATCGCCAAATGAATCCCTGATCGACTCTCTATATAAAGCACACGAAACATCACTCCCCCTCTCGTGGCTTGCAACTGGGCATAACCCTCAAATTAGAGAAGACTCTCTCCTATCATTCGAGTTCATCCGTCATCACTTAGACAACCACAAGAAGATGGAGGCAACCAACAAGAAGGTGGTGATTCTTTTGGGGTTGATGGTCATGATTGCTTGCTGTGCCGATGCGCAAACCATATGCAACATGACCTATTCAGAGCTGATGGCTTGCAAGCCAGCCGCGACGCTGCCAAACCCGCCACCGCCCACTAGCGCGTGCTGTGCGGGGCTCTCGCACGCCAACTTGAAGTGCTTCTGCCAGTACAAGAACTCGTCAATCCTGCCCTCGATCGGGGTCAACCCGAAGCTCGCAATGCAGCTCCCAAGCAAGTGCAAGATCCCTAATGCGCCCACTTGCTGATCACATTGAATTCTGCGGGTGCTGGTGGGGTTGGAGAGAAAGTACAAGCCCAACGCTTGACAATAATGCATTATCATGTACTATGCTTTTTCATTGTCTGTCTAATTTCTGTGTGCTTTGTATAATTAATGCACCCTTTTGTGAGCTGTTGCTCACTCTATGGATACCAGCTTATAATAATCCAAATGATATAATAGTGGTCCACCGTGTATGACTCTCTCTCTCTCTCTCTCTCAGCGAAAATTAAAGCCAATGATGAGACACCAAATGTCACATGCACTTAGCATCGTTGTCCAATCAAACTTCAAAGTTCTGACATTGTACCACTATTTAGCAAATTATCTGGTTAAATAAGATATTGCCCGATAAAATGAATTGAACACAAATTGACATTTATCCAATCAAAACTCAAACTAAGTTGATGATCTGTTACTGTTCTTATTCAAAAGAGGTTGATAAATTTGACACAAGTCCAGTTTTATGAGACATTAGATATCCATTCACTAATGCTCTCATCCCCCTAATAAAAATGAGACTTCTATTCATTTCTAACAACAGGGTACTTCTTGGATCTTGAGAGTTTTTAGGATTTCTTATCAAGAAGTAGGTGCTTTTCAACATTAACTGAGGGCTGCCCCGTTTGTTCAAAGTATATACCATTGGCAAATTGATGGGATTACATTTCCTAATTTAACGCGCTGGTTTCTGCACACCTCAATCATCATATTTAGTACAATATCTTTATCAAGCCCTGTCCCTAGCTCTACCCTTTTGGTGCTCTATGTCTAAGGATACCGAAGCCTACACGAGACTCGTATGAAGCAATTCGAGAACTTACGTAGGTCCAAATTAAATGATTTGTTATAATTCAAATTCAAAAGAGATTAATTGATTTGACCCAAGCCCAATTTTATGAGAAATCGGGCATCCATTTACAGATGCTCTCGTCCCCTCAATAAGTAGGAGGCTTCTATTCATTTCCGACAGATGGACAATCATTGTTAGAATAGCTAGCAAAATTTCTCTAGAACCAAAGATATGAAATTCCTAATAGCAATCCAAGAAATTCTGACCATCTTACTCCATCAAATCTCATTAGCCAAGTCCTATCAAATTAAGACTCAAAATCCTAAGGAGCTCAAAGCCCAGATTCCAAGCATACAATTTGAGAATCACTATGAAGATGCTTGGACTTATTCTCATTTCATTTATATAGATCGACTCAAGGGTTATATCTTCATCTTCCTAATAGAATGCAATTACAGATTTTACCAATCTTTTGTCATGAAATTCAATATAATTTTCAACCCCATAATTCTTGTCTATTTGAACTTTGAGATTGGATAAGATACAAACGCATGTACCCCTTGAAACGATAAAATTTGATCTAGTCGTTGTCGGTCAAGTCCGTGAAGTTACTTCGACATTGAGAAGAAAGAAAACGAAGGCATCATGCCAAGTTGACCATTGCCGGTAACGATAATCATTTGGGAATTTACCTCAATGTCACTTTAGTTCCCTTCCTTTCCCTTCAATTGAAGTTGCATCCTACATACGCAAGATGGTAGTGGATCACCCCCAATGCGGCAGCAACTTGTAGTTTGTCCAGATTCACAAGAGAATTATCTAACAATTTACATTTTTAGACAGATTTTCATTTAGGTTAGTTTCCACAATTTTTTTACCTTCTTGGTACAAGTGAGCTCTTTCACAAGTGTATTAGAGCAGCAACTCACAGACATTATTCGACAACATGATGAGCTTGACAAAGCTCTCAAATCTGCCAAGACTACTTTTACAAGTAGAGGGGCAGATAACACATTCCAACACACGAACGCATCGCAGAATCGACGGAAACAAGATTAGCTCACAAAATGACGTGATTGCTTGTGTGAACCACCTTGCTATATCTTTCAAAATGCAAGAGTTCCTTCAGGCTACATTATCGGCCATATATTTCGATGACCAGTACGCAAGAAAAGGCAAAAAAAAATGTTGTGTCATCATGTTGGAAGACACGATAAAAGATTTAGGTTGCCTAACATTGAATGATTGACTCGAATGGATAAGACATCCATGTTTTCGCACAATCTAAAGAAAAATCGTTCACTATTCTTAAGAAAGAAGTCAGCATGACCAAGAGGTTTGCTGATTGCATTCAACACTTTTTGGACCATGGAATGTGGAATTTACCTAATACGAGGGTAAGTATCCATGAAAACTAGCATATACACTGAATTCAATTTGAAACATCAGACTTGGAGAAACCCATGTAGGATCTACATGAAACCTAACCTACCATTTTCAATAGTTCAAATTCTGATTAATTCCTCATAGTTGATTCGATGGCGGGGAGTAAGTCATGGACATTATATTTTGCCATACAAGGGAAGAATTAGGATTTTGCTCTTATTCTTGGACATATTAGGATTTTGGCCTTTTTCTTGAATACTATACCTGAGAGTTGGACCAAATCACCCAAAAAACAGGTATGGGAATCAATTCTTGTTTGAACTGGTCTAGAAATGAGGTCCAAATTTTTGGAACCAATTGAAATAGGTGGGGAACAGGTTCCATGTGAATACCCACTTGGGAACTAGTCCAAACCACCCTATTTTGGAACCAATTTTGGAACTAGTTTTTTTAGCTTTAAAGCCAAAACCCTAATTTCTTTTTCTCGTAAATTCTAACATTCGCACTCCTTCATCCTTCCTCAAAACTCCTCACTAGTCTTTCATTTTCTCCTTAGTTTTATGAATCAATGGGCAATGGAATTTTATTATTTATGTTTTATGTTACATATTTGAACTTTTTATTTTTTATAATTGTACATGATTATGTATTCATCTTATGAATTCATGTTTTTGGCAAATAGGGATTTATATTGGTTAAAGTATGCCTAGAGTGCTAAAACTTTGCACAAGTGGACATTTTGGTACCAAAAGTTTTAAAATGTACACTTAAATGCTAAAATCAGAGAAAAGTAGGACACTTAAGTGATAACGGCGAAAAAATTTGGCCATTTCCAACGAAAAAATTCAAAATGGTATCGTTTTGCAAACTGATGTGGCTAAGTAAGCCCAAAACGACGTTGTTTTGAGCGTTGGCATAGCTAGACTTAGCCCAAAACGACGTCATTTCATGTGGGATTTAATTTTTAACATAAAAATTAATTAAATTCAATTAAAAACTTAAAATATTAAAAAAAAAAAAAGGAGGAGGAGGAGGAGGAGAGAGAGTGCGTTTGGTTCAGCATTTGTAAGGGGTTTTGAGTCCAATACAAATGCTGAAAACTCAAAGCTACTTGGAGAAATGCAATTGTGTTTGGTAAAATTTCTTTGCAAATGGATTTTGAGTTGAATGTGTATTTGATAAAAAAAACTTTCAGGATGAGCTTTAATGGGTATTATAGTATATATATATATCTTCTTCTTCTTTTGGAAAATTGGACTAACCCTTCGCCGGACCGGCGAAGGGCTACGACCACCGACGAGCCAGATCTGGCATTAGCGGCCATTGGTTGAGGTCGCTTGAGGTCGGGCGACCTCCAGCGAGGGTCGTGCGACCCAGTCGAAGGCCATCGAAGGTCGCGTGGCCCTAGCCGAGGGCCATCAGAGGTCGCCCGACATCAGCCAACGGCCGCTGGCGCCAGATATGGCTTGCCAGTGACCGTACCCCTTCATCGGACCGGCGACCGTAGCCCTTCGTCGGACCGGCGAAGGGCTGCCTCATTTTTCAATTAAAAAAAAATAATCAAGGCCAAAATCGGAAATATGAAGAATTAATGAGAGTAGTTTTGGAAGGGAAAAAATAATTTCAGCATTTTAAAAGCCATTTGAAAGCTGAAAGCCAGTTTCAAAGTTGAACCAAACGGTTCAGCATTTCCCCAAGGGGTTTTTAGGCCTGAAAGCTCATTAGAAATGCTAAACCAAACGCACTCGGAGGAGCATAGGCAGAAGGCTCCCCCACCTATGCTCCTCTCTCCACCTCCTTTTTTTTCTAATTTTTTAAACTTTTTAATTGAATTTAATTAATTTACGTGAAATTACATTGTTTTAGTCTAATTCTAGCCATGTGAGCACCAAAAATGACATCATTTTGGGCTTACTTGGCCGCATCAACTCTCAAAACAACGTTATTTTGCGTTTTTTCGCTGGAAAAGCACCACGTTATCCATTTGGCTGGATTTTTTCGCCGTTGGCACTTAAGTGTCTCACTTTTCTCCTATTTTGACACTTAAGTGTACCTTTTGAAAGTTTTGGTACCAAAGTGTCCACTGTACCAAATTTTGGCACTCCAAGTGTACTTTAGCCAATTTATGTTGTTCATTTTTTACTTTAAATCATTTTGTTACTCATATCTTCATATGATTTTATTGTAAAAATGAACCAAAAAAATAAAACAAGTTCTCAGGTAGACCCTAAAATCAGACTAAAAAAATAGGTTAGGTACTAAGGTCCAAAAACTAGGAATCGATTATAACAAGGTTTGCTAGGCAAACAACACTTAATGGAATAAACACATAGTCTAGGTGCTATACATAACTCATGGAACAAAAGAGCAGGCAAGACAAGCAGCTAAGAAGGCTTTCAGGGGGCATCACAGGCTTCACAGTGTACTTTTAATTCACATGGTAATGTAAACTCTATAATGTGCTTAATAGTTCTATCTTGAAAGATTTCACTATAAAATAAAGTATATATTAAACGAAAAGATTATTTTATATGTCACACACACACACACAACACACAACACACAACACACACACACACACACACACAATGTAGACCACAATAAAACTCAGCAAAGAGCAGGATCCCCTTTTTTGGAGAATATAAGCAATAACAAAAATATTGAGTGGATATTTTCCAATTTCATGAGATCATGATGTGGTAGTAATGATATCTCAAATAGAAAATAATTGGATAATTAACACTTTAAAGATTTTAATTCTTGTAACTAGCAAATATTCTGGATAAATGTCAAATATTATCAGTACATAGTCACTTTCTATAAAGGCCTAAGTATTGAAAGAGCAACACGGATTATAGCTCAGTTATCTTACTACTATAATCTCACTCTGAGACCAGTAGAATTGTAAACGTCTGAAATATGGGAACTCAATACATATAGGCAAAAGAAATATAGAAACATATAGATTTGGTAAGCCACTACCGATGGACTCAAGATAAAACTAGAGTGAATTATCCAAGCAAAAGAATTCTTTGCACCTATAGATATAGGAATCAAATCTATTTCGTTCTCGGTTTAATGGTTATAGTCAATAATTATTTTGTAAGAGAAAATTAGACAATCAATCATGAATTAACTGTGCGGAGATAGAGTAATAACTACAAATGTGTTTGTCATATAGATGCATTTTTTTATTATAATTTAACATATATTGATGTGATGCCATGTAATAGAGTAATGATTACAAAATCTAGTTGAAGACTAGTTGATCATCAATTAGAGCCGCACCTTGATCATGTAAATTTATTTAACGAAAAACCGAAAATAATGCTCTTTCTTTTCTTTTCTTTTTAATGTTGGGAAATTCCCGCTTGTAACTCTTTGACTGAGAAGATGCACATGATAGGGACAAGCAAAAATTGATGTAGACAAAAAAAAAAATGGAAGGAGAAAGGTACAATCTCTCTAATAGATGGTAGAAGCAACGTCACCAAATGCAGGCAAAAGGCAACGTGAAATTTTTGGAGTTCAAGATGAAGGGAATGGAAGGGAAAAAGAAAAGGGAATTGTCAGTTCCAAGCCCAACCCTAAAACTAGATCGAACCAATTGGTTCGATTTGGTCTTGTTGCAAGACTGGTGGGCTAGTTCCCAATTCCACGAATGGTACATAATTTGCTTAGTTCGATTCCAAAGTGGGAACTAATCAGTCCTGAAATTGATTGCCTTTAATGGCAAAATTGGATTCGGTTAATCTACATAGCCTCCAAAATTAGGAGCAAGATTCGGGATGCCAATAGTACCTTGCCTTAGAAGGTGTAGGTTGGAGTGGGGACTACATTTCCATCCTAAGCGAGCGGTTCACAAGACGTAAATGAATTGGCAAGGGAGTTTAAAATGGATTATGTTTTCCTCTATATATTATTGATTTGAGGCATTTGATTGGCGAGTTATCTATGAGGACATCATTTGTGTGCAAACCATGACTATATATACGGATAATGTCGATGTTTGTAATCCTCCGACCAAAAGTGTTGTAGGAGGCCGTCTAATCAAGGATAGAGAAAAATAAAACGATTCTTTTCAAAATTAGTTAGAGGCACATCTTTACTAATATATTGAGCAAAACATGAGGGTGTCCTTGCAATTCCCAGCTAGAATCTAGAAAATGAAATACGTGACCTAATGGATGTACATGACTCCTAAAACGCCTAGATTCTCCAAAGTCTAATCACGAGGATTACCTTGTCTTGATCTCTCATTGTGGCTAAGGAAAGAGGACCAAAGAGGAATCTCCTCGGTCACGAGACGGTTCGATCAATGTTCAAGAATCCAAGAAACACCAAGCGTAGCCGTTCTTCTTATATCAAGTCATCACGCAATTGGAAAAATGGACAAACAACGTGGGCGGACAAAGCAAAATAATCCCTTTTGGCAACGAGAATCAACGAAGATAATTGACTCCTCCTGCAACCACAAGTACACAATAGCCCGTGACACCACAGTGCAAGTGGTGGTGACCTACTTAGAGACAATTTATGTTCACATGCAATCCCCAAATGATCCCTGATCGACTCTCTATATAAAGCACGCGAAACATCACTCCCTCTCTCGTGGCCAGCAACTGAGCATAACCCTCAAATTAGAGACTCTCTCCTATCATTCGAGTTCCTCCGTCATCACTTAGACAACCACAACGAGATGGAGGCAACCAGCAAGAAGTTGGTGATTCTTTTGGGATTGATGGTCATGATCGCTTGCTGCACCGATGCTCAGAACATATGCAACATGACCTATTCGGAGCTGATGGCTTGCAAGCCAGCCGCGACGCCGCCAAACCCACCACCGCCCACTAGCGCGTGCTGCGCGGGGCTCTCGCACGCCAACTTGAAGTGCTTCTGCCAGTACAAGAACTCGCCGATCCTGCCCTCGATCGGGGTCAACCCAAAGCTCGCGATGCAGCTCCCGAGCAAGTGCAAGATCCCTAATGCGCCCACATGCTGATCACATTGAATTGTGCGGGTGCTGGTGGGGTTGGAGAGAAAGTACAAGCCCAAAGCTTGACAATAATGCATTATCATGTACCATGCTTTTTCATTAAGTGTTGAATTTCTGTGTGCTTTGTATAATTAATACACCCTTTTGTGAGCTGTTGCTCACTCTATGGATACCAGCTTATAATAATCCAAATGATATAATAGTAGTCCACTGTGTATGACTCTGACTCTCTCTCCACGAAAATTAAAGCCAATGATAAGACACCAAATGTAACATGGACTTAGCATCGTTGTCCAATCAAACTTCGAAGTTCTGACATTGTCCCACTAATTAGCAATTTATCTGGTTAAATAAAGTATTGCCCGATAAAATGAATTGAACGCAAATTGATATTATCCAATCAAAACTCAAACTGAGTTCGATGATTTGTATCGTTCTTATTCAAAAGAGGTTGATTGATTTGACACAACACCGATTTTATGAGACATTGGATATCCATTCACAGATGCTCTCATCCCCCTTAATAAACAGGAGACTTCTCTTCATTTTTTATATCGGGATACTCCTTAGATCCAAAGAGATTTAAGAATTCCTTATCAAGAAGTAAGTGCTTTTCAACATTAATTGAGGTTCGCCCCATCTGTCCAAAGTATATACCGTTAGTAGGTTAATAGAACTGCATTTCTTATTTTAACACGCCGATTCTTGCACACCTTAACTATCCTATTGAGTATAGTATCTTTATCGAACCATATCCCTAACTCTACTCTCTTAGTGTTTTATATTCAAGGATGCTAAGGTCTACACAAAACTCAGATAAACTAGTTCAAAGACTTACTTAGGGCCAAGTTGGATGATCTATTATAATCAAATTCAAAAGAGATTGATTGATGACTTGAGACAAGCCCAATTTTATGAGAAATTGGATATCCATTTACAGATGCTCTCATCCCCTCAATAAACAGGAGGTTTCTATTCATTTCTAATAGAGGGACGATCATTGTTTGAATAACTAACAAAATTTCTCCAGAGCCAAAGATATGACTCTTCGAAAATTCCTAATAGCAATCGAGGAAATTCTGATCATCTTACTCCAACAAATCTCATCAGCCGACTCCAATTAAATTAAGACTCAAAATCCCAAGGAACTCAAAGCTTGGTTTCCAAGCATACAATTTGAGAATAACTGCAGAGATGCTTGACTAATTCTCATTTCACTTATATAGATTGACTCAAGGGTTGTATCTTTATCTCCCTAATAGAATATAATTAGAGATTTTACTTATCTTTTTCATGAAATTCAATATAATTTTCAATGCCATATTTCTTGTCCATTTGAATATGAGATTTGATTGGATATAAACACATGTACCATGAAATGATAAAATTTGATCTGGTCCTTGTCGGTCAAGTCCGTGAAGTTACTTCGACACTGAGAAGGAAGAAAACGAAGGCATCAGGTCAGGTTGACCGTTGCCGGTAACGATGACCATTTGGGATTTTACCTCAATGTCACTTTCGTTCCCTTCCTTTCCGTTCAATCAAAGTTGCGTACGCGTACCACGCACGCAAGATGGTAGTGGACCTCCCATAATGCGGCAGCAACTTGTAGTTTGTCCATATTCACAAGAGACTTATCCAACAATTTAAATTTTCAGACAGGGATTTTCATTAGGTGATTTTCCAAAAATTTGTTTTACCGTCTTGGTACAAGTGAGCTCTTTCAAAAGTGGATTAGAGCCTCAACTCACAGACATTATCCGATTGAATGATGAGCTTTGACAAAGCTCTCAAATCTGCCAAGACTACTTTTACGATTAGAGGGGCAGATAACCCATTCCAACACACAAAACGCATCACAGAATCGACGGAAACAAGATTAGCTCACAAAAAAGACATGATTGCTGTGTGAAGCTCCTTGCTATATATTTCAAAATGCAAGAATTCCTTCAGGCTGCATTATCGGCCATATATTTCGATGACCAGTACGCAAGAAAAGGACAAAAAAAGGTGACATTGGGGGTAATGACATTCCAGTATCAACGAATACTGGAAACCATCAGAGTGACTAATTAATGAAGTTCACGGACGCTTTGGTTGGTGATGAGTACCGGCGTGGAAACCTTCGGTATAAGCAGTATTCTTGAACATAATCTGCAAAACCATTAGTTTAGAGAATGAGAAATACTATGCTGAAAACTGACAGTAAGGAAAACATTGCAATTAAGATTATCAAAGTAGGTCGCCGAGGGACAGATATCTGCTTTGCTACCATCTAACATCCTATGTATAGACGCTTACAGCGAAGTTTCTCAACTCAGAGCTCAAACGCTTTTTGAGGTTTTTCAACTAATAAAGTTTTATTAGAGAGAGTGATGGAACCCCCCGGTTGAAGAAATTTAAAAAAAGAAGAAGAAATAATTAAAAAGAGAGGAAAATAAATAAAAAACAAGCGAATAAAAATGAAGTTGGCAAAAAGTATTGTGATAAATTGTTACTATCTCCATTTATGCAATTTTTAGGTCATTTAAATTGATATATCGTTTATACAAAATAATCAACATGATAGGACATGAATATATCTGTCTTTATTACATTAATTCACCAAACAGTATATGTTACAGAATCCTTTAATTTCACATCATATCATATTCAGTCATATCCTGACTAAAAATTTAGATGACTAAACGTTTAGGGACATAAGTCAAGTCGATGGGATAGGCCAAGAGTGGATCTTTCCGGTGCCAACCAAATGGTATAATCAAGAACTAATTATTTTAATATTGATGCTTCGTCTGTGAAAGAGAATAGAGGATGTAGTGGAGATGATTGAGGACGTCACGAGAGGAAAATGGAGTTTTGTACATCCAGAAGTTGATAAAACACATCTGTGTTGAGGTTTTCTCAGAAACAACAAATTAACGGGATGCAAAATGGATGATTCTCAATCTTAATGTCATGGCCACCTAGTGATGCTGCCTTTCATGGCCCGTGGCCACCTCATCCCCTTCCTTGCCCTCGCCCGCCCCTACTCTCGATCAGATGGTGACACCGTTCCATTCGTTCGTGTCTCTTGCTACTCCCTTCGAACACCCCCTCTCCATCACTTTCACCACGGGTGAGGCGTGTGGCACTCTGGTCTATATCTCCCTCCTTCTTCACGTTCCACACTGCTCAACCGATGCCGAGGAGTTCTCAGTGCCCGCTTTTCCAACAGCTGCCATTTCCAGAGCTCTCAGCTCCAACGGATCATTGGCAAGGTGGACGGTACTGACCCCTGGTCCAGGTTTTTTCAGGCACAGGTCAAGCTCTCTTCGGCCTCAGATGGCTGGTTGCGCAATCAGCTGAGGAAATTGAGCCTCTCGGATTTGACCTCTTGAGGAAGTACTTGAAGCTTCCGTTTGGGCCATTGGCCCATTTATCCCTCCTTACATGCTTCAGGAACCATTACCAACAAATTCAAGACCATAGTCAATCCAGAAGCAAGCAGTAAAAGCTCTAGGAGTGTCCTCAGAGAAATGCCTAGACTTCCTACAATTCCCATGGTCCAAACTCTGTTTTGTACGTTTCCTTTGGTTCTCAGAGCACTGCAAGTCCCGTCCAGATGATGCCATTAGCCATTGGATTGGAATCAATGGCAAGCCTTTCTGCTCGGTTTCAATATTAAGGGCGAGTTCCTATCAGAGTGGTGCCGTGGTCTGCTGGCTCGGGCTCTCCTTGATTGAGTTCCAACCTGTGGTGGCTCAGGAACGCCCTTGTCGAGCTGTGCAAGAGGAAGTGCCGATTGTGGGGTGGCCAACGGCGGCCAAGCAGGCATACAAAGAGGTGATGGTTAAGGAGATGGGAGCGTTAGCGGAGCTAACACAAAGGGTTGAGAGCAGCACCACTGCCGAGAAAGTGAAGCCGTTAGTCCATTTGGTGACAGAAAAGGAGGGCAAAGGAGGGGAGATGAAAGAAGAAGACCAGTGAGGTGATGGAACAAATGAGGGAAGCTGTGAGAAAGAAAGTGGTGATAATGAGAAGGGTACTAGCGTGAGGGCCATCAATGAGTTTGCGAGAACCATTTCAGATATATCCATAAACGTTGCATCATCATATTGGAAGACGAGATAAAAGATTTAGGTTGCCTAACATCGAACGATTGACTCGAATGGATAGGAAATTCATGTTTTCGCACAATCTAAAAAAAAATCATGAACTATTCTCAAGAAAGAAGTCAGCATGATCAAGGGAGGTTTGGTGATTGCATTCTACACTTTTTGGACCATGGAGTGTGGAATTTACCTAATACGGGAGTAAGTATCCATGAAACTACCATATATACTGAATTTAATCTGACACATAAGAATTGGAGAAACCCATGTAGGATCTACATGAATCCTACCATTTTAAATAGTTCAAATTCAGATAAATTCCTCATGGTTGATTCGACGGCGGGGAGTGAATCATGGACCTTATATTTTTCCTTAGAAGTGAAGAATTAGGATTTTGCTCTCATTCTTGAATAAATTAGGATTTTGGCCTTTTTCGTGAATACAGTGTACTTTTCTTGGTTTGCTAGGCAAACAACACTATAGAATAAACACATAGTCCAGGAGATATACAACTCATGGATCCCAAGAGCAGCCAGGACAAGCAGCCAAGGAGGCTTTACAGTGGGGCGTCACAGGCTTCACAGTGTACTTTCAATTCACATGATAATGTAAACTCCATAGTATGCTTAATAGTCCTATCATGAAAGATTCCACTATAAAATAAAGCATATATCAAATGAAAAAATTATTTTATACGCCTCACATATAAATCATGTGTCCGATAATTATTTGCGAATTTTTTGGGTGCATCATGACATTAGGACGTCAAAATATTATATATCTCAAATTGAGAATGAACATAGAATAGGCCACGTTGAAACTCAGCAAAGAGCAGGATCCAATTTTTTGGAGAATATTAGCAATAACAAAAATATTTTGAGCAGAACATTTTTCCCATGTCATGAGATCACGGTCGTAGTAAATCATATCTCAATTAGCAAATAGTCGGATAAGTAACACTTTAAAGATTTTAGTTCTTTTAAATAGCAAATAGCAAATATTGGGATGGAGGTCGAATATTATCGATACATAGTCACCTTCTATAAAGCCTAAGTCGTTAAAGAGCAACACAGATCATAGCTTAGTTCTCTCACTACTATAGTTTCAATCAGAGACCGGTAGGATTGTGAAAGTCTGAAATATGCGAGCTCGATACATTTAGGCAAAAGAAATATAGAAATAAATAAATTTTGGTAAGCCACTACTGATGAACACAAGATAAAACTAGAGTGAATTACCCTAGCAAGGTGATTCCTAGCACCTAAGAATATAGGGAATCAGTCTATTCAGTGCTTAGTTTAATGGTTATAGTCAATAATCATTTGTACAGAAAAATTATCCAATAAATCATGAATTAATTGCATGGATATCAATTCAATCTTATGTTGATACAATGCCTTGTGATAGAGAAATGACTACAAATTTGTTTGTCCATATAGATGCATTTTTATTATTATTTAACACATATTGATACGATGCCATGTAATAGACTAATGATTTCTAAATCCAATTAAAGACTAGTCTATCATCAATTAATGTCGCACCCTGATCATGCAAATTTATTTAACAAAAACCCAAAAATAATGCTCTTTCTTTTACTTTTATTGTTGGGAAATTCCTGCTAGTAACTCTTTAACTAGAAGATGCATATGAAAGGGACAAGCAAAAACTAATACATAAAATAACAAAATGGAAGGTGAAAGGTAAATTACTCTAATAGATAGTAGAAGCAACATCACTAAATGCAAGGAAAAGGCAACGCAAAACTTTTGGAATTCAAGTGAATAAAGAAAAAAGAGAGAAGGAATTACAAGTTCAAAAACCGACCTTGAAACCAGATCGAATCACTTGGTTCGATTCAATTCCATTTCAAGATTGGGTAGGCTAGTTCCCAATTCCACAAAAGGGAAACAAATCTTCTTCAATCCGATTCCAGGGTGGGAATTAATCCACCCTAAAACCGATCATCCTTAATGGCAAAACCAAAGTTAGTTAATCTACAGTGCCTCCAAAATTAGGACCGAGATTTGGAATGCCAACACTACCTCGCCTTACAAGGTGTAGGTGGGAGTGGTGACTCTATTTTCATCCTGAGCGGGTCATAGGACGAAAATGATTTGACAGGGAGTTTAAAATGGGTTGTGTTATCCTCCATATATAATTGATTTGAGGCATTTGATTGGCGAGTCATTTATAAGAACATCATCCATGTGCAAACCGTGACTATATTTGCGGATAATGCCAATGTTAGCAATCCTCTGACCAAAAGTGTTGTAGGAGATTGTCTAATTAAGGATAGAGAGAAATACACAATTCTTTTAAAATTAGTTAAAAAGACGACTTTACTAATATATTGAGTAAAACATGAGGATGTCCTTGCAATCTTCACAACTAGAATCTAGAAAATGAAATACGTGACCTAGTGGATGTACATGACTCCTAAGACTAAGCCTAGGTCCTCCAAAGTCTAATCACGATTATTACTTTGTCTTAATCTCTCGTTGTAGCAAAGAAAAGAGGACCAAATTGGAGTCTCCTCCGTCACAAGACGCTTCGATCAATTTTCGAGAATCCAAGAAACGCCAAGCGTAGCCGTTCTCCTTATATCAAGTCCTCACGCGATCGGAAAAATGGACAAACAACGTGGGAGGACAAAGCAAAATAATCCCTTTCCGCAACAAGAACCAACGAAGATAATTGACTCCTCTTGCAACCACAAGTACACATGGCCCGCGACACCACAGTAAAAGTGGTGACCTACTCAGAGAATTTATATTAACGCGCAATCCCCAAATGCTCCCTGATCTACTCTCTATATAAAGCACACGAAACAGCACTCCCTCTCTCGTTCCCAGCAACTGAGCATAACCCTCAAATTAGAGAAGACTCTCTCCATCATTCGAGTGCGGCCGTCATCACTTGGACAACCACAACAAGATGGAGGCAACCAGCAAAAAGGTGGTCATTCTTTTGGGATTGATGGTCATGATCGCTTGCTGCGCCGATGCGCAAACCATATGCAACATGACATATTCGGAGCTGATGGCTTGCAAGCCAGCTGCGACGCCGCCGAACCCACCGCCGCCCACTAGTGTGTGCTGCACGGGGCTCTCTCATGCCGACTTGAAGTGCTTCTGCCAGTACAAGAACTCGCCGATCCTGCCCTCAGTCGGGGTCGACCCAAAGCTCGCGATGCAGCTCCCAAGCAAGTGCAAAGTCCCTAATGCGCCCACATGCTGATCGCATTGTATTGAGCGGGTGCTGGTGGGGTTGGAGAGAAGGACAAGCCCCATGCTTGACAATAATGCATTATCATGTACTATGCTTTTCCATCAAGTGCTTAATTATGTGTGCTTTGTAGAATTATTACACCCTTTTGTGAGCTGTTGCTCACTCTATGGATACCAGCTTATGAGAATCCAAATGATATGATAGTAGTCCAGCGTGAATGACTCTCTCTCTCTTCGTTGGCAAAAATTAAAGCCCGTGATAAGACACCTAATGTCATATACACTTAGCATCATTGTCCAATCAAACTTTCGGAGTTTCGAGATTGTCCCACTATTCAGCAATTCATCTGGTTAAATAAAATATTGCCCGATAAATGAATTGAATGCAAACTGACATTTATCCAATCAAACTCAAACCAAGTTGGATGATTTGTTATAATTCAAATTCAAAAGAGATTGATTGATTTAACATAGGCCCAGTGTTATGAGAAATAGGATATCCATTCGCAGATGCTCTCGTCCTCCTCAATAAACAGGAGACTTCTATTTATTTCTGACATTGGGGTACTCCTTAGATCCTAAGAGGTTTTAGGGTTACTCACCAAAAAGTAAGTGCTTTTCAACACTAATTGAGGGCTGCCTCATCTATTCAAATTATATACCGTTGCAGGCTGACGTGCCGATTCCCACATACCTCAGTTACCCTATTTGGTATAATCTCTTTATTGAGCCATATCCCTGGCTCTACTCTCCTAGTGTTTTATGTCTAGGAATGTCGAGGCCTACACAAGACTTGGATGAAGCAGTTCGAGGACTTACTTAGGTCTAAGTTAGATTATTTATTATAATTCAAATTCAAAATAAATTAACTGATTTGACACAAGCCGAAATTTATGAAAAATTGGATATCCATTTACAGATGCTCCTGTCCCTCAATAAACAGGAGGCTTCTATTCGTTTCCAACAGATCGACAATCATCATTAGAATCGCTAGCAAAATTTCTCTAGAACCAAAGACATAACTCTCCGAAAATTTCTAATAGCAATCAAGGAAATTTCGACCATCTTACTCCATCAAATCTCATTGGCCAAGTCCTATCAAATTAGGACTCAAAATCCCAAGGAATTCAAAGCTCGGATTACGAGCATACAATTTGAGTATAACTACGAAGACGCTTGGACTAATTCCCATTTCATTTATATAGGTTGACTCAAGAGTTGTATTCTTATCTTCCTAATAGAATGCAATTAGAGATTTTACTTATTTTTTTCGCGAAATTTGATATAATTTTCGACGCCATATTTCTCGTCTATTTGAACTTTGAGATTTGATTGGGTACAAATGCATGTACCCCTTGAAACGATAAAATTTGATCCCGTCATTGTCAGTCAAGTCCGTGGAGTTACTTCAACACTGAGAAGAAAGAAAACAAAGGCATTGTGCCAGCTTGACCATTGCCGGTAACGATAACCCTTTGGGATTCTACCTCGATGTCACATTCGTTTTATTCCTTTCCGTTCAATCAAAGTTGCATACTGCGTACGCAAGATGGTAGTGGACCTCCCACAATGCGGCAGCAACTTTGTAGTTTATCCAGATTCACGAGAGACTTATCTAACAATTTAAAAATTTTAGACAGATTTTCATTAGGTGATTTTCCAAAAATATGTTTTACCTTCTTGGTACAACTGAGCTCTTTCAAAAGTGTCTTAGAGCCTCGACTCACAGACATTATCCGACAAAATGATGAGCTTGACGAAGCTCTCAAATCTGCCAAGGCTACTTTTACAAGTAGGGGGGCAGACGACACATTCCAACACACAAACGCATCGCAGAATCGATGGAAACAAGATTAGCTCACAAAATGACATGATTGCTAGTGTGAACCACCTTGCTATATCTTTCAAAATGCAAGAATTCCTTCAGGCTGCATTATCGGCATATATTTTGATGACCAGTACTAAGGAAAAAAAAATGTGACATTAGGGGTAATGACATTCCAGTGTCAACGAAGACTGGAAACCATCAGTGACTAACTAATGAAGATCACAGACGCTTTGGTTGGTGATGAGTACCGGCGTGGAAACCTTCAGTATAAGCAGTATTCTTGAACATAATCTGCAAAACCATTAGCATAGAGAATGAGAAATACTACACTGAAAACTGCCATAAGGAAAACACAGTAATTAAGATTATCAAAGTAGGTCACCAAGGTACAGATTATCTGCTTTACTACATCTGACATCCTGTGTAGAGATGCTTACAGCGAGGTTTTTCAACTCAGAGCTCAGACGCTTTCTGAGGGTATCTGAAACCACTGCTCCCAATTGTTCTCCATGTTGCCTAACAGCGTCCTCCCGAATCTGTGGTATGTACTCTCAATTAATAAATGAAAGGACTGATTTTTTGGTGAATGTGCTGACCAAGGAGCAAAGACACAACAGACTGATTACCTCTGAAAGCAATATAGCTGATGTCTTATCTAGGATTTCTTCCACAAACTGCCCTGCATCGGTGAAGGAGATGGATGGAAGCACTCCTGTAGAAGATTTATCCTTGACCTTTTCAGCGGCAGCAGGTGTCTTAACAGCCTTGGCTACATCATTTTAAGATGACAGTTTTAGTACATGATAAGAATGATTGAAGAGCCATGCATAGATCAGTGAAGAATTCAACCAGCCCAAGATACCAAAAGGCGGCATTCTGTAGTTTGCAAAAAAAGGTTAAGCACTCTTTCCTATCAAGAAAGTGTGAATGAACCATGCATGCAAACTCAACTAATGCACACATGACCATTTTCTCCTCTCCATGAGAAATAATGTGAGCTTCAGGGTTTGTTAGAACAGTGTTGCTCTAGGTTTACCATCGACCAATTTCTGCCTATGTTAATGTGATATGATAATGAAACAGAAGCACATCATCCTATAGTCAAAAATACAAAGTAGCTGACAAAACCACAGAATCTGAACTGAACATTTAGAAAGCAAAAACTAATATCTATGATCCGTCAGTTTACACGCCCAGGGAATCATGTCCAAGTTCTGGCATGATTTGCCAATCCACATGTTCCAAATCCGGAAAAATTGAATCCTACTTCATCCAAGTCTTGACTGCTTAGGCACGATAAAAGGGAAGGAAAAGGAGGAGATTAGAGTCAACAAAACATGGCATTTAGATTTCTACTAAGGGAAGATCTGATGCTAACTCTACAGAACATCTGCCAGTGGTCTGTATATTGAAAAACTATCGTTTACCAGTTTCGCAGCAATGTCAACCAAGCTTTCAAATAATCAAAGAAAGCAAGAAGCCCAATAGGATCAATATCAATTCGACAGAGATGGAAATCAGATCACGTACAACGCTTGGAAAAAAACATGAGAGTCAGCTAAATATACTTTATGACAGTCACACTTGACAGAATTTACTTCAGAAGCTATGCCAACTCTTCATTTCAAAAGGCAAAAATAAAGAAGCAAAAGCACTCAAACTATGAATAAAACAAATGATTGATGAATTCCTGATCTATATAGGACAAAGTACACATTTGCCACCAGTAGGCCACATCTAGGCAATTGCATGATAAGACTGCACATCTGCTGAAAATTATGCTCGTAACCATTTTAAAATAAATTCTCACTTTCAAATGCTTCCATAAAGACATGCACAAAATACTACAGCTATTGAATTTGACCTGAATGAATGCAATACCAATACAAAACACCATAACTGCACCACTCATTTTTGCTGCAAGACAAGATTTTACCTTTAACTGTCTTCGGCTTAACATCTGTTACAGCATGATTCTCATTAGAATGTTCAGATGAAGGTGCTCCTTCAGCAAATTCTGGCAAGACGATGGAGTCAGAGGGAACAAGAGCAGCCAAATCGGGTGGCTGATCCTTCCCTACTTTAGGGTTAGCCTGAAAGGAACAGAGTTTTCTTCTTTAAATAATCTAATAATAAAAAACCATTGGTTTAATCTATAAGCAAATAGAACTCAAAGTACCTCAAGATCAACATATGAGGGATCTCTTCCAATTGATTTCAGGAACGTGTCAAGACTGAAGGTATTAAGAGCTGGAAACACAAAGAGTCATGTGTTAAATGTTAATTAAATATCTTCACTTTAATCCAGAAATCCATGAGATTACTATGGCATCAAGTAGAATGCAAAAGGAAGTGACCAATTAGCAAATAAAGTGTTCATCATTTTACGCAATTCTGAGATGTATGCTCCTATATTATTCAAGTATCTTTAACTTATCAGGAAGAGTAACCAAGAAGACCTTAAGGAAAGCCAAATACAAGCAGGAAGACAGAAATGGATGCCGGCTGGAGGAGAAAAAGTTTAACTTTGTTGAGTATGCTGGATGATTGAAATCAAAGAGCTAGACAATGCAAGAATAACTATGAATGGTAAGACTTGCTTACATATTGATGTGTCATTTGACAGCGGATGAAAGAGGCATTTCAGCTGGGACTTGAATCCCTGATCAAGCAGCAACGAGACATGTCTTCAACAGAAAAGACAAATGTAAGATTGCATAATGTGATATAAATTATATAAGAAGAAATACTAATGAATACTATATGGGATCAACATGAAGATTTGAACATCAATAAAAGCCTGTAAAAAAGGGACTCGGAGGACGAATAACCTCCAGGAAATTGTTGAAGTTACCATTTCTTTGCACCAAGTCTCAACCCATTAGTGTTCAAAGAAAAAAAAAATTTCATTATGTAATCGTTCTGACCCTTGTCTATATGCTCATGGCAATAGGATATCAAATTTTTCATTTTGTTGTTGATTCTATTTGTTCCATTTTCGGGGAAGGATCTCAAATAATTTGTCAGATCACGCCAATATCAACCCATTTTATTCTGTCTATTCCAAAACATATAAGTATATTACTTTTCCAAAATCAAGGTGTAAAATCACTATGTGCATGTTTGTATGTCCAATTGTGCAAATGCACATGTATAGATGTCTCATCGACATGTGTGCACGTGGATGTCTATGCGCCTGTGTGTGTTTCTAATTTTGATTATTCTCAGCAATATCCCAATAGTTTTTAACAGCTTTTGAAAAGGGATGTTTCTCTAATTCGGTACCCCTTGTTGGGTGGACGAGCTTTGTCCTACATGGCATAGGAATGTCACTCCTTGCTTGATGGCATTTGCAAATATTATAGGATCTTCCAGAATAAGGAAGATAGAAAATACTAAGAGGCTACATGTTTACTCAATAGCATAATCAAAGAGCAGTTAATGGCTCCATTGGTAGAGCAAGAGAGAGGGATACTTAAAAAAAACCCTCATTTCCTTTTTTCTATGACTACCTACTAGCTACTGACTATATCCATAAATACACTGCATTACTGCCCCTCAAACTGGAGCATCCAGCCAACACATCTCAGGTGCAGCTTTCTTCCAAAGTCTGCAACCAAAGTGTTGTGCAAGCCGGGCCCTACACTGACAAGCAATGTGGATACACTGAACCAGATTTAAGACAATGACAATTGTGCGAGCCGGACCTTACACAACAAACTAAATGTACTCCACGTTATCACCGAATATGATAGAAGTGCCAAAGAAACAAGCAGAAATCAGAAAATCACCATCCATTTCTCATGCAACCTTTATAAAATCATGTCAGAACCCAACTTGATTTGCGACAAACTAAATTGATCATCCCACAGCGTTCAACTCTGGGTACTCGACAAAGGTGTGCTTGACTGTGGTGCTTACAGCTACCTAGAAACTTGGCAGAGGCTTCAAAGCTCACAATTGATGAAGAGACAATGAATATCATCCACATTAGGCTTGTCAGGCATTGCAGAAGATAATGGAAGTTTCTAGAGATAAGGTGCTGCAGATTGGAGCACTAACACACCCCAGAAAGCCTTTTTTTGGGAGTCAGAAAAGACAACAGAATAACAAACCTAAGACCATAAACAGAAAACTAATAAGAACAATAGCTTGACTTTGATGAAGAAGCAGAACCAATGATTGTTAATGAGAAAAAATGCACAACGGAAGGAATAAATAATAGAGCGGCTCGATTTGTGGTAGACTTCACCGCCAACAAGGAGGTTGGCAACAACACTGACAAGGCCACAGTGGATGACAGTAACTCCCCCGAATGACGACGGAGAGATAAATGGCTCACGAGAAAGCGTTGCTCTAAGAGACTACTGGAGCAGTTATGGGACTATAACGAGCAGAGGACAATGATGCTGCTCTTAAAGACTAACGATTGTGGCTGCTCTCTCAAGGATGACAAAGGGTGGACAAAAACAAAAGACTTGGATCAGCGACCGGTGGTGGCCTCCATTTAAGAGTAGGTGGAAAAGATGATGGAAGAAACAAGGTTTCTTATCAAGACTGGCAACTAGAAGAGCAATAACATTAGGGATTTTGGACTTTAGGGGCTTTTTTGGGCTAGGTCCCTCTCTCTTGGTGGCTTCAATACCATGCAAATATTGCAGGATCTTCAAGAGAGAGGGAGAGAGAAAGTACTAAGAGGCTACATCTTTGCTCTGTAGCATAGTTAAAGAGTACATAAATGGCTCTATTTATGAGCATGAGAGACACTAACAAAACCTTAATTTCATTTTTCAGGACCACCTACTAACTCCTGACTAACATCCATAGATATTCTTCAACAGTATTAGGTATTAAAAATGATTAAACAGGGAAAATGCCCATTACAGAGTGGAACAAAAATCTTATGGTAGCCCCTTCGTAATACCAAACCCATTCAAATGCTGAACAGAAGAATCATGTACCAGTTTCAACCGCAGATTCAAATGTTGAACAGAAAAATCATGCTCCAATTCCATGAACAGAAGAGTCATGCTAGAGCCTAGAGGACACTGTACAGTTGGCGATTTTTTTGAGAATGGGGAATTGGATGATGGGCTTCAGTGCTACAACTATTAATCAGGCCTAGATTGTTGAGAACACGGTCTGAAAAGATGTGCTTCAACAATTTTCCAAAGGAATGCTGTTCATTTAATAGATTTGAAAATATGCAGAAAGATTTGCATTCCCTCAACTGTTTCGCCACCCCCCAAAATTCAATGAAAAGGGTACACATAGATATATGATTGTCAAGATATGAATTAAGTAAGAATAGATGAATACCTTGCCGATTCATTTACTAAGGCAAAAGGAGTCACACAACCAAGAGGTACCTGGAGAACAACGTAAAAAGGCACAAGGTCAGAGAATGTAAAATCCACGTACTCAAATGCCATCAAATTTTTATGAGATATGAGATTCTTTCCAAAAGAAAGAAAAGAAAAAGAATGTCTTGTGTTTCCTTTGATTCAAGAAACCAAAATAAGCAGACCATCAAGAATACATACAACTCACAAGAGTCATAACTCATCTTTCATCAGTGGAAGTAAAAGCAGCATATGGAACTTAATGTGGACACTGATTCATTGTCCCATAGTACTTAACAATCATCATAAGTGCAAAGAAACAAATAAAAGAAATAAAAGGTGCTTCGTGGAATCACTTTTAGATAAAAAGAATAAAAGATAGTATTGGATGTAACAGAAGCTTAGGCCTCACCCTAAGAGGGAGCAGAAAAACTTCAAATCACTGAATATACCAACCTGAAGTATCTCACCTAATGCTTCTTCCGGTGCCATTCTCAAACCTCCTTTCCCCAAACCAAGCCGTTGTGACAGAACTGATCAAACACAAAAATTCCTTCTTAAAAATAGAAGCCCAAAATAGAGGAGTTTATGGTTATATAGTAATTGCCATTCAAACTTACAAATTCATTAAACTGTATAACGGGTTGTGTACCTTTCAGATCTACTTTAGTATCCGCAAGAGCAGAGACAATGTAGAACCTTTGTTTCTTGTCCTGCAAACATAAGTGAGAGCAAATGATTGGCCCAATTAATACAGCAATACTTGATTACTGACGACACCATACAACGACAGGAGCCTTATGCCCAAAAGATTACTGCTGAGGGCTTATCTCTTACAAAATACTCAATATTTCTTTAACTCATTGTACGCACATTGCTTCAATGAAAGAGCATTCAATTAGCTAAATATGGTCAATGAAGCAAGAAAGAGCTAAATAGATATGCCATACGTTTCACCCCTCAGTCCTAGTTTCCATAGGCATAGTAATAAACTTTCAAGAAGCAACTTGGCATTAACAAGTTTCCAAATTTCATCAAAATCCCTGTCCTAAACCATCAAAAATTTCATGGTTTAAACATAAGTGCGCTCAAAGTTCAGAGTCACTCCGAAATCTACCTGACCATGCCATGTTGCAAACAAAACGAAGGTGATTCAGGTCAAAATACAAGATTTACCAGAACAGAAGAAGCCCACCCTTAAGGGAGCGTAGATTTGTGCTATATCGCAGCCATGTGATGGAAAAATTCAGTAAACAACATCGATGAGGTATAAGTACAAGTCACCAGAAAACAGTCATGGATCCAATTCATCGAATGCTCGAAGTTATCGACCATACCTTCAAGAACAGGTTCTTACTGAGCGAAGCACCAACATTTCCAACATATTTCGCCTGATCAAACCAAACGAAACTCACTAAGACAAGCTCTCCTCCGGAACCAAAAGATAAAAGGTAAAAGGACAATACGAGACGCGACCCAATTCGCTCTGCCCTCGCATACCTGAGCTTCGACGGTCAAAACGACAGGATGCTCATACTTTGAGAACTCGATATGAAGCTCCTGCAAGAACCCAAAAAACAAGCATCCGGATTAATGGTCGGGATTAACAGAACGACCAATTTGTCAAAGAGGTAAACTTCAAGTTCGCGGTGGATCACGCTACTATAGCTTGTCCACAGTGAAGGATCATTAGGCATCCAATTCAAAACAGATGAAGATCCAACACCAAAGAATAAGAGGGCGTGATCAAACCGCCACGAACGGCGGGTCGAATACGGAGATTCGGAATGCTTCTCGAGTGGGGGTTACCTGTAGACGAGCGAGCAACCGGTCCTTCGTGTAGCCCATGGCTGACGTCACCCTCGCCCTCTCTCTCTCTCTCTCTCGATCGAGCGCTAGCAGGTCGCAGAGCGGGAGGAAGGAAGAGAATGCGAGAGCGGCGAGGAGGGAGATAGGTTACGGGGAGCGAGGAACGCAGAACGACGACGTATGCCAGGCCTGAAATGTTAGTCTCATCTTTTTATTGTATTATTTTTAAATTTGTCGTGAAAATGCAATTAAATTCCTAAATTTATAAAATGTGCCTAACAACTTAACTGACAAAAACTGCCAAGGTCGCTTTTTTCTTATCTCCCCATCTCCTCGTTCCAAACCCTTCTTCTTCTTCTCTTTTAATTTAGATTATTTTTAAATTTAGTTTAAATAAATTTGCATTAAAAATCGAATTCAGACAAAAACAACATCGTTTTAATCACATAATCGACACATAAGAAAGAAGAAGTACATAAAAAGAATATGTTAGTATTTTTTGTCAGTCAAGTTAGACGGAATCAACGAAAAAACTCAATTGCACTATTTTGATAGGTTTTAAAACTTGATTATATTTTTTCATAATTTTAAGATTTAATTGCATTTCCTTGACAAATTTTAAAACGTCCAGTGCACATATCTCTAATATAATTTTTAGTACTCTAGTAGTTTTCACATTTTCTATATAACAAACAATTTTGGCTAAAATATCATTTACTTTAGCTAACAAAATAACAAGCATGACATCATTTTAGGTTCTCATTAGACCAGGATTAATGATTGATCACAAAAACAATTAGCAACGTAATATTTTATGATAACATCGAAGTGGTGGCCTTTTGTTCTAAGGCACAACAGTTTAATTATTCCTGAATTTAACAAAAAAATAAGTTTTCAACGATCAACATTTATTGAGTTGATTATACTTGACTTTACTCAAAATATATGTATGGATTAATCGAGAAAACTTAAGGTGAAAAAAGAAACCGTGAGTTAATAAATGGACGCGCAAATGGAATGAGAATAAAAAATACTATAGATAAGTTTTCTACTACAAAAGAATAGGTCAAGAAATAAAACAAATGAAAGTGAAAATTTTTCTATAAAATAAATGAGAATTAAAAGCATGTAAAAGGGGGAAAAATAAAATAATTAAGAAAAAGGGAGAGAAATTCAAAAAAGAAAAAAAATTGCAACTTTGTATATATGAAAAGGTTAAAGCTATGCAACTCATCAATAACTAACCATTCACGAATCCTTACGACAGGATTTTTCTCTCTATCTATCACATTATTGTATCTCAAGATTTTAACAAGAATTTCATATTATCTTATATATGTAAAATAAATTGGAGATCTAGTCAAGTGGGCATAATAGGGCAATAAATAAATGGGATAAGTGCAATACAAGTCCTAAAACTTGTCACCAATGTGCAAATGAGTCATAAAACTTGCAAAAAGTGCATTTGAGTTCTAAAACTTGTCAAATTGATGCAATCGAGTCCTAAAGTTAACGGTGTTAACTTTATTAACGGAAAAAAAGCTGACGTGGCATTTTATTTTTATTTTCCATGTGGCATTTTAAAGTAATTTTTGTTTTCCACGTGACTTTTTATTCAATTATTTTTAAATTAGATTAAAAAACAAAACTGGAAAAAAAATGGTAGAATTAAAAAAAAAATTTCTTCAACACTGCCGCCCACGCCGGAAGGGCCGGGGCCGGCGAGGGGAAGACCTCGCTGGCACCAGGTGAGGGCCGGCGACCCTCGCGCGAGCGCGAGGGCGCCGGATCTGGGCACGCCGGCCTCACGGGGGCCGGCGACCATCGCCCGGGCGAGGCCTCACGCGGCCCCGGGAGGGCCGACGACCGTCGCCGGGCCCCGACGAGGCTCGCCCTGGGCTTGGCGACGGTCGCCGGCCCTCGCTTGGGGCTGCGACGCCCGCCCGGGGACGGGCGATGGTCGCCGCCCCGTGGCGGCGGCGTGCCTGCACAGGCGCCCTCGCGCTAGCCGCGAGGGTCGCCGGCCCTTACCTGGGCCCGGGCGATGGGCGGCGGCGGCGACGGCAGCTGAAGCCCTGCCCTTCTCCCTCTGTTTTTTTTTTTTTTTCAGTTATTGTTTTTTAATAAAATTTTAGGTTTTCTTTTTATTTTTTAATCTAATTAAAATAAGATTGAATAAAATAACAATAAAAAATGCTGATGTGGCATTAAAAAATAAAAATAAAATGCCACGTCAGCTTTTTCCATTAATAAATTTAACGGTGTTAACTTTAGGACTCGATTGCATCAATTTGACAAGTTTTAGGATTCAAATGCACTTTTTGCAAGTTTTAGGACTCAATTGCACATTGGTGACAAGTTTTAGGACTTGTATTGCACTTATCCCTAAATAAATTCATAAAGTGAGTTTAAGGTAAGTCAATCCATCCCCTCCTTGAAAAGATGGCTTCCTCACTCCTCATTCGACCTCTGACATTAGATTAATTGGTAAAGTTACCTAAAAAGATGTCTTTTTGGATAAAACTTGAAACTCGTTTATGGTACCTTCATATTTTCTTAAAATCCTATTTCTCGATAAGTTATTTAATATGGATAATATCACCCACAATTGAAAATATGGCTAGAAAGAGTTTCCTCAAATCATATTGTATGAAAATATTATATCAATTTTTAACTTTCTTTCAAATTGTATGAGCATCATACCTTTATGGTAGTTTCAGATTTTCCTAAAAACCCATTTCTCAAAAAATTGGTAAAAGAGGAAATCCATTTGTTACCTTAAAAGATGTCATTTTGGACATGAATTGGATATGAATCACGAATGATAAGGACGAGGTTAGGATTTGAAACTTAAGAAGTGGAAAGTACTCATTTATGGTAATTGCATATTTTCCTACAACCCTATTTCTTGATAAGTTATTTAATATGGATAATATCGCCCACAAATCGAAAATATGGCTAGAAAGAGTTTCCTCAAATCATGTTGTATGAAAAGTTTACCCTTTATGATATTATCCATTATTAACTTTCTTTCAAATTGTTTGACCATATTACCTTTTATGGTAGTTTAGATTTGTTTATAACCCTATTTCTCGAAAAATTGGTAAAAGAGGAACCATTTGTTACCTTAAAAGATGCCTTTTTGGACATGAATTGGATATGAATCACAAATGATAAGGACAGAGGATAGGATTTGAAATTTAGAAAGTGGAAAGTAATCATTTATGGTAATTGCATATTTTCCTACAACCCAATTTCTCGATAACTTATTTAATTTGGATAATATTGCCCACAAATCGAAAATATGGCTAGAAAGAGTTTCCTCAAATCATATTGTACGAAAATATTACCCTTTTATGATATTATCAATTATTAACTTTCTTTCACATTATTTGAGCGTATTACCTTTTATGGCAGTTTTATATTTTTCTATAACCTTATTTCTCCAAAAATTGGTAAAAGAGGAAATCCATTTGTTACCTCAAAAGATGTCTTTTTGGACATGAATTGGATACAAATCACAAATAATAAGGACGGAGGATAGGATTTGAAACTTAGAAAGTCGAAAGAACTCATTTATGGTAATTGCATATTTTCCTACAACCTTATTTCTCGATAAGTTATTTAATATGGATAATATTGCCCATAAATCGAAAATATGGCTAGAAAGAGTTTCCTCAAATCATATTGTACAAAAATATTACCCTTTTATGATATTATCAATTATTAAC
This sequence comes from Angophora floribunda, assembly GCA_014182895.1. Classification (NCBI taxonomy): domain Eukaryota; kingdom Viridiplantae; phylum Streptophyta; class Magnoliopsida; order Myrtales; family Myrtaceae; genus Angophora; species Angophora floribunda. The sequence goes on from CM024712.1 coordinate 1,876,400, forward strand.
TTTCTTTCACATTATGTGAGCATGTTACCTTTTATGGTAGTTTTAGATTTTTCTATAACCTTATTTCTTAAAAAATTGGTAAAAGAGGAAATCCATTTGTTACCTTAAAAGATGTCCTTTTGGACATGAATTGGATACGAATCACAAATGGTAAGGAAGGAGGATAGGATTTGAAACATAGAAAGTGGAAAGTAATCATCTTTGGTAATTGCATATTTTCCTACAACCCTATTTCTTGATAACTTATTTAATGTGGATAATATTGCCCACAAATCGAAAATATGGCTAGAAAGAGTATCCTCAAATCATATTGTACAAACATATTACCCTTTATGATATTATCAATTATTAACTTTCTTTCACATTATTTGAGCGTGTTAACTTTTATGGTAGTTTTAGATTTTTCTATAACCTTATTTCTTAAAAAATTGGTAAAAGAGTAAATCCATTTGTTACCTTAAAAGATATCTTTTTGGACATGAATTGGATATGAATCACAAATGATAAGGATGGAGGATAGGATTTGAAACATAGAAAGTGAAAAGTAATCATTTATGATAATTGCATATTTTCCTACAACCCAATTTCTTGATAAGCTATTTAATGTGGATAATATTGCCCACAAATCGAAAATATGGCTAGAAAGAGTTTCCTCAAACCATATTGTATGAAAATATTATCCTTTTACGATATTATCAATTATTAACTTTCTTTTAGATTATTTGATCGTTTTACCTTTTATGGTAGTTTTAGATTTTTCTATAACCTTATTTCTCCAAAATTTGGTAAAAGAGGAAATCCATTTGTTACTTTAAAAGATGTCTTTTTGGACATGAATTGGATATGAATCACAAATGATAACGACGGAGGATAGGATTTGAAACTTAGAAAGTGGAAAGTACTCATTTATGATAATTGCATATTTTCCTACAACCCTATTTCTCGATAAGTTATTTAATATGATAATATTGCCCACAAATTGAAAATATGGCTAGAAAGAGTTTCCTCAAATCATATTGTACAAATATATTACCCTTTATGATATTATTAATTATTAACTTTCTTTTAGATTATTTGAGCGTGTTACCTTTTATGGTAGTTTTAGATTTTTCTATAGCCTTATTTCTTAAGAAATTGGTAAAAGAGGAAATCCATTTGTTACCTTAAAAGATGTCTTTTTGGACATGAATTGGATACAAATCACAAATGATAAGGACGGGGGATAGGATTTGAAACTTAGAAAGTGGAAAGTATTCATTTATGGTAATTGCATATTTTCCTACAACCCTATTTCTCGATAAGTTATTTACTATGGATAATATTGACCACAAATCGAAAATATGGCTAGAAAGAGTTTCCTCAAATCATATTGTACAAAAATATTACCCTTTATGATATTATCAATTATTAACGTTCTTTCACATTATTTGAGCGTGTTAACTTTTATGGTAGTTTTAGATTTTTCTATAACCTTATTTCTTAAAAAAATGGTAAAAGAGGAAATCCATTTGTTACATTAAAAGATGTCTTTTTGGACATGAATTGGATACGAATCACAAATGATAAGGACGGAGAATAGGATTTGAAACATAGAAAGTGGAAAGTAATCATTTATGGTAACTGCATATTTTCCTACAACCCAATTTCTTGATAAGTTATTTAATGTCGATAATATTGCCCGCAAATCGAAAATATGGCTAGAAAGAGTTTCCTCAAATCATATTGTATGAAAATATTATCCTTTTACGATATTATCAATTATTAACTTTCTTTTAGATTATTTGATCGTTTTACCTTTTATGGTAGTTTTAGATTTTTCTATAACCTTATTTCTCCAAAAATTGGTAAAAGAGGAAATCCATTTGTTACTTTAAAAGATGTCTTTTTGGACATGAATTGTATATGAATCACAAATGATAACGACGGAGGATAGGATTTGAAACTTAGAAAGTGGAAAGTACTCATTTATGATAATTGCATATTTTCCTACAACCCTATTTCTCGATAAGTTATTTAATACGATAATATTGCCCACAAATTGAAAATATGGCTAGAAAGAGTTTCCTCAAATCATATTGTACAAATATATTACCCTTTATGATATTATCAATTATTAACTTTCTTTTAGATTATTTGAGCGTGTTACCTTTTATGGTAGTTTTAGATTTTCTATAGCCTTATTTCTTAAGAAATTGGTAAAAGAGGAAATCCATTTGTTACCTTAAAAGATGTCTTTTTGGACATGAATTGGATACAAATCACAAATGATAAGGACGGAGGATAGGATTTGAAACATAGAAAGTGGAAAGTACTCATTTATGGTAATTGCATATTTTCCTACAACCATATTTCTCGATAAGTTATTTAATATGGATAATATTGCCCACAAATCGAAAATATGGCTAGAAAGAGTTTCCTCAAATCATATTGTACAAAAATATTACCCTTTTATGGTATTATCAATTATTAACTTTCTTTCACATTATTTGAGTGTGTCACCTTTTATGGTAGTTTTAGATTTTTCTATAACCTTATTTCTTAATAAATTGGTAAAAGAGGAAATCCATTTGTTACCTTAAAAGATGTCTTTTTGGACATGAATTGGATACGAATCACAAATGATAAGGACGGAGGATAGGATTTGAAACATAGAAAGTGGAAAGTAATCATTTATGGTAATTACATATTTTCCTACCACCCAATTTCTTGATAAGTTATTTAATGTGGATAATATTGCCCACAAATCGAAAATATGGCTAGAAAGAGTTTCCTCAAATCATATTGTATGAAAATATTATCATTTTATGATATTATCAATTATTAACTTTCTTTCAGATTATTTGAGCGTTTTACCTTTTATGGTAGTTTTAGATTTTTCTATAACCTTATTTCTCCAAAAATTGGTAAAAGAGGAAATCCATTTGTTACCTTAAAAGATGTGTTTTTGGACATGAATTAGATATAAATCACAAACGATAAGGACGGAGGATAGGATTTGAAACTTAAGAAGTGGAAAGTATTCATTTATGGTAATTGCATATTTTCCTACAACCCTATTTCTCGATAAGTTATTTAATATGGATAATATATCCCACAAATCGAAAATATGGCTAGAAAGAGTTTCCTCAAATCATATTGTACAAAAATATTACCCTTTATGAGATTATCAATTATTAACTTTCTTTTAGATTATTTGAGTGTGTTACCTTTTATGGTAGTTTTAGATTTTTCTATAACCTTATTTCTTAAAAAATTGGTAAAAGAGGATATCCATTTGTTACCTCAAAAGATGTCTTTTTGGACATGAATTGGATATAAATCACAAATGATAAGGACGGAGGATAGGATTTGAAACTTAGAAAGTGGAAAGTACTCATTTATGGTAATTGCATATTTTCCTACAACCCTATTTCTCGATAAGTTATTTAATATGGATAATATTGCCCATAAATCGAAAATATGGCTAGGAAGAGTTTCCTTAAATCATATTGTACAAATATATTACCCTTTTATGATATTATCAATTATTAATTTTCTTTCACATTATTTGAGCGTGTTATCTTTTATGGTAGTTTTAGATTTTTCTATAACCTTATTTCTTAAAAAAATTGGTAAAAGAGGAAATCCATTTGTTACTTTAAAAGATGTCTTTTTGGACATGAATTGGATATGAATCACAAATGATAAGGACGAAGGATAGGATTTGAAACTTTAGAAGTGGAAAGTACTCATTTATGGTAATTGCATATTTTCCTACAACCCTATTTCTTGATAAGTTATTTAATATGGATAATATTGCCCACAAATCGAAAATATGGCTAGAAAGAGTTTCCTCAAATCATATTGTAAAAAAATATTACCCTTTATGATATTATCAATTATTAACTTTCTTTCACATTATTTGAGCGTGTTACCTTTTATGGTAGTTTTAAATTTTTCTATAACATTATTTCTTAAAAAATTGGTAAAAGAGGAAATCCATTTGTTACCTTAAAAGATGTCTTTTTGGACATGAATTGGATACAAATCACAAATGATAAGGACATAGGATAGGATTTGAAAGTTAGAAAATGGAAATTACTCATTTTGGTAATTGCATATTTTCCTTCAACCCAATTTCTTGGTAAGTTATTTAATGTGGATAATATTGCCCACAAATAAAAAAAATATGGCTAGAAAGAGTTTCCTCAAATCATATTGTATGAAAATATTACCCTTTTATGATATTATTAACTTTCTTTTAGATTATTTGAGCGTATTACCTTTTATGGTAGTTTTAGATTTTTCTATAACCTTATTTCTCCAAAAATTGGTAAAAGAGAAAATCCATTTATGGTAATTGCATATTTTCCCACAAACCTATTTCTCGATAAGTTATTTAATATGGATAATATTGCCCACAAATTGAAAATATGGCTAGAAAGAGTTTCCTCAAATCATATTGTACAAAAATATTACCCTTTATGATATTATCAATTATTAACTTTCTTTCACATTATTTGAGCATGTTACCTTTTATGGTAGTTTTAGATTTTTCCATAACCTTATTTCTTAAAAAATTGGTAAAAGAGGAAATCCATTTGTTACCTTAAAAAAAGATGTGTTTTTGGACATGAATTGGATATGAATCACAAAAGATAAGGGCGGACATAGAATTTGAAACTTAAGAAGTGGAATGTACTCATATATGGTAGCTTCACATATTTCCACAACCCTAATTTTTCAATAATTATTTAATATGGATAATATTACCCACAAATTAGAAATGGCTAGAAAGAGTTTTCTCAAATCAAATAATATGGAAATATTACCCATTATGGTACAAACAATCATTGACTTTCTTTCATATTGTATGTGAGTATTGCCGTTTATTGTCTTAACAATTATTAACCTTCCTTGAGATTGGATGAGACAATTTCCCTTTTGGAATTAATAATTATCAAACTTCCCTTGCATAATCATAAATAGGGGATATCAACCACCTTTATGGTATTAACAATTATTGACTTTCTTGAGATTATGTGAGAATATTTCCCTTTGTGGAATTAACAATTATCAACTTTCCTTGCATAATCATGAAAAAGGGGAAATCTATGGTATCTTCCTGTTGCCATAAAGATTGTCTTATAAAAAAATGCGATTTTAGAATATGTTGGGGCAATAGAAAAAAAATAAAAATAAGTGCTTAGACCAATAAAATGAAAGGAAGCATTCGGGCGATGGAACGTAGAATAGTAAGGATGAGAGTTGTATATTTATTTTAGAAAATTTTGGGGAACATAAACATCTATTTTACGCATTAATATTTAAAAAAGTTTAACATCCTCCCTCGCGTAAGGATTATATTTTGGCCAAAAATTAGCACATATCAATTTATAATATGAGAGATAAATAGGAATTTACAGATATTTAAACTCAGAAAGGGTTACTCCAATATCATGTGAAAATTTTATGATACCGTAATAAACAGTTTCAAAACTACCTGGACCTTTGACAAAAAAGAAAACCTTAAAATTAGGTTGGCGCCTTCGTTCACTTGAAGTGAACAAAACCTCTTATTTGTATTTTTTTTTTTTTGCCTTACAATATTGTTCAAGATAAACTGACATTAAGATCAAAGACAAAAGACAATATAAGAAATATGCGGTCATCCAGTCATTTTTGCGTCGGATAGGATAAGGACAAAATATGATTCGCCAACGAACAATAGGTACCCCACCCTAGGTAGGTCATGAGCCGTGTATAAATATCCAGATATTACATGGATACAGACACCCCGAATGATCGGGGTCGCGGTGGTCCCATGACCGCCACTTGGTCATGCGACCACTGTGACACTAGTGGCATGACGAGCGACAGAGAGAGGGAACATGTGACGATGGCCGCCATGTTTGCCGCACGCATTTCTCTCTCCTCAATGCCTTTCCTCCGATTTAGTCAAGTCGCCACCTTTAATGTTGCATTGCCGCCATCGCTGGCGATTGGGTGACTATTGTGACGGTGGTGGCGCAACCAGCAATAAAGAGAGAGAACATTTGCCAATGGTGCCATGCTCGCCACATACATTTCTCTCTCCTTATTGCCTTTGCTTGGATTGAGTCGAGCCGCCACTCGCTCAAACTTCGCAGCCGTCACCTCACACAATGGTCACCCTCGCCTCACGGTTGGCCTTTCTCCGGCATGCAGGTTTCTTTAATTTCCGTCCCCTCCACTTCAAGCCTCCGACCACATCGATTTCAAGCGATTTACTTTTCATACTCAGCATTTACGTATTTCATGTGAAAAGATCATACCCAACCAGATCGTGTTCTTGCAATCAAATTTCCCCAAATTACATTTTAAAACATAACAAAAGAGAAGTTCTCCTATGTCCACGTGATTTCCGCGACGCATCTTGCCGTGACAAGAGATTATAAAAGAGGAAGAAGAGTAGCGAGAGTGACTGATCTCTCTCCGCTGCACGTGGCAAGAAACGGATCATTTTGGACAGAGCCCTCCCTCCACAATTCGCCCCAAAACTCTGATCCCGAAATCGTACTCCTCAATTCGTCCCCTCCCTCGCATCGGATTGATGCACTCGCAGAGAGAGAGGTAGGAGAAATCGCATCGATATAGATTCAACGGAGAGAGGAAAACACACTCCGATTATGTGGGGACTTTGGTCTTCTGGGGAGGTTGCTGTTGCTCTTCCATGGCTTTTCCGGCAAGACAATCAGAAGCTATAGAAAAGGACACCAACGTTGACACGCGCACAACAATGCCAATTCGCTATGTCTCGCTGGACAAAGTCTACTCGGCCACGATGCCCTGCCTACCCGCTAGGGGATCGTCCGCGCTCATGTCAAAAAAGATTGAGGACCACACGCTCCCCTCCGTCACCAATCAGTCGGATGGCCCTGAAGTTGAGACCAACTGGGTCGATGACCCCCTGAATAATGGGGACTGCAACGGTGACGACGGCGACGCTCGTGGTTATCGCAGGCATCCCTTGAAAGGTCACTTGCCGGTCGTCTATCTGTACTCTCGGCGCTCCAAGCAACCCGTTTGCGATGTGGATAAGCCCCCATTGTTTGATATTTTGGTCGCTCGCGCAGAAGCCGCATTGAAATCGCCTATGAAGACAGAATTTTTTGACAATCTCTCCTCCGGAGTCGAAAGATAAACGGTAAAAAGGACAAAACGAGACATAAGCCAATTTGTCTGTGTCCTTTCATATATGAGCTTCAACAGTCAGAGCGATGGGATGCTCACACTTTGAGAACTCGACCAGAAAGAAGCTCCTACGAGAACAAAGACATCCGGATTGATGGTTGGAATATTGTAATTATGGGTTAATGGCTCAACAAAAGCGAACAAAAGTGACATTTCTCTTCAGTTCATGTCCTTCAAGTTTTCTGTAATGGTTTTTTTGCCTTTAATAAACATGTCCGTTCATACCCTTCAATTCAGGATTCTTAAGTTCGTGTCCTTTTAGTTTTCTGCAGTAGTTTTTTTGTATTTAATAGATATGTTCGTTCATGTCCATTTATGCATGACCTTTTAGCTCATGTCCTTCTAAACTCTATAAATTGAAATCAATGATTCTTTGAAGAGAGAGAGAGAGAGAGAGTACAACAATTTCTCAAGTGTGTCAATTTGAGGAAAAGTTTGATTGAGTCCCATTTGCACAATGCTAATAGAAACAAGTTCGAGGTGTTGTATTTTGGGAGCATAATTTGTAAATCTACGAAGCACTATAGTAGGAACTAATCATCTTAAGAAGATTTGGCAATCTATAACTAACCTCTTGTTTAATTTTATTACAATTTTATAGCAATTTTGTAAGTTTATATTTGGTTTGAATTCAATCATCTTTACTAGTTAAGAAAATCCATTCAATATATTTGTTTATTGAGTTGGTCATTATTAAATTTGTTATCAATTCCTCAAAGTTATTATTTCAGTCTATTTTTATCAGTTACAATAAAAAGTATTGTATTACAATTACAACAATCAAAAGGCGATTATCCCCTAAATGTTTGTTGGGTTTGTCAGAAAATTTAGATGGTTGATAACAATCAAGTACCCAATAATGTCTGGGACATTTTTGGAGATGTTCCCATGATCAATTTAACCACAGTACTATTAGAGAGGTTCAGGACATGAGGCTTGGTTTTGTGGCAACAAATGTTGCGGGCCTTGGAGCCGAGACAATTTGTGGTGGCACGGGTATTAGTCGCATGGGTAATATACCTGGGACTAATTTTCAGTATAGTACATACTAAATGGCATATAATTCCGTTTCTGGGGGGATGGCTTAATAGACTTGGCTTGTTTTGATGGCAATACCTCAAGTTAATCCAAATGAGAAATCGAAGAAATTCACTAATGTGGACTTTAAATAGTGGTAGTAGGAGATGTTCTTCTATCTAACCATGTCAAATCTAGTTAAGTTCTTTTTGGAGGTGTGCTAGGTAACTAATCCAAATGACCAAGATGTCACGACGCTAGGGTCATTGGAGGCTTGGAAACACAAGGACTTCTTATACCAAATATATATTTTGTTGTTTAGTAAATTCCCTATATAATATTTATTGGAATATTGGAATTACCAAAAAGTTATGGAAGTCCTTAAAAAAGAAATACAAGATAAAGGAAGAAACTCGTGGCTGCTAAATTCCCAAACTTCAAGATAATAGATTCTAAATTAGTTATGAGTTAGTTTAGAAATTGCAAATAATTCTAAACAACATCTTTATTGAGGGCATGTCGCTTAGTGAATCATTTAAAGTGGCAACCATTATTGAGAAACTATCTTAAGGCTAGTCAGACTTCAAAAATTATTTGAAATACAAACAAAAATATATAAGCCTCAAAGATTTCATTCTGCACATCACAATCAAGAAGGACAATGGAAGTAATGCAAACCCTCCTATAGAACCAGAGGCCAACATTGTTGATGTCATTGATGTAAACTCAAAATTATTGTACCCAAAGATTATCAATAAAGAGAAGTCTTCAATTTATACTGTTGTGTCTCTTTATATATGGCATGGTCGATTAGGACATGTAAATTATGATACAATGAAAAGGATAGCAAACTTTAGGCTAATTCCAAGGTTTAAGTTGGATGCCCGTTACAAGTGTAAGACTTGCATTGAGGCTAAATTTGTTAAAAAATCATTCAAATAAAAATCAAAGCTCTAATGGTGATGGCTAACACTATGCTCTTAAGTTTAGGTATACCTCACAACTTGTGAGGAGAGAGTTCTAACTGCAAACTATATTGTTAATAAAGTACCCCATGGAAAGAAGGGTAAGACATCATATGAGTTATAGAATAAACATTACCATCCCATAAATTTTTGAACGTGCATGGGTGTCTAACCAAGGTAGGAATTCCTCTTTCAAAAGAAACTTGGTCAAAACCTAAAACAACACATTGCATATTCATCGATTATGCTCGAATTACGTACAATTTTTTGGTTCACAAATCTAAAAATGTGGACATCCATGTCATTACTATTCTAGAATCAAGCAATGCTGAATTCTTTGAGGATATATGCCGACTATATTTTAGATTCTAATAAATTGAAATCGACTAGTAAATATGTGTTCATGCTACATACTACAATATTGTGGAAATCCTCAAAACAAATTGTGATGGTGCGCTTCACAATGGAATCCAAGTTTGTTATTTTGGATAAAGCTGTAAAAGAAGCAAAGTGGCTTTGACACTTTTTAAAGGATATTTTGTTGTGACCAATACTTGTGCATGCGGTATGCATTCACTATGAACAACGATTGCAAAGGCACATAATGTGATATATAACATTAAATCCAAGTACATTCATCGTAGACATAATATTGTAAGACGGGTACTCTTATTTAGACTTTACAAAGTCAAAGGAACATTATGGATCCACTGAAAAAATGATTTGTCAAGAGAGCAAGTATATTGCACATCTAGGGCAATGGGTTAAAAGCCTCAACTCAATAAATGGGTTCTAATGTGGAAACCTTACCTAGCAACTAGAGATCCCATGAACTAGGTTCAATAGGACAATGCAAATTTTGAAAACTCTAGCGTGAGCGCTATGTTCCAATTCTATGATGCAACAGTGCTTCCAACTACGTTTTAAGGTATGCTATGTCTTTAATGATTCATATACTTGGAATACAACATCAGGTATAGTAGGGTACACTTTATAGGAATGCACATATATACATAGAGCTGGTCAACTCTATGAAAATATTTAAAGGCTATTCTTTCTAAAGCACGCATGAGGTTCAAAGCTGTAAGAGTGAATGCAATTGAGTACCAATCTTGAATTAGAGATACTCTATGTGAGGTATATTCTCTGGGCTCACACAAACAACAAGAGATTCAAGGCTTAGTTTATCAACCGGTTAGATAAGTTTGATAGGCTTTCACTAAAAAATATTCAAAGTGAAAGCTACTTGTCTTGATGCAGTGTACTTCCACAAGAACACTTAGATTTTTTTTTTTAGTCAAAAATGTTTTGTTGATCTATTAATGAGGGAGATTTTGTTGTAATTATGGATTAATGTTTCAACAAAAATAAGCAAAACAGACAGGTTCTTTCAATTCATGTCCTCTAAGTTTTCTGCAATAGTTTCTTTATTTTTAATAGACATGTCCATTCATGTCCTTTCATTCGCTATCTTTAGTTCATGTCGTTTCAGCTTTTTACAATAATTTCTTTGTGCATGTCAATTCATTTCCTTTTATCCACCCCTCAATTCATGTACTATCAAACTTTATATATTGAAACCAACTATTCTTTAAACAAAAAGTAGAAAGAAGATACAACAATTTCTCTAAGTGTGCCAATTTGAGGAAAAGTTCGATTGAGTCTTGTTTGCATAGTATTAATATAAACAAGTTCGAGGAGTTGTAACTTATAAGGCATAGTTTGTAAATTTACAAAACATCATCGGCACAAAGGGACACTTAAGTGCCAAAAGTTAAAAGGTACACTTAAGTGCCAAAATCGGAGCAAAAGGGATCGGTTAAGTGCCAACGGCAAGAAATTCCGGCCAAATTGCCACGTGTACATTTTCCGGCGACTTCATTTGCTGACGGAGCATTTTCTCAAAAAAAAAATCCACGTGGAACTTTTTATCACCGATTTTATTAAGAAGATTCGGCAATCCATACCTCACCTTTTATTTAATTCACCTCGATTTTATAATAATATATTTTTAATTATTTAATATTATTTAATTAATAATTTTTAAATCCACGTCAGCCAAAATTGTCGATTCAATTTCCCGAGCCATGTAGGCAAGAAAATTAATAAAAAATTCCACATCTTAAGTGATCCAATTTTTTTTAAAAAGTGGCACACTTTTGTAACTTTTGGCACTTAAGTGTCCCTTTGTGCCAAGTTTTATACTTATGCCTAACCACAATCCATACCTCACCATCCAAATCAACTTCCAATCTAAATAGGTCAAATGGACTAAATTGGTTCTAATATAAAAGGTTTACAACTAAACTAGTTCAATTAAAAAGTTTAGAACTAAATCGATATCAATATAATAGGTTTAGAATTTTTTTGGTACATTTTCAAAAGCAAAGCGATAAGTGTTTTAAGGAGAGTCAGGCCGTGCATTATGAAGTGTGCTGGAGAAAATCCTTAACTTTGTGTGGTGTGATTAAGAGATTTTATGCTAAATTTAGCTCGAACAATCTTCCGCTAAAAGCAGACGAAGGATTCTTACATTGATGGAACGAAGGTGATTGCTAAAATTATGAAGCAAGAGAAAATATCAAAGTGATTGTATGTTCCTCTCTCTCGCTCTCTCTTTCTCTCTCTCTCAAAGTGATATAATGTCAGAGAAAAATGTGCTAGAGACCATTCATATCGGTTGTACTTTGCAACCGCAGTGATGTTTTAGAAATTTTTGTAGACCATAAAGATCTATTTCACGTGTATTCTCGGAGTACTTTGAGAACTCGACCTGAAGCTCCTACTAGAACCCGAAAAACATCCGGATAAATGGTTGGGGTTGACAGAGCAAAACAGGTACCACTTCAAGTACGCGGCACGTTACGTTGCGATAGCTAGCCTACAGTGAAGGATCATTACGGATACAATTTGAAACAGATGAAGATTAAACATTAAAGAAGAAGAGGCACGATTCAAAAGTCCCTCGCTGTCTTCGTTACTAGAGCTGCACCAGTGTAATTCGAAAGAAAATGAACGAATTTCTCGAAGCTTAGGTCCGGTGTACGTCGGTGACTGAAACAGACATAGAATCCACCGCGAACAGCGAGTGGAGTATGAAGTTTCGAATGCTTCCCGAGTGGGGATACCTGCAAACGAGCGAGCAACTGGTCCTTCGTGCAGCACATTTGATGTCACCCTCTCTCTCGATCGAGCACTAGTAGGTCACGGAGCAGGAGGTAGGAAGAACGCGCAAACGGCGAGGAGAAAGATAGGTTGAAGAGAATGAAGAACACAAAACGCTGTCGTATGGCGGGGCTGGAATGTTGTTTCATCTTTTGTTAGTAACATTGGTCTCTACTTGTTTTTTACAATTTCTATATAACAAGCAACTTTGGCTAAATCATCATAAATTTTTTTCCACCAAAATAATATAAACTGATGTCATTTTTAAGTTCTCGTTAGATCATGATTGATGATTGATTAGGAAAACACTTGGCAATGTAACCTTTGATGGTAACATCTAATTGGTGACCTTTTCTTCTAAGGCACTGCAATTTGATTATTCTTAAATCTCGTTTTAAATAGGTTTTTCAATGATTAACTTGAAAATAAAATTTAAGTCTTGTAAAGAGACGCATAAATGGATTGCTAAGAAAAAGTAGAATAATATGTCAAAACGATGTCAAGATGATACCTTTTATTTAACATACAATAAACGTTTATCAATTATATTATACTTGAATTATACTAAAAATATGTGTAAGGATTAATTTAAAATAATTTAAGGTGAAAAAAGAAACCTTAAGTTAATATACGGACACAAAAATGGTTTGAAAATAAAAATCACTATAGAAAAGTTTTCTACTACAAAAGGATAGCTCAAGAAATAAAACAAATAAAAGTGAAAAATTTTCTATAAAATAAATGAGAATTAAAAGAATGCAAAAGGTGGACAAATAGATTAATTAAGAAAAAGGGAGAGAAATTGGAAAAAAATTTGCAACTTTGTTTATATGAAAAGGTTAAAGCTATGTAACCACTCAATAACTAACAATTGGCGAATCCTTATTAGGAATTAGCAATTTTAGGTTCCATATAGGTTCCAAGAAACTTGAACTTGTCTATTGGCCCAATATTTCGTGAAGTGCTTATTTTCTGTGTGCTTTGAATAATTAATACCCCCTATTGTGAGCAGTTGCTCCCTCTATGGATACCAGCTTATAATAATCCAAATGATATAGCAGTTGTCCAGCGTGCATGACTCTCTCTCTCTCTCTCTCTCTTCATCGGCGAAATTAAAGCCAACGATAAGATGCCAAATGTCATTTACACTAGGCATCGTTGTCCAATCAAACTTCCAAGTTTCGACATTGTCCCACTATTTAGCAAATTATCCGGTTAATCAAAATATCTCCTGATCAAATAAATTAAATATATTAACAATTATCCAATTAAAACTCAAACTAGATTGGATGATTTGACATAAGCCCAATTTTATGAAAAATTGGACATCCATTACAGATGCTCTCATCTCCTAATAAAAAAGGAGGCTTCTATTTATTTCTGACATATGGAAAATCATCATTAGGAAAGCTAGCAAAATTTCTCTAGAGCCAAAGATATGACTCCCCGAAAATTGCTGATAGCAATCAAGGAAATTCTGACCATCTTACTCCATCATATCTCATCAGCAAAGTTCAATCGGATTAAGACTCGAAATCCCGAGGAACTCAAAGTTTGGATTCCGAGAATACAAATTCGAGATCAATTGTGGAGGCATTTGGACTAGTTCTCATTTCATTTGTATAAACGACTCTAGAGGTGTATCTTTCTCTTCCCGACAGAATGCAATTAGAGATTTACTTATCTTTTTCGGGAAATTCGATGTAGTCTTCGACATCATGTTTCTTGTCTGATTTAACTTTGAGATTTGATTGAGTACAAACGCATGTACCCCTTGAAATGATAAATTTTGATTTGGCCATTGTCAGGCAAGTCCGTGAAGCTACTTCAACGCTGAGAAGAAAACAGAGAAATAAGGGATCATGCCAGCTTGACTAATGCCGGTAACGACAATCATTTGGGATTTTACCTTAATATCGCTTTCGTTTCATTCCTTTCCGTTCAATCAAAGTAACATACTGCACGTATGCAAAATGGAAGTGGACCTCCCACAATGCAGTAGCATCTTCTTGTTTGTCCAGATTCACAAGAGAATTACCTAACAACTTACATTTTTAGACAGATTTTCATTTAAGTGATTCTCCACAATTTTGTTTTACATTCTTTGTTCAAGTGATCGCTTTCACAAGTGTATTAGAGCTTCAACTCATAGACATTATTATGACAAAATGATGAGCTTGACAAAGCTCTCGACTCTGCCAAGACTACTTTTGCAAGTAGAGGGGCAGACCACGCATTCCAACACACAATCGCATTGCAGAATCAACGGAAATAAGATTAGCTCACAAAGTGACATGATTGCTTGTGTGAACCACCTTGCTAAATCTTTCAAAATGCAAGAATTCCTTCAGGCTGGCCCTATATTTCCATGAACAGTACGCAGGAAAAGGAAAAAAAAAATGTTACATAATAAGCACATTGCAAGTAATGACATCCCAGTATCAACGAAAGACTGGAAACATCAGAGTGACTAACTAATGAAGTTCACGAACGCTTTGATTGGTGACGAGTACCAACGTGAAAACCTTCGGCATAAGCAGTATTCTTGAACATCATCTGCAAAACCCTTTCAGCATAGAGGATGAGAAATACTAGGAAAACGCAATGATTGAGATTATCAAAGTATGTTATCGAGGTACAGATGATCTGCTTTACTAAGTGTTGAATAAGGTAACATCCTGTGTAGAGACACTTACAGCGAGGTTTTCGATTCAGAGCTCAGATGCTTTCTGAGGGTATGCGAAACCACTACTCCCAATTGTTCTCCATGTTGCCTAATATTATCCTCCGAAATCTGTGATATGTACTATATATTAATAAAGGAAAGGACCAATCACTCCAATTTGACAAGTTCTAGCACTTTATTACATTTTTATTAAAAAATTTAAGACTCAATTGCACTTTTGTGATATGTTTTAAGATTTTAAGTGCACATATCTTTACTATGATTTCTAATTTTTAGTACTTTAGTAGCTTTCACATTTTCTATATAACAAGCAACTTTGGCTAAATTATCATTTAGTTTAGCTAACAAAATAACATGTACGACATCATTTTAGGTTATCATTAGAATATGATTAACGGTTGATTATAAAAGCAATTAGCAATGCAATATATTATGATAACATCGAAGTGGTGGCCTTTTGCTCTAAGGCACAACAGTTTAACTATCCTTGAATTTGACAATAAACAAGTTTTTTCAAGGATTAACATTTATTGAGTTGATTATACTTGACTTTACTCAAAATATATCTATGCATTAATCAAAATAACTTAAGGTGAAAAAAGAAACCGTTAGTTAATTAATGAACACGCAAATGGATTGAGAATAAAATAAAAATACAATAGATAAGTTTTCTACTACAAAAGGATAGGTCAAGAAATAAAACAAATGAAAGTGAAATTTTTTCTATAATAAATGAGAATCATAAAAGGGGGACAAATAAAATAATTAAGAAAAAGGGAGAGAAATTCAAAAAAGAAAAAAAATTGCAACTTTATATATATGAAAAGGTTAAAGCTATGTAGCCAATCAATAACTAATGACAGGATTTTTTCTCTATCTTTCACATTAATGTATCTCAAGATTATAATAATAATTTCATATTATCTTATACATGTAAAATAAAGTGGAGATCTAGCCAAGCGGACCTTTTCTTCTAAAGGCACCGCAATTTGATTATTCTTAAATCTCGTTTTAAATAGGTTTTTCAATGATTAACTTGAAAATAAAATTTAAGTCTTGTAAAGAGACGCATAAATGGATTGCTAAGAAAATGTAGAATAATATGTCAAAATGATGTCAAGATGATACCTTTTATTTAAGATACAATAAACGTTTATCAATTAAATTATACTTGAATTATACTAAAAATATGTGTAACTTGTAAGGATTAATTTAAAATAATTTAAGGTGAAAAAAAAGAAACCTTAAGTTAATATACGGACACAAAAATGGATGGAAAAAAAAATTACTATAGAAATTTTTTCTACTACAAAAGGATAGCTCAAGAAATAAAACAAATAAAAGTGAAAAAAATTTCTATAAAATAAATAAGAATTAAAAGCATGCAAAAGGTAGACAAATAGATTAATTAAGAAAGAGGGAGAGAAATTGGAAAAAAAATTTGCAACTTTTTTTTTTTAGTTTGAAATGTAAGTATCATTTATAAGATGACGTACAAAAAAATTTGCAACTTTGTTTATATGAAAAGGTTAAAGCTATGTAACCACTCAATAACTAACAATTGGCCAATCTTTATTAGGAATTAGCAATTTTAGGTTTCATATAGGTTCCAAAAAACTTGAACTTTTCTATTGGAACAAGTTGCTTAAATTTTAGAACTGAGAGATAAATTTTAGAGAGATACATTTTACAGAGCAAAGAGAGAATTGAAGGAGTCACGGCCAAGACCTCTTGACGGCCGTGACTTTGTTGAGTTCGTGGCAACGCCTCAACGCTGATCCCGCTACTAATCGTCCTCTATATCAACAACGACCAGCTTTGCCGTTATCCTCCCAGATGATAAAGAAGCAGCCTAAGTAGGAGTGTCAAAAAGGCTTAGGCCGACCCCACCCGACCTTAAATTTAGAGTATTTTCAGGTCAGGTCAAAATCTTATCCGAATTTGGAGCCGGTATCAAAAGGCATTTGATTAGAGCCGGGTCGAAACAGGTCGACGTATGCCTTTTTGACACCGGTACCGTCTGTGCATTTTGGCCCTCATCCGTTGAGAGAAAATGGTAAAGTAGAATAAAATAAATGAAAGAAAAGAAGCAATCCCCTCTCTTCGTGCGTTTTGGCCTTCATTTGCTGCTCAACCCTCTCATTGCCATGGTGGCTCCGAGCACCCCCACCGACCATCCACCGATCCTCCATTTGCCGACCACCGACCGGTCCTCCCTTCGGCGTCGTTGCCACTCCTTTACTTTGTCCTTTTCTTTTGCTTTTCTGAATTTGGCAATGGTAATCCGATAGGAGTAAGCAACGTTTGTGCATTTTTGGATATTCACGGGTTGTAAGCCAACATATGTGCACATGGCCATCACATTGTCGTCGGGAGGCGCTTTTAATCATCGGCAACGAGTTATTTGGAACACAATGATCCACTTTTCAGACGAGGTTCGGGGGGTCACTTGATAAAAGGCATCTAATCTTGGGTTTCTACTGGAATTTTCTTCTGAGATTTCTTTTGGTACTAGAACACGCGTAAATCTTACCAATCCATATTAACATAACAGGACGGTGTGATTATGCTGATGAATTTTGATGATGTGCTCATCTTTATCATATGGCTTGAGTTTTGGGAATTGTTGTTTATTATTTTGAATCATATGCTCATCTATTTATTATTTTGCAGATTGATAAATGTAATGTATTCTTAGAGTTTTGTCAGAAAATACCCGAATACCCAACCCAATTCGGTTTTTTTGTTTGGGTGTGCGTTTGGGTCGGGTTGGGCGGGCGTGCCGCTTTTGGGGTCGGGTCGGGTAACATCAAAACCCGACCCGACCCGACCCGACCCGACCCGACCCGACCCGACCCGACCCGTTGACACCCCTAAGCCTAAGCAGCCTTCACTCCTCGCCTGATCGTGATCAACAACGAGGGAGTTCTGGGGGCGACATAACTTACGCAGACCGCCATACCGAGAGAAAAAGTGAGACGGCACTTTGGAGCCAAAAAAACAAAAAAGGAAAAAAAAGAAAACACAGAGAGAGAGATAGATACGGCTGAGAGAGTTCTCTCGTGGGGGCTTTTCGTGTGTTTGCAACCGCCCATCATTCGCGCCCACACTTCACGAGAGATTTGGCTATTAAGACCCGCAGCCAAGGCAACAAAATCTAGTCAACACTGAGCACACAAAAAATCCAGAGAGAGACTAGAGGCTAGAGCGAGGTCCTTTCTTCGCGGTCTCGGCTTCACGACTCCTCCCACCGCGGAACTGTGCTCCTGCTCGCTACAACGCTTCCCTCGTTCAAGCTGCGACGCCGCACCATGTACTGGACCAAGACGGTGAGCCACTGTCTTGATCTTCACCACCACGACGTCAGCTGTTCCCGCGACACCAGCTTGGTCAAGTCTAGACAGCAGCATCGCACCAGTTGCCCTTGAGTTGCTCTTGAAAGCGCACGACGGTCTCGCTTGCACCCACACCGGCGCCCTTGTCACTCAGCCACAAATTTCAGTCAAGATTCTCTCGTGACCACAATAAGTACCTGCACTGTTTTTGATATCCCACGGCTATCCTTTGCTAAGTTTCTTTCAACAGGCTTCCAGACGGTCATAAAGAACGTACAAAAGAAGCAATTTGGCGGTGAAGTCTTAAAGGGCAAAACAGGAAGTGGAGATTGGGAAGGCAAACTGTGCCTAACGCCAATCGCCACAAGCACCGCGGTCACCCACGCCACGGCCAAGCAACTTCGCCAGTCGCTGGCCACACCGAGCCCTACCTCGGCTGAGACATCTGAGCCATCACCGCCTACTACGAGCCCCACCACGATGGTCCTCGGTCATGAGCGTGCCATGCTCGCTCGTGTCCGAATCGAGTCGATTCCATGAAGTTTCTATTCTTGCAAGTTTGTTGGTTGTGAAGCCGCCATCGCTGGGCCCACCTCGTTGCCAGCCGCCGCTCGTGAATCTTTGCTGCCAGTCCCCTTTTGGAAGTGAACTTGGTAGTTTTCTCGAACCAAATTTGGTCTCGATACTTTGTTGCTTAAATTGGAATATTGGATGCTAATATTGATTCTATTAAGATGTTAATCATTATTCGATAGGATATCAAAAGAAAATCTAATTTGATCGTAAGACTTCGAATCACTTTTTTAATTATTTTGATTTTTTTTGGCGCATTGGTGATGTTCATGTTTAAAATCATTATAATTATTAATTTGATTCATGAGACTTCAGATCACTTTTTTAATTATCTTGATTTTTCAGCGCATTAATGACGTTTAGTATCATTATAATTACTAATTTGATTTGTAAGACTTCAGATCATTTTTTTAATTATTTTGATTTTCCCTACATGTTGAAAGTGTTTAGGACTAAAATAGCTGTTAATTTAATCCATGACACAATGGATTATCTTTTCAATTATCTTAACCCTTTATTCTTGAGGTGGGTTGATCATGATGCTTATCTTTGAGAACTGTTTGATTTGAAAAATACAAAAAAGAACTAAATTTTGCAAAAGATTACGATAGTTTCCTAGATAGAATAGGATTGCACATCTAGAATTTATTTAGCTAGAATTTTAGATTAGATTGCATGTTAGAATAGATTTTACTTAATTATGATAAGTTTTCAAATTAAAATAGTATTTAATATAAATTATTTCCTAATTTAAATAGGATAACTTTTCGAGATTGGTAGTTAATTTCTTTAATAATTTATTTCGAATTTAATTAAAAAATACAAAAAATATCATGTTGGTGTCATAAAGTTTGCATATTAGGTTCCTTTAATTGTGTGTCACATAGCTTAATTTTAATTTCATAATAGAAGGAAAATGAAAAAAAAAATCATGTTTGTTATGGTGTTTATTTTCTTGCAATTTATTTGATTCATTAACTATTCAATAATAGATGTGCACTCGCATGATCACCCCTTGATTTAGGCTAAAATCAATCTAGACTGCCTACAAACAACTTTTGAAAACAGAAGAGAAAATGTACCAAAAGGGCATTAGAGTAATTTAGCTTAATCAAGTCCCCGAACCCCTTTCATAGGAGTAAAGTAATCATTTTGTTACTTTACTTGGGTTTCTAATCGACCCACCAAAAATAGATTAGTGGCGATTGCTAATTGAAAAATCATTTGCATGTTAAAGAATTTAAACTCTAAGTCACAAATTGGTATGAGCTTGGGAGATCCCGCATTAAATTTAGGCTTAATAATCCATTAGTCAAACTCTAGGTAGTGCACCCAAAGTTAGGTCGCGACATCATTGACTATGGGTTATTTTGACACATCTACTTTCGTTAAATGCATTTTTTGAAAGTTTTAGAACAAAATTGCACTTTTAAAACAAGTTTTAGGACATAATTGTATTTTTTGATAGTTTGAGGACTAGATTACACTTTTATAATAATAGTTTTAGGGTTTGATTGCACTTTTTAAAAGTTTTTAGACTCAATTATACTTTCATGACAAGTTATAATACTTTTATTGCATTTATCCCTAAAATAAATTAAAATGAGTTTTAGATAAGACAATCCATCCCCTCAATAAAAAGGTAGCTTCCTAGCTCGGTCATTCGGTCTCTAACATTAGAAAAATTGGCAAAAGAAAATTCCATTTGTCATCTTAAAAGATATCTTTTTGGACATGAGTCGCATAAAATAAGAATAGAGGATGGTATTTGAAACTCAAAAAGTGGAATTTACTCATTTATGGCAGCTTCCTATTTTTCTACTACCCTATTTCTTAGTAAGTTATTTAATATAACATACAGGATAAGAACAGAGGATAGAATTTGAAACTCCAGAAGTGAAATGTACTCATTTATGGTAGTTTTGTAATTTTTACAACCGTATTTCTCAGTAAGTTATTTAATATGAATAATATTACCCACAAATCGAAAATATGACTAGAAAGAGTTTCTTCAAATCAGATTGTAGAAAAAGTGGCAACCTACTTGGAGACAATGCGTGTTCACGTGCAATCCCCAAATGACCACTGATCGATTCTCTATATAAAGCACATGAGAAATCTCTCCCTCTCTTGTGGCTAGGTACTGGGCATAACTCTCGAATTAGGGAAAACTCGTATCATTTCTAGTCTGTCTGTCATCAATTAGACCGCAAGAAGATGGAGGCCAACAAGAAGGTGGTGATTCTTTTGGGATTGATGGTCGCAATCGCTTGCGGCACCGATGCGCAAAGCATATGCGGGGTGAGCTTTTCGCAGTTGTTGGCTTGCAAGCCGGCCGCAACACCACCGAACCCCCCACCGCCCACAAGCTCATGCTGCGAGGGGCTCTCGCAGGCGGACTTGCCGTGCTTCTGCAAGTTCAAGAGCTCGCCAATCCTGCCCTCAATAGGGGTCGACCCGGAACTCGCATTACAGCTCCCCGGCAAGTGCAAGATCCCTAATCCGCCCACATGCTGATCAAATTGTATTGTGCGGGTGCGGGTGAGGTTGGAGAGAAAGTACAAGCCCAATGCTTGACTATGCTATTTCGTGAAGTGCTTAATTTCTGTGTGCCTTGAATAATTAATACCCCCTATTGTGAGTAGTTGCTCCCTCTATGGATACCAGCTTATAATAATCCAAATGATATAGCAGTTGTCCAGCGTGCATGACTCTCTCTCTCTCTTCATCGGCGAAATTAAAGCTAACGATAACATGCCAAATGTCATATACACTAGGCATCGTTGTCCAATCAAACTTCCAAGTTTCGACATTGTCCCACTATTTAGCAAATTATCCGGTTAATTAAAATATCTCCTGATCAAATAAATTAAAGAAATTAACAATTATCCAATTAAAACTCAAACTAGATTGGATGATTTGACATAAGCCCAATTTTATGAAAAATTGGACATCCATTTCAGATGCTCTCATCCCCTAATAAAACAGGAGGCTTCTATTTATTTCTGACATATGGAAAATCATCATTAGAAGAGCTAGCAAAATTTCTCTAGAGCCAAAGATATGACTTCCTGAAAATTGCTGATAGCAATCAAGGAAATTCTGACCATCTTACTCCATTATATCTCATCAGCAAAGCTCAATCGGATTAAGACTAGAAATCCCGAGGAACTCAAAGTTTGGATTCCAAGAATACAAATTCCAGATCAATTGTGTAGGCACTTGGACTAGTTCTCATTTCATCTGTATAGATCGACTCTAGAGGTGTATCTTTTTCTTCTTGACAGAGTGCAATTAGAGATTTACTTATCTTTTTTAGGAAATTCGATATAGTTTTTGACATCACGTTTCTTGTCTGATTTAACTTTGAGATTTGATTGAGTACAAACGCATGTACCCCTTGAAATGATAAAATTTGATTTGGCCATTGTCAGGCAAGTCCGTGAAGATACTCAACGCTGAGAAGAAAACAGAAAAATAAGGAATCATGCTAGCTTGACTAATACCGGTAACGACAATCATTTGGGATTTTACCTTAATATTGCTTTCGTTTCATTCCTTTCCGTTCAATCAAAGTAACAAATTGCACGTATGCAAAATGGAAGTGGACCTCCCACAATGCGGTAGCATCTTGTTGTTTGTCCATATTCACAAGGGAATTACCTAACAACTTACATTTTTAGACAGATTTTCATTTAAGTGATTCTCCACAATTTTGTTTTACCTTCTTTGTTCAAGTGATCAATTTCACAAGTGTATTAGAGCTTCAACTCGTAGACAAAATGATGAGCTTGACAAAGCTCTCGACTCTGCCAAGACTACTTTTGCAAGTAGACGGGCAGACCACGCATTCCAACGCACAATCGCATCGCAGAATCAACGGAAACAAGATTAGCTCACAAAATGACATGATTGCTTGTGTGAACCACCTTGCTAAATCTTTCAAAATGCAAGAATTCCTTCTAGCTGCATTATCGACCCCATATTTCCATGAACAGTACGCAATAAAAGGAAAAAAATATGTGACATAATAAGCACATTGCAGGTAATGACATTCCAGTGTCAACGAAAGACTGGAAAACACCAGAGTGACTAACCAATGAAGTTCACGGACACTTTGGTTGGTGACGAGTACCAGCGTGGAAACCTTCGGCATAAACAGTATTCTTGAACATAATCTGTAAAACCATCAGCATGGAGAATGAGAAATACTAGGAAAACACAATAATTGAGATTATCAAAATATGTTGCCGAGGTACAAATGATCTGCTTTACTAAGTCTTGAATAAGGTAACATCCTGTGTAGAGACGCTAACAGCGATGTTTACGACTCAGAGCTCAGACACTTTCTGAGGGTATGCAAAACCATTGCTCCCAATTGTTCTTCATGTTGCCTAATAGCGTCCTCTGAAATCTGTGCTATGTACTCTATATACTCCAATTTGACAAGTTCGAGGGCTTTATTACATTTTTATCAAAAAAATTATAATTCAATTGTAATTTCGTGATATGTTTTAAGATTTTGAGTGCACATATCTTTATTGTAACTTTTAATTTTTAGTACTTAGTAGCTTTCACATTTTCTATATAACAAGCAACTTTGGCCAAATTATCATTTAGTTTAGCTAACAAAATAACATGTATGACATCATTTTAGGTTATCGTTAGAATATGATTAACGGTTGATTACAAAAGCAATTAGCAATGCAATATTTTATGATAACATCGAAGCGGTGGCCTTTTGCTCTAAGGCACAACAGTTTAACTATCCTTGAATTTGACAATAAATAAGTTTTTTCAAGGATTAACATTCTTCCAAGCTTGGTCAGCCCGGCCCAAACTGCTTTTGTGAAGGGCCGAAGAATCAGTGACAACATCCTTCTAGCCCAGGAATTGTTCAGTGGATTTCTCAACAGGCCCTCTGTTCCAAAATGTGCAGTAAAGGTTGACTTCAGGAAAGCCTATGATACCATTGATTGGGACTTCCTTGAACAAACTCTCTTAGCGTTTGGCTTTCCCAACCATCTCACCAATCTCATTATGGTGTGTGTTCGTACACCTAAATTTTCCATTTCTATAAATGGCGAACTCCATGGATTCTTTTCTAGTGGCCGAGGATTAAGACAAGGCGACCCCATGTCCCCATACTTATTTACCTTGGTCATGGAGGTTTTTTTCTCGGGGATCTTAGATTCTCAGACTCGGCATCCGAACTACCGACACCACTGGCGGTGTAAGGCCACGCGACTCTCCCATCTATTCTTTGCAGATGATGTCTTTATCTTCAGTAAAGCAAGCCTCCCCTCTATCAACTACATCAAAGATGGGCTCACTTTATTCTCCAACTGGAGTGGATTGATTCCAAATTCGAACAAGAGTGAGATCTTTTTATCAGGTGGCACTGAGTCAATAAAGGATCAAATATTGCAAACTTTTGGCTTTTTCTCGGGTTCATTTCCGGTTCGCTACTGGGTGTGCCAATTATAACATCCCGGCTGAATAAAGTGGATTGCAATGCTCTAATTTGCCATCTAACTTCTCGAGTACAATCTTGGACACATCGGTTTCTCTCCTTTGCGGGACGCCTCAACCGATTAAGTCGGTTTTGCATGCCATTCAAGCCTATTGGGCTTCCATATTTTGGCTCCCTTCCTCTGTGGTAGACAAGATTGAGCAAATTTGCAGACAATTTCTCTGGAAAGGCCCCTCCATAGGGTCGGGGGGTGCAAAGGTATCTTGGGCCGATGTTTGCCTCCCCACCTTGGAAGGTGGCCTTGGTCTAAGAAGAATTAGGGACAGCAATAAAGCAGCCATGGCTAAGCACATCTGGCTTCTTTTCACCGATAAAGAATCGCTAGGGTGCAAATGGATTCACGCCACTTATCTCAAAAGAAAGAACTTTTGGAACGCCCCGGCCCCATCCCTTTGCTCCTGGGCTTGGCGTAAGATTCTTTCATTGAGGACAGAATTCCAACCTCATTTCAAGTGGCAAATAGGTAATGGTGAATCGACCTCACTTTGGTTTGATCCTTGGCTAGACTCGGACCTCTCAACTTGATATTTTCAGACACCTACATTTCTCGTCACCTTCATATACAAGCAAAAGTGAAGGGTTTTCCCTAATGGGCTGCTTATTCGGGAACCGGCATTATGGCAAATATCGATTCCCCGGCTCTCCATCGTCAAGACACTCTTACTTGGATTGATGACCCCTCGGGCAAGTTTTCCATGGCTTTGGCTTGGAATGTTACCCGGCGGAAACACAACCCGGTACATTGGTCTTCCTTTGTTTGGGACAAGGCTTTTGCTCCTAGACACCAATTCCTCTTATGGCTCACTACAAAGAATCGTCTCCCAACTCAGGCATTTCTCATGGCGTATGGCGAGAATTCCGAGCTCGATGTGCCCTTTTAATTCAAGACCAGACTCAATCAATCACTTATTTTTTGACTGCTCCGTATCCAAAGGCTATATTTTGGGCAGCCAAATGCAACCTACCTTGGCGTAACTCCAAGACAATGTCGGCAAAGGGTTCTAAAAAATGTTCTCATTTGGATCTCTATGCCAACTAATCGGAAGACTAGAAACGAGATCCTTTTCCAAGGCCTCAACCTTTTTGTTCCCGCCTTGAAGCTACATCTCTTCAAGGTAGTTAAAGATAAATTTTTCTATAAGTAAATGAGAATCAAAATTATGTAAAAGGGGGACAAATAAAATAATTAAGAAAAATACTTGACTTTACTCAAAATATATCTATGCATTAATCAAAATAACTTAAGGTGAAAAAAGAAACCGTTAGTTAATTAATGAACACGCAAATGGGAGAGAAATTCAAAAAAAACAAAAAAATTAAATGAGAATCAAAATTATGTAAAAGGGGGACAAATAAAATTTGTTTATATTGTTATATGAAAAGGTTAAAGCTATGTAGCAAATCAATAACTAACCATTCGCGAATCCTTATGACAGGATTTTTCTCTCTATCTTTCACATTAATGTATCTCAAGATTTTAATAAGAATTTCATATTATCTTATATATGTAAAATAAAGTGGAGATCTAGTCAAGTGGGCATACTTGGGCAATAAAATAAATTCATAAAGTGAGTTCAAGGTAAGACAATCCATCCTCTCCTTGAAAGGTGGCTTCCTCACTCCCTCCTTCGGTCTCTAATTAAAATAATTGGTAAAAGAGGAAATTCATTTGTTACATCAAAAGATGCCTTTTTGGATACAATTTGAAACTAAAGAAGTGGAAAATACTCATTTATTGTAACTTCATTTTTTCCTACAACCCCATTTCTCAATAACTTATTTAATATGGATAACATCACCCACAAATTGGAAATATGGCTAGAAAGAGTTTCCTCAAATCATATTGTATGAAAATATTACCATTTATGACACTATCAATTATTAACTTTCTTTCATATTGTATGAATGTATTGCCCTTTATAGTAATTTCAAATTATTCTACGACTCTATTTCTCGAAAAATTGGTAAAATGGGAAATCCATTTCTTACCTTAAAGGAAGTCTTTTTGGACATCAATTGAATATGAATCATGAATGATAAGGACCGAGGATAGGATTTGAATTTAAGAAGTGGAAAGTACTCATTTATGGTAACTTCATATTTTCCTACAACCCTATTTCTTGATAAGTTATTTAATATGGATAATATCACCCACAAATCAGAAATATGGCTACAAAGAGTTTCCTCAAATCATATTGTATGAAAATATTACCTTTTATGATACTATTAGTTATTAACTTTCTTTTAAATTGTATGAGCGTATTGCCCTTTATGATAGTTTCAAATTTTCCTACAACCCTATTTCTCGAAAAATTGGTAAAAGAGGAAATCCATTTGTTACCTTGAAAGATGCCTTCTTGGACATGAATTGAATATGAATAGAAATGATAAGGACGAAGGATAGGATTTGAAACTTAAGAAGTAGAAAGTACTCATTTATGGTAACTTCACATTTTCTTGCAACCCTATTTCTCAACAAGTTATTTAATATGGATAAGATCACCCACAAATCGGAAATATGGCTAGAAAGAGTTTCGTCAAATCATATTGAATGAATATTACCCTTTATGATACTGTCAATTATTTATATTCTTTCAGATTGCATGAGCATATTATCCTTTATGGTAATTTCAGATTTTCCTATAATTCTATTTCTCAAAAATTGGTAAAAGAGGAAATCCATTTGTTACCTTAAAAGATGCCTTTTTTAACATGAATTGGATATGAATCACAAATGATAAGGATGGAGGATAGAATTTGAAACTTAAGAAGTGGAAAGTACCTGTTTATGGTTACTTCATATTTTCCTACAACCCCATTTCTAGATAAGTTATTTAATATGGATAATATCACCCACAAATAGGAAATATGACTAGAAAGAGTTTCCTCAAATCATATTGTATGAAAATATTACCCTTTATGATACTACTAATTATATTGGAAATATGGCTAGAAAGAGTTCTCTCAAATCATATTGTTTGAAAATATTACCCTTTATGATACTATATTATTTATTAACTTTCTTTAAGATTGTATGAGTGTATTGCCATTTATGATAGTTTTAAATTTTCATACAACCCTATTTCTCAAAAGATTGGTAAAAGAGGAAATCCATTTATTACCTTAAAAGATGTCTTTTTGGACATGAATTGGATATGAATCACAAAAGATTAGGACGGAAGATAGAATTTGAAATTCAAGAAGTAGAATGTACTCATATATGCTAGCTTCACATATTGTTGCAACCCTATTTTTCGATAAGTTAGTTAATATGGATAATATTACCCACAAATTGGAAATGACTGCAAAGAGTTTTCTCAAATCAAATTGTACGGAAATATTATCCATTATGGTGCTAACAATCGTTAACTTTCTTTCATATTGTATGTGAGTATTGTCCTTTGGTATTAACAATCATTAACCTTCCTTGAGATTGGATGAGAATATTTCGCTTTATGGAATTAATAATTATCAAACTTCCCTTGCATAATCATAAAAGGGGGGATATCAACTACCTTTATGGTATTTACAATTATTGACTTTCCTTGAGATTATTTGAGAATATTTTCCATTCTGGAATTAACAATTATCAACTTCCCTTGCATAATCATGAAAAGGGGGAAATCCATGGTATCTCCCTAATGCCACAAAGATTGTCTTATAAAAAAAATGCCATTTTAGAACATGTCGGGGCAATAGAAAAAAAATACAAATAAGTGCTTAGACCAATAAAATGAAAGGAAGCATTCGGGCGATGAAACGTAGAATAGTAAGGATGGGAGACGTACATCTATTTTAGAAGTTTTTGGGAGACATTAACATCTATTTTACACGTTAATATTTAAAAAAAAAATTAACACTCTCCCTCACATATGAATTATATTTTGGCCAAAAACTAACATGTAGCAATATATAATATGAGAGATAAATAGGAATTTAAAAATATTTAAACTCAGAAAGGATTACTTCAATATCATGTGAAAATTTTATGAGATCGTAGCCAATAATTCTAAACCTAGCTGGGCTTTTGTCCAAAAAAAAAAAACTTTAAATTAGGTTTGTGCCTATGTTCTCTTGAAGTGAACAAAACTTCATATTTGTTTTCTCTCTATTTTTTGTCTTACAATATTGTTCAAGATAAGGTGGGCATGATAATTTATGCATTACTTGATGAGATCAAAGACAAAAGACTATAAGAAATATGCCGTATTTGGTCATCTAGTCATTTTTGCATCCGATAGGATAAGGATAAATAATAATTCGCTGATGAATAATAGTTACCCCTATCCTAGACAGAGTCTGTGAGCCGTGTATATATATCTAGATTTTTCATGGATACAGACACCCCGAGCGATCGGGGTCGCAGTGGTCGCATGACCGCCACTTGGTCATGGGACCATTGTGATGCTAGTGGCACGATGGGTGACGGAGAGAGGAAACATGTGACGATAGTCACCATGCTCGCTGCACGCATTTCTCTCTCCCCGGTGCCTTTGCTCCGATTTAGTCGAGTCGCCACCTTTAACCTTGCTTGGCCGACATCGCCGACGATCGGGCGACTATTGTGACGGTGGTGGCACGACCAGCAATAAAGAGAGAACATTTGCTGATGGTGCCATGCTCGCCCCCACACATTTCTCTCTCCTTATTGCCTTTGCTTGGATTGAGTTGAGCCGCCACTCACTCAAACCTCGCAGCCGTAGCCTCATCACAGTTGTCGCCCTTGCCCCGCCGTTGGCCTTTCTCCGGCATGCAGGTTTCTATAATTTCCATCCCCTCTACTTCAAGCCTCCGACCACATCGATTTCAAGCGATATACATTTCATACTCAGGATCGACATATTTCATGTGAAAAGATCATACCCAACCTGTTCTTACAATCAAATTTCTCCAAATTACATTTTAAAACATGACAAAAGAAAAGTTCTCCCATGTTCCTGTGATTTCCGCGACACATCTTGCCGTGACAACGAGAGTATAAAAGAGTAAGAAGAGCGAGAGTGACTGATCTCTCTCCATTGCACGCAGCAAGAACGGATCATTTTGGGCAGAGACCTCCCTCCACAATTCACCCCAAATCTCTAATCCCGAAATCATACTCCTCGATTCGTCCCCTCACTCGCATCGGATTGATATTCTCGCAGAGAAAGAAGAGAGAGAGAGAGAGAGAGGTAGGAGAGTTCGCATCGATATAGATTCAACGGAGAGAGGAAAACACACTTCGATTATGTGGGGACTTTGGTCTTCTGGGGAGGTTGTTGTTACTCTTCCATGGCTTTTCCGGTAAGACAATCGGAAGCTACATAAGAGGACACCAACGTTGACGTGCACACAACGACGCCGGTTTGCTATGTCTCTCTAGACGAAGTCTACTCGGCCACAACGCCCTGCCTGTCCGCTAGGGGATCGTCCGCGCTCATGTCAAAAAAGATTGAGGACCACAAGCTCCCCTCCGTCACCGGTCAGTCGGATGGCCCCGAAGTTGAGACCGACTGGGTCGATGACCTCTTGAGTAAAGTTAACTCGCCGGTCGTCCATGTGTACTCTCGGCGCTCCAAGCAACCCGTTTGCGATGTGGATAAGCCCCCATTGTTTGACATATTGGTCGCTCGCGCGGAAGCCCCGTCGAGATCGCTTATGAAGACGGAATTTTTTGACAATTTCTCCTCCGGTGTCGAAAGATAAAAGGTAAAAGGACAAAACGAGACATAAGCCAATTTGTCTGTGTCCTTTCATACATGAGCTTCAACAGTCAGAGCGATGGGATGCTCATACTTTGAGAACTCGACCTGAAGCTCCCACAAGAACAAAGACATCCGGATTGATGGTTGGGAATATTGTGATTATGGGTTAATGGCTCAACAAAAGTGACTTATCTCTTCAGTTCATGTCCTTCAAGTTTTCTGTAATGGTTTCTTTGCCTTTAATAAACATGTCCGTTCATGTCCTTCCATTCTTGACTCTTAAGTTCATGTCCTTTCAGTTTTCTACAGCAGTTTCTTTGTAATTAATAGACATGTTCGTTCATGTCCCTTCTAAACTCTATAAATTGAAATCAATTATTCTTCAAAGAAAAAAAAAAAGAGGACGAATATACAACAATTTCTCCAAGTGTGTCAATTCGAGGAAAAGTTCAGTTGAGTCTTGTTTGCATAATGCTAATAGAAACAAGTTCGAGGTGTTGTACCTTGGTAATATAGTTTGTAAATCTACAAAGCACTAAAATATGAACTAATTATCTTAAGGAGATTTGGCAATTTATAACTAACCTCCTGTTTAATTTTATTACAATTTTATAGTAATTTTGTAAGTTTATATTTGGTTCAAATTCAATCATCTGTACTTGTTAAGAGAATCCATTCAATATATTTGTTCATTGACTTGGTCATTATTAAATTTGTTATCGATTGCTCTAGTTATTATTTCAGTTTAATTTTATTGATTACAACAAATAGTAGTGTATTACAATTACCACAATTAAAAGGCAATTATGCCCTAAATGTTTGTTGGGTTTATCAAAAAATTTAGATGGATGATAACAATCAAGTACCCAATAATGTCTTTGACATTTTTGGAGACGTCCCCATGGTTGATTCCACCGCTGTTGTTAGAGAGGTTCAAGCTTGAAGGCCTAGTGCCAATTTGAGGTAAAGTATGATTGAGTCTCGTTTGCATAGTATAAATACAAATAGTTTCTAGGTGTTGTATCTTGAAAGGCATAGTTTGCAAATTTGCAAAACATCGTTGGTAGAAACTAATCGTCTTAAGGAGATTCGGTAATCTATACCTTAGTATAAATACATTACCACTTCTTTAATTCACCTCGGCATCGTCCACCCTATCCATATCAGCGCCAATCATGCCACATAAGACCACTAGTATCCAAATCAGTGATTTCCGATCTAATTTGGCAAAATGGACTGAATTAGGACCAATACAAAAGGTTTAAGACTAAACTAGTCTAGTTGAAAGGTTTATAACTAAATTGATATCAATATAATAAGTTTAGGATTTTTCTGGTGGGTTTTTTCGAAAGCATAGCGGTAAGAGTTTTGGAGGAGAGTTGAGCCGTGCATTATGAAGAGTGCGTGCCAAAGAAAATCCTTAACTTTGTGCGGTGTGATTAATAGATATTATGCTAAATTTAGCTCGAACGATCTTCCGCTAAAAGCGGACGGAGGATTCTTACATTGATGGAACGAAGGAGATTGCTAAAATTATGAAGCAAGAAAAAATATCTAAATGATTGTGCTCCTCTCTCTCTCTCTCTCAAATCGATCTAATTTAGAGCAAAAACGTGCTTAGAGACCATTCACATCGGTTGTACTTTGCAATCGCAGTAATGTTTTAGAAATTTTTGTGGACCATAAATATCTTTCTTACGTGTCCCCTCGGAGTGCTTTGAGAACTAGATCTGAAGCTCCTACTAGAACCGAAAAAACATCCGGATAAATGGTTGGAATTGACACCGACCAAAAAAAAGCACGCGGCACCATTACATTGCGATAGCTAGCCTACAATGAAGGATCATTACGGATACAATTCAAAACAGATGAAGATTAAATATTAAAGAAGAAGAGGGCACGATTCAAAAGTCCCTCGTTGTCTTCGTTATTGGAGCTGCATCAGTGTAATTCGAACGAGAATGAGCGAATTTCTCGAAGCTTAGGTCGGGTGTATGTCGGCGACTGAAACAGACATAGAAACCACCGCGAACAGCAAGTCGAATATGAAGATTCGAATGCTTCTCGAGCGGGGTACCGGCAAACGAGCGAGCAGCTGGTCCTTAATGTAGCCCATGGCCAACGTCACCCTCTCTTCCTCTCTCTCTCTCTCTCTCGACCGAGCACTAGCAGGTCACAGAGCAGGAGGTAGGAAGAAGGCGCGAACGGCGAGGAGGGAGATAGGCTGCAGAGAACGATGAAGACAAAACGGCGTCTTATGGCGGGGCTTGAATGTTGTTTCGTCTTTTATTAGTAACATTGTTCGTTTTCTACATTTTCTATATAACAAGCAACTTTGGCTAAGTTATCAATTATCTTTTGCTACCAAAATAACATAAAATGATGTCATTTTAAGTTCTCGTTAGATCGTGATTGATGATTAATTAGGAAAACAATTGGCAATGTAACATTTGATGGTCACATCGAAGTGGTGACCTTTACTTCTAAGGCACCATAATTTGATTATTCTTAAATTTTGCTTTAGACAGGTTTTTCAAGGATTAACTTGAAAATGAAATTAAAGTGAAAAATAAAATTTAAGACTTGTAAAGGGACGCATATATGGATTTATAAGAAAAATTATGTCCAGATGATACCTTTTATCTAAGATACAATAAACATTTATCGATTTGATTATACTTGAATTTTAGTAAAAGTATGTGTAAGGATTAGTTTAAAATAATTTAGGGGTAAAAAAAAACCTTGAGTTAATAAATGGACACGCAAATGGAATGAAACTAATAAAAACAATACAATAGATTAGTTTTCTACTACAAAAGGATGGCTCAAGAAATAAAACAAATGAAAGTGAAAATTTTCGATTAAATAAACGAGAATTAAAAGCATGCAAAAGGTGGACAAATAAAAGAATTAAGAAAAAGGGAGAGCAATTGAAAAAAGAAAAAACAATCTCAACTTTATTTATATGAAAAGGTTAAAGCTATGAAACCATTCCATAACTAACCATTCGCGAATCCTTATTACAGGAATTTTTCTCTCCATGTATCGCATTAATATATTTAAAGATGTTAATAAGATTTTTGTATTATATTACATATGTAAAATAAATTGGAGATCTAGTCAAGTGGGCATACTTGGGCAATAAAATAAATTCTTAAAGTGAGTTTAAGGTAAGACAATCCATCCCCCCTTGAAATGGCAGCTTCCTCACTCCCTCGCTCAATCTACATTAGAAAAATTGGTAGAAGAGGAAATCCATTCTTACCTAAAAAGATGTCTTTTTGGATATGAATTATAGAGAATAAGAATGGAAAATAGAAGTTGAAACTCAAGAAGTGAAATGTACTCATAGTTTTGTAATTTCCTACAACCCTATTTATTAGTAAGACATTTAATATAATCGCACAGGATAAGAATGGAGGATGGAATTTGAAATTTAAGAAATGAAATGTACTCATTTATGGTAGCTTCGTATTTTTCAACAACCTTATAAATCAAAAAAACATGGCTAGAAATAGTTTTCTCAAATCAAATTGTATGAATATATTACCCTTTATGGTGCTAACAATTATTAACTTTCTTTTGAATTATACGAGAGTATTGCCCTTTATGATAGCTTTGTATTTTCATACGACTCTATTTCTCAATAAGTTATTTAATATAATCATACAAGATAAGAACGAAGGATAAATTGGAAATTCAAGAGGTGGAATGTATTTATTTGTGGTAGCTTCAAATTTTCCTATAACCCTATATCTTGTTAAGTTACTTAATATGGATAATATCACCCACAAATTGGAAATATGGTTGGAAAGAGTTTCCTCAAATTAGATTGTATGAAAATATTACCATTTATCGTGTTGACAATTATTAACTTTCTTTATAATTGTACGTGAGTATTGCCCTTTATGATAGCTCAAATCTTCCTATTGCCCTAATTCTCGGTAAGTTATTTAATATAATCACATAGGAAAATAATGAAGGATAAGATTGGAAACTCAAAAGAGGAATGTATTCATTTGTGGTACTTTCATATCTTCCTACAATTCCATTTCTCAGTAAGTTATTTAATATGGATAATATCATTAACAATTTGAAAAAATGGCTAGAAAGAGTTTCTTCAAATCAGATTTTATGAAAAATATTACCATTTATGGTGCTAACAATTATTAATTGTCTTTCAAATTGTACAAGAGTATTGCCCTTTATGATAGCTTTGTATTTTCCTATAACCCTATTTCTTGGTAAGTTATTTAATATATTCACATGGGATAAGAATGGAGGATAAAATTTAAAACTTAAAAAGTGGAATGTATTCATTTGTGGTAGCTTAGTATCTCCCAACAACCCTATTTCTTGGTAACTTATTTAATATGGATAATATCACCAACAAATTAAAAATATGGCTAAAAAGGGTTTTCTCAAATCAAATAGTGTTAAAATATTACCTTTTATGTTGCTAACAATTATTAACTTTCATTTGGATTGAATGAGAGCATTGCCCTTTATGAAAGCTTCGTATTTTCTTACAACCTTATCTCTCAGTTAGTTATTTAATATAATTACACAAGATAAGAATGGAGGATAGAATTTGAAACTCAAAAGTGGAATGTATTCATTTGTGGTAGTTTCGTATTTTCCTACAAATCACATTTCTTGGTGAGTTATTTAATATGGATAATATCAACCACAAATTGAAAATATGGCTAGAAAGAGTTTCTTCAAATCAGATTTTATAAAAAATATTACCCTTTATGGTGCTAACAATTATTAATTGTCTTTTTGGATTTACAAGAATATTGGCCTCATATTTTCCTACAACCCTATTTATTAGTAAGTTATTTAATATATTCACACAGGATAAGAATGAAGGATAAAATTTAAAACTTAAGAAGTGAAATATATTCATTAGTGGTAGCTTGGTATTTTCCTTCAAACCTATTTCTTAGTAACTTATTTAATATGGATAATATCACCCACAAATTGGAAATATGGCTAAAAAGAGTTTCTTCAAATAAAATTGTATGAAAATATTACCTTTTATGGTGCTAACAATTATTAATTATTAACTTTCTTTTGGAATATATGAGAACATTGCCCTTAATGATAGCTTTGTATCTTCTTAAAACCTTATTTCTCGGTAAGTTATTTAATATAATCACACAAGATAAGAATGGAGGATAGAATTTAAAACTTAAAAAGTAGAATGTACTCATTTATGGTAGTTTCATATTTTCCTACAACACTATTTCTCGGTAATTTATTTAATATAATCACAAGGGATGAAAATGAAGGATAGAATTGAAATCCAAGAAGTGAAATATACTCATTTATGGTAGCTTGGTATTTTCCTACAACCCTATTTCTTGGTAAGTTATTTAATATAATCACATATGATAAGAACAAATGATAGAATTTAAAACTCAAAAGTGGAATGTACCCATTTATGGTAGTTTCGTATGTTTCCTATAACCTTATTTCTCTATAAGTTATTTAATCTAATCACATAAGATAAGTTATTTAATATGGATAATGTCACTCAGAAGTGGAAACTACTCATTTATGGTAGCTTTGTATTTTCTTACAATCTTATTTCTTAGTAAGTTATTTAATATGGATAATATCACTTAGAAATTGAAAATATTGCTAGAAAGAGTTTCCTCAAATCAGATTATATGAACATATTACCCTTTATGGTGCTAACAATTATTAATTTTCTTTCAAATTGTATGAGAGTATTGCCCTTTATGGTATTGACAAATATTAACTTTTCTTGGGATTACGATGAGATTATTTCCCTTTATGGAATTAACAATTATCAACTTCCCTTGCATAATCATAATAAGGGGGATTATCTTCCTATTGCCATAAAGGTTGTCTTATAAAAAATGCCATTTTAGAATATGTCGGGGGCAATGGTAAAAATAAAATTTAGTGCTTGGACCAATGGAATGGAATGAAATGTAGAATAGCAAGAGCATAACTAGGGAGGAAATTCTAATTTTAATGGAAGTATATGTCTTTTGGTCTGTGACCTAACTTCACTGATTTTCTATACTTTATGCCAAATTTACTAGGTGATATTGCTAAAATTGTGAAGCAAGAAAAAAGATCAAGTGATCGTATGTTCCTTTGCTCTCTCACCCTCTCAAAGTCATCTAATCTTTAGAGGAAAAACGTGCTAGAGACCATCCATATTGGTTGTCCTTTGCAATCGCAGTGATGTTTTTGAAAATTTTCGTGGACCATAAACATCTATTTTTCGCATGTAATATGTAAAACAATCTAACACGCTCTTGTCGTGTATAGATTAGACTTTGGCCAATGATTAACATGTAGCAATGTAAAATTTAGAAATATTTGAAGTTGGAAATGGCTATCATCTGAGAAATTTGTGAGGTCAGGCTAATAATTCCAAAACTTGAGTCATTCGATTAAGCCAAAAAACTTAAGTTGAGCCGATGCCTTCGCTCCCTCAGAGTGGATAATAATCTATGCATTACTTGACGATTTCAAAGATACAAGATGATACAAGAAATTGGCTGCATTTGATCGTCTAAACATTATTACATCGAATGGGATAATAACAAAATATGATAATAAATATTCAAACATAAAATTGATATAGACACCCAAAACCAAGTGACCATCTTCTTCGGTTGCGTGGTCGGGGTCGCCATGGTTGTGCAGCCGTCGCTTGGTGCTGTGGCCACCGTGCTGGTAGTGCGACTAGCAGAGGAGAAAGGGAATAGATGATGCCAGTCGCCACACAAATTTTGTCTCCCCAAGCTCAAGTTTATAACCTAATGTTGTCGCCATCGCTGGCGATTGTGCGACCGCTGTGATCTCGGTGACGCAATTGACAATAAGAAGAGGAAAATGCATCAATGGCGCCATGCTCGCCACACGCACACCCCCTCTCCCCAATGCCTCTGCTTGGATTGAGTCAAGCCGCCACTCGCTCAAACCTCACAGTCGTCGCCGCTACCTCATCACAGTCATCGACTCGCCCCGACACCCATCGCCGCTACCGTCGACCTTTTACAAACCTCCAATTACATTGATTTCAAGCGATACATCTCATACTCAAAAGCATCCACAAAATTACATGTGAAAAAAAGATCATACCCAACCAAAATCTAATGTTTATGTTCTTACAAAAATCTAATTATCTCTCCCAAGGATAACTTTTAAGACATGACAAAAAGAAAAGCCCTCCCACGTGCGTGCGAGTTCCTCCCCCCCTGCTGCCCGGGACACAGAGGCTATAAAATAGGGGTGAGGGAGACTGAGAGCGACTGATCTCTCTCTCTCTCTCTCTCTCTCTACATTTCACGCGGCGGGAAACCCATACATTTTGCGCAGAGCGCTCCCTCCTCAAATCTCCTTCAAAACCCTAACCTCCAAATTGTGCCCCTCAATTCTTCCCCCAATTCTCATCGGATTCAGGCACTCGCGCAGAGAGAGAGAGGGGGGAAGGGAGTTGGCATTCACAGAATCGACGGAGAGAGCAAAACCCACTGCAATTTTGTGGTGAGTTTGCTCTTCTTGGGAGATTTCTGTACCTCTTCCATGGCTTTTCCGACCAGACAATCGGAAGCCACGGAAGAGGACACGAACGTGGACGGTCACGCGGCCACGCCGGTGCGCTACGCCTCGCTCGACGACGTCTACTCGGCGACGACCCCCTGCCTGACCGCCAGGGGATCGTCGACTCTCATGCCGAAAAAGATTAAAGCCCGTAAGCTCCCCTCCGCCACCGACCAGTCGGAGGGCCCTGAAGTCGAGATGGAGGTCGATGACCCCTTATATAATGGGGACAACGAGGGTGACGACGGTGGCGCTCGTGGTTTTCGCAAGCGGCCCTGCGTAGGTAACGTGCCGCTCGTCCACGTGTATTCGCGGCGCTCTAAGCGACCCTTTTGCGATGTGGATCAGCGCTCATTGCTTGATATATTGATCGCACGCGCGGAAGCCGCGTTGAGATTGCCGATAAAGGCAGAATTTTGTGAGGATCTCGAAATGGACGAGGGCATGGAGGAGGGGGAGGAGGGCATTAATTGCTCTAAATCCAAGTCTGAAATCTCACCCCGCAAGAAGAGAAAATGTGGCGGTGGTGAGCTTGCAAGATTGGGAGTTAGCTCGAGTGATGTGCACGATACGGGTGGACCTCGGTTGAGGAAAATCGAAGGCCTAATAGCAACACTTACTGTGACCGGCGAAAGAGGAGGAAACGTGACTCTAGTGTCAGAGACAACGTTAATTGTTTGCCCACAAAGAAAAGATGGGTGAGGTTAGTTAATCAAAATTTGCACTCGATGAGATTAAATTTTCAAATGTAAATCGATGACATGTTGGAGGTGTTTTTGGAGTTTGCGTATTAAGTTATTTAGTTGGTACTTTACTACTGATATATTGTCACTATCTGGTTATCTGGTTCCTCTTGTTCTTGGTCAAATTTGTTGATGGGTTAAGGTTATGGCATGACCAGGTTGTCTTTTGATGATGCCGATCCCAAAATCTTCATTGGTTTGCAATGCAAGGCAAGTATCTCCTTTCACCTCTCAATTAACAGCATATAGCCTGTAATTTGACAATTTAGATCTTCCATTTGAAAATTTTATTAACTGAAGTATGTGGCTTGCAGGTTTTTTGGCCATTGGATGCAGATTGGTACACAGGCAGTATCCTGGGTTATGATTCAGAGACAAATAAACATAATGTAGGGTCAATACAGTTCCTGTAAAAAAAGTTGTCAAATCACCAGTCTCTGGATTGTGGCACAGAATAGACATTTTCTGATAAGAGTTGAACAACATGCAGGTCAAGTATGAGGATGGAGATAAGGAAGATATAGTTCTTGCAAATGAGAAGATCAAATTTTATTTGTCTCCCAATGAGATGCGGCAGTTGAACCTGAAATACAGTATTAAAAGTATGGATTCTGATGCATGTGATTATGAAGAGATGGTCGTGCTAGCTGCCAGCTTAGATGATTGTGAAGAGCCTGAA
This sequence comes from Angophora floribunda, assembly GCA_014182895.1. NCBI lineage: Eukaryota > Viridiplantae > Streptophyta > Magnoliopsida > Myrtales > Myrtaceae > Angophora > Angophora floribunda. Next base: position 1,915,582 of record CM024712.1, read on the forward strand.
CCTGGGGATATTGTGTGGGCTAAGCTCACTGGTTCGTGCATATTTGTTCTCCCTTCTTTTAATGCTGTTCTGTGCGTTTATACTCTTCCTGCACAATAGAAAGTTTGATTATGATGTATTTGGTAAAAATCCGTCTAGGCATTGTGGATAGGTGAGATGCATTTTGCACATTGTATCACTATGATTTTAGGGAACTCCTGTTTATCTTGAAACCTTGCACTAGTCTCTGACCTAATGAGTTTATTATTACCATTGCATTGGATCTGAGTCAATTAGTATGCTCTAAAGGAGATGCCTAGAAAGGTTTGCATCCTATGCAGGTTCTATTAGGTCATATGTCTAATGTGCTGATCTGAGTTGTAATTTTAAATGGTGCTTGGTTTGGTGGGAAACTAGCCTTTGAAAAACTTTGAAATGCTGCTTGAGTAATTATTGTAGCTATACATTATAAGTGCTTTGTTCTTGGGATACAATCAGTGTGCATTTGTACATGGTTTGACAGTCCATTCTTAGGTTAATGAAGTTGTTTTATGTGACCATTCTTATTAGTCAGTAGATACGCTAGGAACATTGAATCAAATAGTTGTGATAGGAACATTGAAGCTAGTTCATTGATTCTGAACAATTGTAACTGGTATTTTGACAAGTGTTTACACCTGTAGTCATCAAGTGTTATTGTGGGAAGGTGTTTGGGCTGTTGGTCAGAAAATGTCAGTTCATGTTTTCGATGTAATACCTTAATGATGCTATTGCTGATCTAGCTTTATTTTTGCCTTTTAATACTTCATTTCACATTCAAGAACTGTGAAGTTTGCTGATGGAAAAGCTTAGGTTTGCAGGAAGACCATATTGTTGTGCCTTTGCTATCTTTCTATTCGTTGGATGTTGATTCACTAGTTGGCTTATAAACCAATCGTGTTACTTTTCTGATAGGTCATGCAATGTGGCCTGGGCTTGTTGTGGACGATTCCCACATAAGTGCTCAGGGGATTTTAAATAAAACATCTGTTGGCAGATCAGTTTCTGTTCAATTTTTCGGTACCCATGATTTTGCAAGGTTTGGGATTTTGTATTTTGAAGGAATTTTTTTTCAGTGTCAGATATATATGATTTTTCTCACTGACTTGTCTGTCTGTTACTCTGTTTTTGCTATTATTCAGGCTTAAGACAAAGCAGGTTATTTCCTTTCTCAGAGGGCTTCTTTCTTCTTTGCACTTGAAATGCAAGAAAGCCTCGCTTCATAAGAGCTCTGGAAGAAGCAAAAACGTGAGTTATTCTTAAAATTTTCTAGTTGAAATGTTGCACTTGCACCAGTATATCTGAAGTTTTGGTTGATTCCATTATGAGATGTTTGAGTTTTGGACATGATTGTTATTGCTGTACAGATATTTGGTTGGAATTTTAAATAGAGAAACAGATTACAGGGTTGTTTGAATGTTGTTGCTATACTTGCATGCCTGCACACATCCATACATCCATTCATATATACATTTGTTGGTGTTTCTCCAACACAAATAGAAGGAAGATAAGTTGGTTAAATAAATCAATCGATTTGGACATCTGTTGCTTTTCAGTCAATGATTCAGACTAACCTTAGAGTGTCTTGATGAAAAAGTGTTTAGTCTGTAAAACTACTTGATAAGACTTTCCTGCTTTTGAATTAGAATGATCTACATACTTGAGAAACTCTTTCCCCCTAATTAATTTTTTTATTTTATTGTGATACCAGAAATCATGAAAATTAAGGTGCTTTGGTCAAATTGTTTGATTTAGTTTTGACTGAACTTGACACCATGGGATGAGGTTTAAATTTAAGTGGCACAATTCTGGCACTAACTAAGCCATTTTGCTCCAATCAGATATTTGAGCGAACAAAGACTTCCCAGAAGAATGCTTCTGCTGCAGAGTGGCCGCACTACTGATGATTGTGGAAGTGCTAGTGATGAAGATGGAGAGAGTGGAGATTCAGCTGAAGACTGCATGAGCAATGAAAATAGCCAAAGAAAATTAGAGGGCCTTGGGACTCTTCCATATGTACTGGGAGATCTGCAAGTAATTAGCCTTGGTAAATGCCACTGCTTCTGACAACATGTTTGGGTTCCTAGTCAAGTGTACTTCTATATTATGAAGCATGACTCACAATAGATGTAGCATAATGGATAATCCCACTGCTTCTGACAACATGGTTGGGTTCCTAGTGAAGTGTACTTCTATATTATGAAGCATGACTCACGATAGATGTAGAGTAATGGATAATGCTGTGGAGTGAATGCACATAAGTTCAAATGTGCAATGTTTCTTGTCAATTACTTTAATCATAGCTGGATGAAGTAAATAAGTGGGGAAAATAACAAAAACGTACCTCACTTTGACCTAATGACCACCTAATACCTCTACTTTTGCATATACCACTTATCTGTCTCTAAATAAGAACCTACATTGAAAAGACCAAATTGTTTCTCCTTGCAAACTCATTTTTAGCATCTTGCTTAGGTTTGGTTGCTTTGGTTTTTGATTGATTTTTGAGTGTTTTGGGTGAGTGTAAGAATTAAGGATTTGGGGACTGGCCATATTGGGAAGAAAATTGCATTGTTATAAATAGGGACATCTGGATAATTGTGAAGGTGCAAAGTGATATCCTTACATGATAAGTGGTAATTTAGTTAAAGGTGAAGTATTGTTTTGGTATTTTACCAAATTTTTATTATCCTCAGGGATTGGGTTATACATAGTACTTACAAGCTCTTACAATGATTGTTCAGGAAAGATCGTGAGGGACTCAGAATTCTTTCAAGATGGAAAGTACATCTGGCCAGAAGGATATACTGCCGTGAGGCAGTTTACTTCAATTAAGGGTAACATAATTATTCATCATCTACCATTGTTGGTCATTCTACTTTGAGGCTGTTTAGGTCCTTCATCCTCTAAATTAACTTTCTGAAAAAGACAAGAATTGAGTTGTACATTTAAAGAAATGGACTTTTTCATTAGAAAACGATAAGTGTCAACAAGTGAGCTATTGATGATAAAGTAGAATCCTAGGTTGCATACAATGATTCAATTTAGTATATAGAAAGATAATTCTTGCTTTAGTTTCCAACCTTAACGATATGTAAAGTTGTCTTGTTGACTAATAGAGACTAATGGGCACTTCTTCAACATGTCAAAAGTATTGTGGCTTATCAACAACCCCATCATTGAAAGTTCTTAAAGAACATTCAGGTGATTGAAAGTGTCCCCAGAAATGGATGATGAAAAAAAGAGGAACAATGTGACGAGTTGAAAAGGGATCAATTGAATTTGCCCTTACTTTGATTGAATTTAACTACTGCTGATTCACCTTCTATTTGAGTTGTTCAGATCCAAGGGCTCGTGCTTCATATAAAATGGAGGTGTTGAGAGACCCTGAATCGAAGACCCGACCTCTATTTAGAGTATCTTTGGATAGTGGAGAGCAGGTACATTGCATTGGATGAAGTTGATATTGAATTTCATTTTAAAGTTCTCTATTTTCAAAGAAAATAGTATATGCTATGATTTAGTGTTTTTTCTTTTTGCTTTCAATAGTCTATTATCTTGAGCTTGAATTTGCTCAACAGTATAGCATAGGCATATCGTGCACACACCTGGAGCTGTGTGAAGAATTAATGCTGTCTCTGATCTTAGCTGGATTCCGAAATCCATAGAACAAAAGTTGGTCGGTATTGGCCTTGACACTGCGACAATACCTTAGTCTCCTCATTCTGGCATAACATACACTTCTATAGAGTACCTTTCAAATTTTACACTTTTATAGAGTACCTTTTTCAAATTCTCTGTTATAACCAGCGAGAGGCTTGGAAATGTCTTGTCAAGGATTAGTTTGATATGATAGACTTAATAAATAAATGATTAGCAAATGATCTCCCCTTTCTGTTGTTTTTTACTGACTAGTTGTTGATTTGATAATGTACTGTCCTCATGGGAGCTCTTTTATGGAATAACCTCCTTGTAATCTCTTGTTACCTTATAGCTTTCAGTCCACTTGATCACTTCGTTTTTCTGCTTTTCTTAGACTTTCTTTTAGGTGCTAGTTAACAATGTTCCTTTGACTAGATTCTATAGTGAGGTTATAGAACTTCTATCTGGTCCATGCCCTTGAACCAAAGTTATCAAAGTTTACTCAACTTTTGTACATACATTGCGGACCACTATTCTGTGCTACCTGTTTTGACATAGCTGGACAGCTGGACAATGACTTTAATCAACAGTGCACTGAACAGGTCCTTGCATACCAGTTTGCACACTGGGCTGGTAGTGAAAACATATGTTTTTAGGTGGTCAAATTTGACATTGTGAGATAAATCATGGTGCGTTTTGATAATTTCAATTAAGTTGTTCTATGATGATATTGAGGTTTTATTAAGGGATTATGATGGTTGAATTATGCTTACATTAGGTTACATAGATGGCCAACCTCATAGATAGAGGAAACATTGCATTTATCAACTGTACAATTGCTTTTGGAGGCCTTGATTTATATCCAGATGCAGCTTTTTCCACTTATCATAATAACAAGAATGTACAACTATGTTTTCCTGGCCTCATTTTCATTGTTTCCTACCCTATGCATGAGGCAGCTGCTCTTTCACATTAAGATTGGTTCACTGATCTTGCCTTTTACCACCATTAATAGTATTTATATGCAAAATATCCATCCAGCCTGAACTGGTGACTTTTAGTTATATCTGCTAGAAGTATATTGAATATTTCTGGAAGAGAGTGTGAGAGATTAAAATTAATTTCTGGTTAACATGAGGGATCTAGATATACATTCAATCATTCACTAACATCAATGATTTACTAGAAAAATGTTCTGTGATTTAGTTGACTAAAATTTTAGTGAGGCTAAATTTGTAATTTCACATCTTTTGGTTTAGGTGTTCTTTCTATACTGAAGCTTCCATATCCAAATGATTTTAAACCATATTCTTCTTTTCTGATTGGGTACCTGCTTTCTGCCTGAGAGATATTTGGTTTTTCCTGTGTCAGTCATCGATTCCCTGAACTAAGTTACTTGAATGCAATGATTGACATTGGCATTATGTATTCCAGTTTAGTGGGTCCACACCATCAGCCTGCTGGGATAAGATTTACAAAAGACTAAAGAAGGCAAGGCGCGGAATGGCCGATGGTGTTAATGCTGAAGCTGGTGTTGAGAAGATGTTCAAAAATGGTTCACATATGTTTGGTTTCTCCAATCCTAAAGTAGCGAAACTTATTCAGGTATGCTATTCCTCTTCCTAATGACATTATCTATGTTCCCATTTCAACATTAACATTTTTCTATTCTGGTTGTTAATTCTGTTTGCTTTATTTTGTATTCTGACTTAATTGTTTCTATCAACAGTGTTTATCAAAATCCAGACATTTGACAAAGTGCTCTTCGGGCAAATTCCCTTCTGGAAAATTTAGAGATTTCCCAGTTGGATATAGACCTGTTCGTGTTGAGTGGAAAGACCTTGACAAATGCAGTGTCTGTCATATGGATGAGGTGAAGCTTCATTTTCTTCATCATGTTTAGGCTTTTGCCACTTAATGGTTCTTGTGTGCTACTTTTGGTTGTTCCTCACTTGACAGTACTATCTAGCAAATTAAATATGGTCAATTATTGTCATTATATGCCTTCTTTTTTGCTGATTAGCTAGTTTGTAGGATTAGGGCTTCTTCTATGTCTTTAATCTATTTAACCCCCTCTTTCATTGTTACCCTCTGATTTTAACACAATGGATACGTGGTTTGTTCCTGATAATTGTCTTTAATTTCAGGAGTATGCAAACAATCTTTTCCTCCAGTGCGATAAATGCAGAATGATGGTGAGGACCCAAGTGCTCTCTGATCTTTTGGCTATGTATTGTTGCTTGGGTGTACATGAAGATGTTTGTATAGAGTTCGATGCTAGCCCCTGTTCCTGTTCCACTTTTCACCTAATTTATCCATTTGTTATCCTCTGTTGTAATTTGATTTTCTGTCCTATTTCAGCAGAATCTAGATTTTGTCACCATCTATTTCTAGTTTTATTGAATCGTTTGTACTATTTGTTTAGGTTCATGCTAAATGCTATGGAGAGTTAGAGCCAGTAGGTGGTGTACTATGGTTATGCAATCTGTGTCGCCCAGGGGCTCCTGATCCCTTGCCTCCATGCTGTCTTTGCCCAGTTATAGGTACTACTTAGATTTTTGTCCTAGATTGCTATTATGACATGCTAAACTCTGCATTTGACTTTTATGTAGGCGGTGCTATGAAACCCACAACTGATGGGAGATGGGCTCATTTAGCTTGTGCTATGTGGATACCAGGTTTGTGGTATTTGGATTTTTTCCCCTTCTCATTATGGTTGATTGGTCAAAATATTTTTGAAATTAATGTCATGGTTTTGTGCCATATGATCCTCTTTTGCTTTAGAAACTTGCTTGTCCGATGTGAAGAGAATGGAGCCCATTGATGGTATCAGCAGAATTAATAAGGTATCTTTGATTTCTTACATTCATTCATCTTGACCTTTTTAGTGAGTTTCTCATGAGTTATTTTACAAACATAACCAAGTTACGGTTGTTAAGCAAGAGATATTTTCTTAAACTTTCCTAGGATCGCTGGAAGCTGTTGTGCAGCATCTGTGGCGTACAATATGGTGCCTGTATCCAAGTAAGTTTCCATATGGATGATTATGTTTGTTACTTAAATTTTCCCTTTAGATAGGCATTCATAAGATGCAAATAATCTCTAGGTCTGTTAAATGGGGTGCTCATTCAAAGGATGCAGGCACCAATTGCTTCTTTTTTTCTTTTTTTTACAAAGTACTCTTAACTCTTGCAATTAAGCAAAATTAAGTTTGTTAAATTAGGGTCCACTCTCTCTTGTTTAAGTAGCAGGTGTCCCGCACGATATCTAAATGGACATAACTGCTGAGACTAGCATTGCATTGAAGGTTTAGATCAATTATCTGTCATAAGATCACATTTGAAGTATGCTACAGAAAAAAAGAAAAAAAGACAAGAACCTGATAAGAAAAGTACTTCCGAAGGTCAAAGTGACCAAAATAAAATTGATGATGATGGAAATAAGAGTAGAGGACAGGTTGTTATGGGGTTGGTGCTTTGGAAGTCTTAACACCTATCAGGTCATTTAACTATAATGTAAAGTTGAAAATAAAATCTTATTATTGTCCTAAAGATGACTTACAGAGTGGCTCTATTGACAGTGCTCAAACAATACTTGTCGGGTAGCATATCATCCACTGTGTGCAAGAGCAGCTGGTCTTTGTGTTGAGGTACTTATGATCTTCCCCTGGAATTCTGGTTATTGTACATGTTTACTCCATATGCACCAACTGCTGGCCAGCAAAAGCAAGAAAAGAAACTGCCTAGAGAGGAACTTGTACATTCAGGGCTGAATGCTTGCATGAGTCTCATGAAGTTCTGGTAGATCAATGACTTGCTATCTTTCTGTCTCTGTTATTTTATAGCTTGAGGATGAGGAAAGACTTCATCTCCTTTCAATAGATGATGAAGATGAAGAACACTGCATTCGTCTTCTCTCTTTCTGCAAGAAGCACAGACAGCCATCTAATGAGCGTCCTGGTTCGGACGAGCATGTCAATCAAGTTGAGCGTCAATGTTCTAACTACAACCCACCCTCTAATCCATCTGGATGTGCTCGTTGTGGTAAGTGTAGCTTTCCTTACTCTGCTCCTCCACCAGTTGGGCCATGGGTTGGTTAATTGCTGAAGTTGCATTGTCCTTATGGTAGCTTTCTAGGCAATTAGTTTTATGGCATTGCCTTTTCTTTTTACATCTTTTATTAACCCCTATGCATCAAATGTTGGCAATTGCAAAATGAAAGTCTTTTTTGGGTCAATAATTTTTTTATTTTTATCATGTCTGGCAGAGCCTTACAGCTCTTTTGGGAGAAGAGGACGGAAAGAACCTGAAGCACTTGCTGCTGCATCCTTGAAACGCCTTTTTGTTGAGAACCAGCCTTACTTGGTCGGTGGCTACAGTCAACATTTATTGGCGGGCTTGCCTTCCAGTGGAGTTGCTTCCAATAAGTACTCTTCTCGCCTTCACAAATTAAGGTTCCATCAAGTTGATACTTCTGATAGCATATCTTCTATGGCGGAGAAGTATAAATTCATGAGGCAGACCTTTAGAAAGAGATTAGCATTTGGTAAGCAAAACATTTGGCTTTTTAAGGAAGTGAATTTAAATATGGCATTCTTTTTTAGTTCTTCCAGTACTCGATCTATTCTTCTTTTTTTGGAGTTCTTTGTTTAGCTTGTATCATGAGTGCTGACTCGCATTTAAGACTTTTAGCTATCTATAAGGTTCTAGGTTGGAGAATTAATGTCAAAATAGTGCTGGACTGTGCTATGCAGTTAATATGTTAAAGTTTGTATGATTCTAGACATTTTTTTGCCAGATGGTAGAATCTTCTATCAGAACAGCAGGGAGACTTTGTTTCAACAACTATTTAAGTTTATACCAACGATAATTCTGACTACTTTCCAAGTTTTCCCTTATTTTGAAGGAAATATTGCTAACAAGGAACACGATGTTTGCCTAACATTAGTAATTTGTCTAATTTCGCTGCTTGCTGTGCTTGTCTTCCTATGAGGTTAATAGCATTGCTGCATTCTGACTGTCACAACAATGGAAAAAAGGAATGGTGACGCTGAATGTACCTGTTGATGGTATTAGATGTGTGTCTGGCTGCTGTGGGTTTTTTTTTAACTCTGAGACTCGGTGATGATATATTTTTAGTTTTACCTTGAGTAGAGAAAAACCAATAAAAAAAAAATTGACTAGAGAGAGGAGATCCTCTTGGAAGGGAGGATAAAGGGAGGATAAAGAGAAGTGTGAGAAGGAAGATGCATTTGCAAAGCAATGATAAAATGCTAGGAACAAAGAGATAAGGTAGTGCTGACTGCTTTTGATGCTCCATTTCACCAATACAGAGATTTGGAGTTTTTTTTTAGATTTAGACTGAAAAAGTATGTAGTTTTGAGTTTCTGCTTGTCATTGTTGGCTCTGTCAAGAGATTTCATCTTCTTTTGCATGACTGCTTAGAATTTTCTCCTACTGTTCTAATTAATGTTACGTCTATGTAGATTTATCAGAAAGAAAAAGTCAGCTCATTGTAACATTTGTTATCTTCCCTTTATGCTGTCATAATTGATTTGTTGAGGTTACCTTTGTGATTTAACTTTTTTGATTTATCTCTATGTTGCTGTGGTTGTTGGATGATCTTTGCTTTAGGGAAATCAGGAATACATGGATTTGGTATCTTTGCTAAGCAACCACACAGGGCAGGGGATATGGTATGCAGTTTGTTAACCTGTTTGTAATTCTTTCTTTTATGAACATTTGATTAATGATTTTATGCCAATTTAAAATTCCTTATGTAGGTCATTGAGTACTCAGGCGAACTAGTTCGACCTCCTATAGCCGACAGAAGGGAACACTTCATATACAATTCACTGGTGGTGAGTTCTGACATGATGTTGTCACAGTACTGCTTTTGCATCTGGGACTTTGGCATCTGATGGATGCTATCACCAGTCAAAGTGAATAGCAAACAAAAGAAAGTGGAATAGATGAAGATAAAGATACTTTAACATACTGCTCTCTGCTTTGCTTGCTACTTGGAGGGGAAAAAAATTCATAACGAAGTAGCATTGCTCCATAATGTCCTGGGGTGATTTTTGTTTGTTATCTGTTAAATTTCTAAAGAAAAACAAAACAATCAAATGAACATCTTTTAGATGGTTGAATAGAGGTGCATCTAGATCGTCTACATGTTTTGGCTTTCTTTTCTTGTGTTTGGAGAATCAAAATGCATGTCTTAGACATGACAGAGATTCTGATTGAGTTATTTTTGGCATTGATAGCATTGTAAAGGATGAGGGGGTGTATGAATTCCTTGAATGAGGGTGCTGCATGATGAGGCTAGAATCTGGAGGTTCCCTGTGCATTCCGATCTGTTTTTGCAACAATCTCATTACACTGTTTATGGTTGTATGTGTGTGAATGTTCTGTTTTCTACTTGGAAGGAGAAATCCCTGAATAGGTTTCTGTGCTGATGGTCTTCCAAAAGAAAAATCAGAGCCTTTTGAGTGTGGAATGTCAAGAGTGAATGATTTTTCCCTGAGTGTGTATGCTAGGATTTTCAATTTTCTACCTTCTAAGCTAAATGATATCAGTTTTGTGTCTTTAGAGTTGAGGTATTTTTTTGGCCAAAAAAAAAGGTTAGGTATGCTAATTCTTTTATATGTATTAGCAGCATACTGTGTCTAGTTGAAATACAGGAGCACAGATGGTATAAGTGGAAACAGGCACAGTGGGTTCTCACTCCATCTTTAATTTGAGAGTCAATGTTGTCAAATTTTTGTTTTTCTGCTAACTTCATTAGTACTCCTTAGAGGTACATCACTGACCGAAAATTCTCTCAGAGACAAAAATCCATACTGTGTGCTGAGTGTAATGGTTCATTTTAAACAGAAACAAATGCTTTGGCTCTTTGTATTCAGAAAATTCTCTCGGATACAAAATTGCATACTGCTTTCTGGGCATAATGGTTCACTTCAGACAGAACTAAAATGCTTTGTCTCTTTGTATTTTAATTCAAGATACTTGTTATGCTACCTCGCTGATCATGTTAACTTGAAGCAACTTGTTCCTGTTTGTTTGCATGTGTTGGGAGACCTTTGCACGCTTGTTGAAGGCATAGTTGGTTCTTTGTTGAAAGGCCTTCTGCATGCATTGTCTTGACTTTACATGACGGGAAACAATTAATCTTTTCTTGTCTTCCACATTTTCGTGCAGGGTGCTGGGACATACATGTTTCGAATTGATGATGAACGAGTTATTGATGCCACAAGAGCAGGAAGCATTGCTCATCTGATTAATCATTCGTGTGAAGTGCGTATTTTTCTTCTATATTGTGCATTCGGCTGTTTTATAGTTGGATATGTTGAGCATTATAGTTTTTTCTTGTTAATATGTGTGAAGTGCTATTTATTTTTATAAAAAAAAGGAAATGGTCTTGAAGAACTTTATTGCTTGTTAATAGAGCACCAAGTGTTTCCCTCCAATTTAGGGTGATTGAAGGTCTGGTTATCTTATGGCGGACTATCTAAGATCATGTCTTGTATTAAAGTATATATAAGTCAAATTACTTGTCATGAGTACACTAAGCAAACTTGTGTATTAGTAAGGCTAAGTTTCAGGATTGTAGGTGAACTGTGATGTAGATGATTGAATAATGGTGTATCTAGTGTGTCAACATGTTGGTCACTGTCTTTCTATTTGAACAGCTGGTCATCTTTTCTACTTCAAGAAAGTATTCTCTCTCTCTCTCTCACACACACACACACACACAAACACTAATATATATATATATACACACACCATAGGATCAATATAAGAATGTCATGCCATATGTTCGTTCTCCTTGGACTCTTCTGATTGCATCTCTGCTTTACCTTCATGCAGCCAAATTGTTATTCTAGAGTCATAAGTGTTAATGGTGATGAGCACATAATTATCTTTGCCAAAAGGGATATTGAAAGATGGGAAGAGCTCACCTATGATTACCGGTAATGTGTCTCTTGAATGATCTGCATATGTTTGTTTTCCTTTATGTGTCTACTTCTTACAATGTCTTTTGTTGCTGATATTCATTCTATGCATCTCAGGTTTTTCTCAATTGATGAACAATTAGCTTGTTACTGTGGCTTCCCTGGATGTCGTGGGGTTGTCAATGACACTGAAGCGGAGGAGCAAGCAGCAAAGCTCTACGTGCCTCGCAGCGATTTGGTTGAGTGGAAAGGAGATTGAAATGGTATGTCAGCTTTTAGAGTTACTCTGGTCTTTTGCATATAAATTTGACAGTTTACTTTATGCTTTTGGAAATGTTGAGACATCCCTCTAGTATTCCCTCCCATCACAACCAGATCATTTTTTTGGGAATATCTAAATTTGATACTGGAAATATGTATAGTGATTATGGATGAAGAACAGATTAGATTGGTAAGAACTCATTGTTTTGGCAGGCCTTCATTGCCCATTGACTTGTCATGCTGTAGTTGACCTGTCATCTTTTAATCATGATTTGATGCTCTTCAACATGAAAATAAAGACTTTTTTTGTGCTGAGCAGGAGAATTAAAAACTCAGGTTAGTTTGGTGAGGAGTAATGTGCTTCTAAAATCCAAAAACTAAATCTACGGTAGCTGCAATTTGCAAAATGCTGCATTAGTTTAGTTTCAAGCTTCCTCCTGGATGGATTAAGATTCGAATCGATGCAAAGGTGGGCTTAATATATATGAGTATCCAACATCTCTCATCATTTTAAAATGTGTCTTTGGCAATAAGCCATCTTTTGAGCTTCTCTTTTTCCCCCTTCTAAATGTTATTCCATTGACGAAAGACTAGATACTAATCAACATCTTTTGCCAGCTTCTCTCATCTTAACCTCCATATTGTGGTAGTCTTTTATCCTGTGTGTACTCATCTGGTTCTTGTACTGTTTTCTTTTGTGCTGCATGTCTACCAAAGCAGCAGGATCCCTGCTGCTTTGTTTTTATTTGAATTTTTCCCCCATATTGCCAGTCCTGAGTGAAGTCATATTAAGTTCTTCAGCTTACATGAAATTGCACAGTCAAATGAGGATGCTCTTCAATATTCCATCCCTGAGTTACATTTCTCGGGCCTTACCAAAGGCAAATATATGAGATTGTTTGCAAAGATGGGACAGCTCCCATTTGCGCATCTTGGTCTCTCCTTACCATCAATTGATGTTCTGTATCTCTGTCCTGCCTGTATTCCATTTGTTTGGTTGGTCCTATTCACCACAAGATCATGATATTCCTTGCTTGCGGATGGCAGTTCTGGGCAGACTTAATCTTTTTGAAACTAATAAAAATATGGTAAAATAATGCCTTTGTGAATAGGACAAAGGTGGAACTGAAGCTGCATTGGAATTTTCTGTCATACAGCTCCTCTTTCCTTTGACTTTCAGACTGTTCTCAGCCTTCTTGTATGAAAGGGAATTAATCTTTTAACAGCCTTCCCTGAGATTCATTCAAGGGGTAGATGACACTAATTTCAGATCATACTGTCTCGATTTTTTAGAGTTTCCAATTTTTGGCCTTAATTTGGCACTTTTCTTGTGACTATACTTCTGAATGAAGGCCTTAAGAAATTATTCAGGTAGGTAAAGATTGCGTTTTCCTGGACTTTTGACTGTTTTCAAAAGAGCTCATTTTTAATTGATGTTCAATGTACAGGCAGATGCTTAGAGTACTCATTTAGGTGAAGAAGATACAAAAACAAGAAGACTGTTTTCTCTCTTCAGACGATGGTTTCTGGACAATGCTAGAGATTTCTTAGAGAACAACCCGGTTGAAGTCAGATGGTATTGGGGAGGGCTTTGGTTTTTGGAGTGGTGTTTTGGCTCTTCAATGGATTTTGACATCTCAAAAGTCGGAATATCTTAATCTATCAGAGCATCCGGATTTTGCTTTTAGGAAACAATAAATAGATGCTTCTAAAACTGTTGCTTTGAAGGTTTTTAACGTCCTAATTTTATACTGACAAGAAAACTTATTTTTAAGACACTTTATACATAGTTTTGAAGGCTGTCTATTGCCTTGAAATACATGTTGCATTTACCTTTGCAGCAATAGTGATGGCAAGACATCGCATTACTGCATCCAAAGCTACATCACTACCAAGCTATACCTTAACTAAAGTTAGATTATCCTCTCTATACCTTTAATCAATATATTCAGAAATGCATATTTAATCATACCCTACTGGACTTCTCAATGTCGGGTTGCATAATCCCCAAATAATCTTGAAAGTGAACATCATAAATCTGAGAGGTTATAATGTCCTGGGATGGCTATATTCAGAGTTCAAACAATCAATGTGAATTTTCTCTAAGCTTTCTCTTCTGTAGCCATTAGTTATCTTTGCCAACTGGGCAGAGCTTTAGATGGCCCATTAAGATAGGATTCTCCACCAGTTACGAAGAAGTATTTTGAAGCTACAGTGCTTCAGCAGATCATATTTGCTGACGAGACAGTCTTGTGCTTCCTTATTGATTAAGTGACTAGATGGAGCTACAGAGTAGAGTATCCTGATATTAAATCCTGAAATGGGGATCAAGATTAGTTTCCTGACTGACTTCCTGAGAAAATCACTTGAAATCAAAAGCTGGGAAACCCAGAACTTTGGTTTTTTTAATGTAAGCTGGAATTTGCCTGCTCTGAACCTTCTTTCCGCTAGTTGTATGTAAGAATTGCGACTCTTCAGATATAGTCTGATCAACCACCTTTACCTCTGATCATGCTCCGTCCTGCAGTACTTAAATTAAAAAGCTTAGGATCTCCACTCTTCTGCTACATGAGTGACTGTACTCACTCTGTTCTCATTTTACCCTGTCTTCCCATTCTGTCAATGGCTTTTGATGCTATCATTACTGTGTATAAATCGTTTGTTTGTACATCTTCTAGTTCTTTTGCTGACAACTATATCCCTCTTTCCTTTGTGCAGAAGTTTCTCATTGCCAAAATATTCCCATGAGGCTCATGGAGTGGTTTGCTACCTTTTTCCAGTCTATTCATCTCAGCCTGTCATTTACTGTGGAGGATGGGATAAAGTGCTCTTTATTACCCTTCTCTCATCCTCTACATCATATCTAATTCCTCCTGGTTTGGTGAAAGTCAGTTCAGCATCTTTTCCCTTAAGCTGTCCTCTCTTGGTCACTCAGGATCTCCTAATTGATTCAAACTCCAAGCAGAAAATAGAGGCGATAGGATGTTTTGATTCACTATCCACATTCTGTTTTCAGCTGCAACCTTCTGCCGGTCTCATTCTTAGGCATCCATTTGACTATGCTTAAAGTTTGTAGAATAGTTAATTCAGAGAAGTGTACATATAATACAGTGATCATTTTGTACAGCTGAAGTCAACTTTCTTCATCAATATTCTTTTCAATTCTCTTTATTTTAGATCTTTATGAAAATGAGTGGATTCTGTCTTTATGCTGAAATTGATTATGGATCTGGTTGATTTTCCTTGAAGTCTAAAGTCGGAGTTAGGCGAGTTTGTTAAAGAAGACGATTCTTGTCTTTGGCATTTGTTTGTTGAAGTTTGGCTTCAAAGAAAAGCATGAGGTTTAAAAGAAGAGATGGGGCTCTCCAGGTCTGCTGGCTTTCAAGAAGATTCACATACTTAGTTCTTCAATGAAAGTTTCATTTGTCTTTAATCTTCACAAATTTTAATGCTTTGCTCCCTAATTAATTGATGAGAGTTGTGCTTTTACCCTCAATAACCTATCCTTTCCTGAATGAGACACATTTTTCTGTTGATTGAACAATGAGCCATCAGGATGAAGAATACACCTTTATGCTTTGAGACATTCTACAGATTGATTAAGAGACCAGTTTACTTGAGTCACAATGCATATAAACTGAGTTTAGGCCAGTGCTGGTTGGTTCACAAAGTAGTACCTGTTGAACCTGTTGACAAATAGACCCCCTAAAACCCATATACAATTGGCTTTACTATGCCAAACTCAGTACAACCTGTCTTCACAACCCACTATGTTATAGTTATATAATGGAACCATGATCTATTTTGCCACCTTTATCAGTAATTTTGGTTAAAAAATATATAATTTTTCCCTAAAGAATTCACATATGAATTGAGGAGTGTGAGACATTTACAGTTTCATTTGTACAAATGCCTGTCTATCCAATGGTTGTCTTTTGTGATTTTTATTTGCAAGAAAATTGGTATCTAGAAATTTGACCTTAAAACCATATTTGAAATGCAAATATCAAAGTCAATAAAAAGAAAATGCGAAAGGGGATGTAATTTAATCCTTACCTTTATCTAGTTGCCTTGATAAGCAAAACATTGGTCCATCATTGTTATTCAAGATAAGGACAGTGCACATGTTACAGGGACAAGGTAGACAGATGTAAGTGCTAAAACTTGTTTGGTAGTTTTGAGAGCTTGGAAATTATGGTGTGCCCTTTCACAGTGGGTGCAAGGTTCCCATAGATAACATGTACACCTTGGCCATCCTCTTCACAGTGGGTTCAAGTTTTTGGCGTGGTAAGGAAGTGCCACTGAAAAGAAATTGGAAATGTTAAACCCCAACTAATCTCTCTATCTCTCTCTCATATGTAGCATCTTGCCAAATCTCAAAAAA
Organism: Angophora floribunda; assembly: GCA_014182895.1. Taxonomy (NCBI): domain Eukaryota; kingdom Viridiplantae; phylum Streptophyta; class Magnoliopsida; order Myrtales; family Myrtaceae; genus Angophora; species Angophora floribunda. The sequence goes on from CM024712.1 coordinate 1,931,841, forward strand.
TGCAGTAATTGAGAAGCTTTTGTGCTTTTCATGGAAACTTGCCAATTGGCAATTTGGTCAAGGGCCAGTGCTTATTTTGCCAAATGAAAATTTGCCAGAAAAACTAAAGTAGAAACAAAATTTGGTTCAAAATGTAGTTTTATTATAGTAATTTAAAGTCACCACTTACAAATGGAGCAAGTAGTCGAATTTGGTTTGCTAAAGTGAATCTCAATAAAAGAAAAAGAAAAAAAAAATTTGCCTTTTCTGCATTCCTCAACTTATTCATCTTTTAGTCACTGTACCTAAAATATACCAAGTGGCCTTTAATCTGTGTTTTCCCCACTGGAATACTCTGTTTATGCCAATTATTGGATCTGCTATGAAACTTAAATTGTCTAAGAAACAGTTTTCTCAAATCCATGTAGTTACCGTGGACTTTATGTTAATCGAAAATCTAATGACTATGTCAAACCCTCATCAGACTTAGATAGTCTAATCAACTTAATGATCTAGATGCAAGTCTATTGGGTTCATCTATGTGGTGCAAGGGATCTAAATTGACATACATGACATATCTATTATTAGAGACAGTCTATCGCATAATATATTTTGAATTAATACCTCGTGCAAGCATGAGCACCTAACTAGTGAATTTTTGCATAGTCATTTGTAATCCTGGGTGCCTTGAAATAGATTATCTCTTGCCCATACAAGAAAAGGATAAATGCCAATGGATGAGGTATTGGAGTAAGATGGCTGGTTCTGGTTGGATTCCAGATTTGGTTTTCCTGCCTAATGAATCTGAAATTCATCATTAACCCAATAATCATGTTTAATTACAAGGAATAGTGGGAATGAAAGACACTATAACTGAGTTTTCACTAATGTGAGAGGAGGTGGCAATGAATTAGAAGGAATGAGCATGACTGTTTGAAAAGGCAAATTCTTAAATGGAAGAACATTAATGGCATGATAACAATTAAACCAAGGAGTGATGTTCCTCTCTTGTATTTTTTCCCTCCTTGTCTTTAACATGTTTTTGGCAAGGTCTTGTTGATTTTCTCATTGTTAAAGTGTGACTCTACCATGTTTCAAATTTTTTAGAAATGCCCATCATGATTCTAAGGTGTTACCAAACATGGTACCTGAGATAGTATTATCATTTCGATTGCTCATTAGTTATTTCTTCCTTTAGTTCCATTATGATCATGTCATTCTAACTAACGAAGAGGAACCTATAGGCTCTTAAACCAGACTCCGAATTCGTCTTTCTACTCAAAACTTGATCCTAACAAGACAAAGACAATGTAAAATGTAGAATTTTGATTCTTTTTCAATCATTATTAAATAATTTCAAAATTGTGTGTATTTAAATGACAGCAGGTGTTGTTTATTTAGTCTTAGTTGACCTCTAATATTAATTAACATTTGCTGGTTGTCTCCCTTAAGTTTTGTTTTGGTCAAATCTCTGTTAAGTTAATTTGCTTAATTATTTGGTAATAGTGAGAAGTTGTGGAGACCATTGCCAACCGTTCTAAAAGCTTAAGATATTAAATGAAGGTGTGATTTATTATTTAAATATTCTAACACTCCCCCTCATGCTTAGTCGAGTCTTTTGTCTAGTACTAAGTGTGGAAATTTGATTGGGAGGCAAATGAGATTTGGAAAAATTCGAACTCAAGACTTCGACTCGATATCATGTCAACTGTTTTAAAGGCTTAAACTGTTAAATGAATGTGCGATTTATTATTTAAATATTACAATACTCTCTCTCATGCTTAGTTTGGTCTTTTGTGTAGTACTAAGCGTGGAAATTTAATTGAGGAGGCAATAGGACTCGGAAAGATCAAATTTAGGACCTCCAGTTTTGATATCATGTGAGAATTTGTGAAGATCACTGTCTACTGTTCTAAAAGTTTAGGCAATTAGATGAAGGTGTGCTCTATTATTTAAATATTCTCACAGTAATCTATGTTTTGTGAAAGAAGTGTTTCTTCTTGACATACTTAATTCTTTGAAATCCACATAGTCTAATTCAGATCATTAGAGGTAAAAAGCATACAGGCCTTATTATTTAAATATGTACTTACGTACATACGTACTGATGATGTATAGCACTAAAATCCCACATGAAGCAATTTGGGTTGATTGGGAACCTCATTAAACTTGACTCATTGCTATTCATAATGAGGGCCCCATTTTTTGCTACTTCTCAGGTAATCTTTGCAATTTTTTGAGCTGTCAATTATATTTTGAGAGTGTGCAAAAGAAAACAATGATTTGATTGGCAAAGTTGAATAGAGGATACCTTAAAAGGAGCTTCAGTGTTCCACTAGATGCTTAAAGCTTGCAAAAAAAAAATAATGAGGATTTGATTGCAAAGTCAAACAAAGAGGAAACCTTAAAAGGATGATGCTATTGTTGAGTGCGAGAAAAATGAATGAGCTATGTTAAGTGATTGAGAATGGTAGCTACATTGCAGTTTCAATTTTGGGTCCCTATTTATGAATTTGAAAGTGAAAAGTTTTTTTTTTTTCCTTTTTCATAAAAAATATAAAATGTTATTCATATTTCAGGGAAACATGAAAATATATATGTGAATGTCAAGATTTGTATGTTGTGAAATTTTCAGGTCTTCCAATTGAAATAAGTCAAAGTGCATGGGCCATAAGAGTAGAAAAGCAAAATGTAAAATGTAATTTGTAAAAGCCATTCCAGACATATTGTGAAAAATTTATAGTGTCTAGGGAATTTTTTTTTTTTTTTTTTTTTTCTGAAGTCTAAGGAAAGTTGAAAGGGCCATATTTCTGCCCAGGGTAAGGTCCTATCATGCTACTGGGTTAAAGTATAATGATAGGATGGCTACATTTAAAGAAGTGAAATCGGTGAGATTATTTTAAGAGTCAAATTAAAATTGAGAAACTGTTCTTATTAAGAGCATGCATGCAAGAAAATAAAGTTTCAAGAGACAAATTAAAATCGGTAATATGTTCTTGTTAAGAGAATCCATGCTAGAAGATTCTGTTAATCATAGCTGATACATGTGCTTTTGTTTGTATTGTGTGAATTCTTATTAAGATGCAGAAGAAAGTTGACTAAAAAAAAAAAATATATGAACTGTAAGTTCTGTAAAAGTATGAGTTTACATGAATCTTGATCAGATTTGAAGGCCGCGTTATCTGAGACTCCTAATATCTTGGATCTATTTTTCAAAAGGATGGAGAAATCAATGGAAATCTCACCCATAGGGTACAAGTAAGATAGATAAAAAGGAGTAGTGTGTCTGGTGTTCTGTTTGACCATTGATGCCACTTGAGCTTAAGAGAAAATTTAATAGGATGACCATTAAGGCCAACTTTGCTTTACGGCATGGAGGCCTGGATGGTCAAACACCAAAATTTGCACAAAGTGAGGAAAGGAGATGAGAACTCTTCATTGGGTATGCAGGCATGCCAAAAAAGACAGAACTAGAAATGAATAAGTTGGGCACCAAGGAGGATAAAATGAGATAATTTCATTTAAATCATGTTGAATGGACATTTTTGGAGGCTGCCATGAAGAGTTACAATCGGAGATGGAGACTTGGGTCAAAACTGATAGCAGAACGCCTAAAGATGGGAGAAACACGATGAGGAAAGATATGGAGCATCTACATAGATTGTACACAAGGGTTCATGGAGGAGTTGAGCATACCTAGTGGGAAAAAGGCTTAGTTTGTTGTTGAATGACATCTACATCTTCTGGTAAAAATATGTAAATGGATATTACGACTATTTAAGTTGAACCTGTAATTTTACTTCAACTGTACAGATGATCACTATATTATGCATACACTTGTCTGGATTAAATAATTCTATAAACTTTTAACAGTCACATAGTTGCCAGAGTAAGAGACCAGTAGCAAGTTACAAGCCAAAAACAAAATATGAATAGCAAACCAAATCTAACTCATTACTTTTTGCATGCACTTTAACTCATAGTAAACCATTAAGAGATTCCGAAGGACCAAGAAAGGTCAGCTTAAGGAAGAAGATGCTGACAGAAATAGGTTAACTTAAATTCAAGATCAATAGACTAGGGAAGGTAACCAACAGAAATAGGTTAACTTAGATTCAAGATAATAGAC